>WAAD01034884.1:476-64311 GCA_013389945.1 Fregata magnificens | reverse complement strand
GGGCGGCGTCTTGCGGGGCGCATGGTGCGCATTCCCGGGGCGCATGGTGCGCATTCCCGGGGCGGGAGGCGCTCGGGCGGCGGGAGGTTTCGGTGCCTCTCTCCGGATTAAACGCTTTCCAAAGCTGTCCGGCGGGCTGAGCGCTTCCGTGTGAAGGGCTGCGCGGCTTTGCAGCGCCGTGCCGGGAGGGCAGCGCCGGGTTTTATTCATTGCCGGTGCCTTCCCCTGCCCGGCACCGGGGGCAGAGCCGCCTCTGCTGCAGAGCCGGGGCGCCGGGGCTTCGTCGCTGCCCGGTCCGCTCCCTCTCTTCCTCCTTTGACAACAAACTGCGGGGTACAACGGATGAATACATTCCTCTTATGCCTGCGGTAGGCATTCCCCTTGTGTTGTTTTTAAAAAAAATTCTAAATTAGGCTCTTTCTAACACAGATTTCCATTGTTGCCTAGCTCTGCTTTTCGGTAAGCTTATAAGCGTGCAAAGTCGAGACTGAAAACACTTCAGAACACTAAATGTAGAGTCAGCAAAACACACGGAGCATCGCGGTTAACGTGGTGGTGAGTGTAATTCCTTCTCTGTTGCTTCCAGGTGCTTGACGAGAACAGAAAATGCGTGTTTTCCCATCATGTCTCTCCATGCAGTAGCTCTAGCCAGCTACAGCAGAGCAGAAGTCTTCAAGCACCCCCGCTCTAAAAAGGTAAGGCAAGGAAGGCGGCTAAGTGTTAGCTGGGGGGACTTTTTTTTTTAGGAAATAGGTTTTAGTTGTCAGTGGTTGTAGTAAATATTTTATTTTTTAAATGCTGGCTGTTTCATTACGGAGTTAATTTTGGAAATGCAATCCCAATATTGGGGGAGGAAAGGCTGACTCGTTTATGCTGTGAAAGATGTCAAACTGTCGGTGGGTTTTATTGGTTATGGCAGCGTGTCGTGGTACTTTTCGTGCACCTCTGTTGTCATATTCCCTTAGAAGTGCTCTTTAATTGCCTCTTTTTTTTTTTAGTTTGATAGTTAAATACTAAAGGAGCTCTTTATCAATCGGTGATATAGTTGAAATCATAACATCTTGAAAGTAAATGGAAATATTTTATCCAAATTCTCAGAACACCGGTTGCTTCTGAGAAGATCTAAGAGATGGGAGGGTTGTTTAAAAAAAGATAAAATCTTAAAACTTAGCACTCTCAATATTTACGCTTACTGATAAAGTACGTGCATTCACCCTGTGTCAGGCAGTTGTGATGCTTGCATCCTAACGGGGAGGGTCTGTTAGTTCTGGGATTAAAACCAATCTTTTTTTTTTTTTTTTAAACAAAAGTAATTAATAAAAGATGAGTTCCTGTAAGAACTACTTTATCCAGTAATATTGACAATATGATATTTATATGTATAAAGCCTGCCTAAACAACAGTTTCTCTAAATTAGTGCAGAGGGGAAAAAAAAAAGAAAGCACTATCAGCTACTGAAAAGATTATTTTTCTAAGCACTGGCATAATCAAACACTAAATATTTGAAATTCAGCATACTATTTTTGGCCCGAAATGTTATTCTTCGGTTAAAAGGGAAGTTCTTTGTGGGTTTTAATTTCTTCTGCTTTCCGTGAGTCTGAAGGGTATCTGGACTAGATCTGCTCTCTGAGTCACCTCGCTCTCCCACAGGACCATGTGGGGAACGTAGAGGTCAACACAGGGTGGCAGAGGACAACCCACCTTTTAACTCTCTTCTCCTTGTATGGGATCACAGGATGCAGGGGAGGGCGAGGGGCATCCTGGGGATATTTCTGTGTGGAGACAGCTCAGTGATGTCTGTGAGCGGGGAGAAGGCATGAGGTACACCTTGGTTAAGCCCCTGTTAACGATGCGCCTGTCGGAACAGGGCACCCCTTTGATTTCCCTGGTTTCTGTGATGTGCTCTGCAGGTCCGTGACATACTTGAGGCAGTGGAGAGGGAGCGGGAGACGAGTGTGTGACCCTCACAAGGAATTTGTGAGCTTGGGGAGGAGACCTGTTGCTTTGCTGTCCTGAGTGTATCTTACTCCCTTGTTGGAATTAGCCCCTCGGTATCTGTGCTAAACTGCTTGCCCTGCTTCAGCTTGCACTGCTTTGACAATATGGTAAATCCGGCTTTGGGGTTCGAAATACCAAATTGGAAGCGTGGTGACCACACAAAGCGAAATGCTGATCTGGTATAAACCTGCTCAGTCAGTTCAAAGGCATTCGAAATTTTTGTCAGCTTATACTGGCAGGCTGTATGCCAGGTTAAGTATTATCTGTTTGTGTAGCTTCTCACTTTATGCTGGGCCAACTGCATTGCTGAGGTGAACCACATGCACTATGTTCTATCAAATTAGGCAGATGTGATTATGTGTCGATACAGCTGGGAGATAAGGCAGCATATGCATCAGGTGCTTGTCGAGTGGGGACCTCGTAGATTTAGCTCATAGCTTGCATACATCTAAACAGGCCTGTGCTTCCAGCTACAGATCGATGGTTTCTTGAATTCTTTTCCACTTCATTGCTGTTGTTTTGACAGATATATAGACATCTGATTCAGCATTTTGTCTCGTATGTGCCTTATGCACATGTTTAATTCTCCTACCGTGGAGAATTTCTTTTGGTCACCTGCCTTCTGGAGTGGAAAGCAAGACGCAGAGTTGAGATGCCAGTGCTCTTCAGACGGTGCGTGCTTCTGGGGAGATTCTCAGACAACCAGAAATATAGGCAGTGGTTAGGTGACTGTCAGCAGGCCTTAGCACGGTGTTCTTCCTGCTGGGATGACTGTGAGACTGGGGGTATCATTACCAGAGTACTGCTGTCTTATAACCAAATTGTCTGCCTGTGTCGTCTTGTTCTAGTTAAACCACGAAAGCCTAAAGGTGGCTTTCACCGAGTCAGCGTATTCTTCAAATCCCTCGGCGAGGATTAGCTGCCTTGCTCCGACACCTCAAATCTCCGTTCTCTCAGGTATGCCAGTTTAATCAGAAATGCCTCCCTCTGGGGATCTTTGCTGGTGCTTGTAGTGCTAGCAAAAGCTATCGATGTTTGTGTGTACTAAACAAGTATAGTCTGGAGAGGGAATCTTGCTTATTGGCTTTGAAGATGGGACAACATCAAAGTATATTATACATTTGAAAGTACATATTTTTTTGCCTTTTAAATGGTAGTTTGGCCGTTTTAGTTATGCTGGCATTTTGAGTGCTCAGGAGTAAAATACTTCAACTGTTTAGATGATTCATGGCAGGTTAACTCCTTGTTCATTCAAGAAATAACTTCTCAGATTTTAACAGATTACCATAATTACTTACATGACCATCAGTTGCAAAACTGAACTTGCGGGTTTTTTTTTTTTTATTGGAACTAACCTATTTCTGGTAGTAGCTTAAAATATGGGTTTTGGTTTGTTTGGGGGATTTTTTTGTTGTTGTTGGCTTTTTTTTTTTAAGCTTGGCAGAGCAGAAGTGTGAGTTAAATTTTTTAAACTTGTTCTTTTTTTCTGTTACAATCCACTAAGAACAAGCATTTAGCAGAGTAAGTCAGCACAGTTATATAATTAGTGCTAGAGATGCTCCATGATGCTGGAGTAGTGGAGATGACGAAGGATGAGAGGGGATGGAGGGGCTGTCAGGATGGGTTTTGCAGTGGGAGAGCAGAGCAGAAGAGTTGAAGACAGTAAGACTAAATGTTTTGTCTTGCACAGAGAAGATGCTGTTTTCAGCCCAGGTTAAGGTATCCCTGTGCAATTGAAATGTCAATAGTTACCAAAATTGCTTTCTTTTCCTGAAAAGATCGAAATATGTTTGTTTGAAAGTCAGCTAGCTTTTATTTTCCCATTCCTGCTGTTACACTGCCATGGCTGGCTACATTGGTGAGGTCTTTCTTTGCAAGTGCAGCTGGTAAAATGTGCAGTTTTGCTGCTGTTTCTGCAAGAGCTTTGTCCTGATAAGTGGCAGGTGGCTGGTCCCAATCACTGATGAACTCTTCAGCTAATTTTGACCTGGCTTTACTAGGACAGCATTGCTAGCAGCTCTTGCAGTATAGCTTATATGTGATCTTAATTTTTTCAGCTTTCTCTTGGTGAGGAGTGCTTTTTATATAGACTTGCTTTTCCAAAGTACGTGGGGGTTTTTGTTTTGGTTTTGATCCCTTCATTAGTAAACTTTCTTATCATGCAGTTTGCGTGCATGCTGGCTTCCAGGTGAGTGACTCGTGGAGAGGTTTATTGTTTTCCATTGAGAGCAACCTCTGGGCAAAGTCTGCAGTCTGTGAGACTTGCTGCTTTTTTTCACCAACGGTGTTTAACATTCCTCCTGGTCCTAACTAAGAGTTCTTTGCCCTGGAAATTCGTCTTCTTGATTGTGTCTATTCTTAGACTTTTACAACCAACTTATCTTCCCCAAAGCAGACAGTTGTTAACTTCATTGTTGTGATGTGGTCGATAGTTTCTTCTTGAACATAGACTTTGTGTCTAATCTTTGCATTGCTTGGGTGATAGCAGTTCCTGTGAGGCTTTTTGTTCAAGGTATAGGACTTAAAATTTATTCTTGAATAGCTACTGGTTGCAGTGCGCACTTCTACATTACGCTGATGTTGCCATGTTCGCCACTAAAAGCATTTTTTCCATTTTCTATTGAACTCCAGTTTTGCAGTAGATCACGCAGGGCCTTGGCAGGCAGTACTTTTGATTCCTTCAGAGGTGTTATAATGAACTCGCTGTGACAGAGCTAGTTTACATAAATGTTGCCACCCTTATGAATAATGGACTGAAGGTTACTTTAGCCTTTTCCACATGAGGAGGAGTGTCTGACTGAACTGAAACATGCAAGGATGTGACCTTTTATTACCAAGTGTATTTTTTTTTTTTCCTCCTGCTATATTGATAGTCCGTATGTCTTGCTATAATGTGACCTTCTCTTTTACTGGCAATAGAACCATTACCTGTACTGGTAACTGTACCTTATCCAGTTTTGTAGAACAATGATGTTTTCGAGCATGCTGACAATCAGTCACCATTAAAATCCTAACTCATTGTGTTTGCCTAGCAGCAGCATACTTTACTGTTGGTTTGTTACGTAGCCTTATCAGTGACAGAATTACTTCCTGACTGCAGAAAGCAAGAGCTTTCTTGCAGGAAGAGGCAGCAGAGAGTGGTGCATGAATTCAGTTCTTCCCTTTCTTCTCACCCAGGTTAAAAATAATGTGCGTTTTATCCATGTTGTAAATTAAAATTTCAATTTTTTTTTAAGATTGTTTCCTAACCTCTTGGTTTCTTCCCTTTTCTGAACAGACGAATACTCAAGGCCAGCAGTGATTGGACATGCCTGTAGTTTTGGATCGTACCCAGACGGTGCTGAAGCTATCAAAGACATTCTGGTGTCTGTTTTAAATGCATCTGGTTTGAAGCCCTCTCTGGTGCTGGAGCAGGGCACAATGCAGAGAGCTGAGCATCCGGACAGTGATGTGGAACAGTGGGAAGAAAGCAGTGACGGGGACAGCCGTGATGACAGCGACAGCGATTCTGCACATCACAACGCTGCCTGTACACAAACAGACATTCGGTTTACAAGGCACCGGGCGTGTTGGGACAACATGCGCTGCGATTCCTCTAAACCTTCGCTGGATACTTTCTTTTGTCCCCGTTACTCTGACAGGGATCCTGCTGCTTCCTCCTTGAATGGTTTCAGTCTTTCGGACGCATCCCCTCTGAAGCGGGACTGCTTTACCCAGGTGACGTTAACAGGAGGTACTGTCACATCAGCTGTTGTGCATTCTGGAAAAGAACGTTATACCTCCCCTGAAAGAGACTTGACTTTCACAAGGTTTCTTCCCAATTCAACTGTTGGTAAGCCAGCAGATCTGTTGAAATACCCTGATGCTTTGGAGCCTGCGCCTGTCAGCAACAGTGACAGCAATTCTCCCAGTGGACTTTCCCAGTCAGAGCCAGTCAATCGAACAGGTAACTTTACAGGTCCATTTTTGTTTTAAGATTTCTGTGCTAGGAAAGACAACTGTAATTGAAATGGGCCTTGTTTATGGTGATTGCGAATTAGACAAATGCTGTCATTCAAAATAGGAGAGAGAGGAGAAAGAGAAAGCTTAAAAACGAAGGAGAACCAGAGGATTGGGCTCGGTAGTCATCTGTCTCGTGACACAAAAAGGCTTCTGTAATATGCAGCCTTTGGTAAAATGTAAAAATCGCTGAGCTGTGAGCAATGTAGAACGTCCACTGGATGAGGCTTCCACCATCTTCATCTTGTCTTCACCATTACCCTTCTCCCAAAGGGTAGCGGGCGTTTGGTAGTGATTCATTGGTGTGTGCAGGCTCCCTAGGTCATCTCCTTGTGTTTGGTGTGAGCTGGAGGAGAAGGGAGTCTTTTGATTCTGGGATTTTAGAGGCAGAGAGTTAACATCCATTCTCATTATGACTAAATTGGCTTGTGCCAGAGTGGGACTATTTTTCCTCTTCCCCTTTCCAAGTGTACCCGCCATCTCAAGAGACACATAGCCCCGTCCGATGCAGATCAGGACCTTTTTACCCCTCACCAGGGGTACGCATGTTGTCTGTGAAGAAGCGCAGGCTGAGGGCTGCTAGCAAAGGGTGCCTCTCCTGTTCCTGCAGCCACCTCAGGGCAGCACAGGCCCGTATCCGTTGGGTCATTCAGCACAGTGCCCCCCAAGATGGCTGGCGGAGCGGCTGGCCTGGCCTCGGGGCTGCGTGTGCCTCCATGAGGTGCGCCGGCCTTCCTGGGCTGCAGACCAGCGCCCCTGCCCCTCAGCTGGGACGGGAGAACAATCCCCTCGTGCTTAATACCTAACATTGATACGAACAGTCTTTGCTACAGTTAGATGAGGCATTTTTATTTTATTTATAAAGGGTGCTATTGGTATCTAAGGGCTTAATCTTACTAGACTCTGAGCCCTGGAAAGATGGTGCAACTGAGGCCTGATTTTTCTGCTGGACAGAAGGCAAGCGGCAGGGAGCGCTCAGCCTGCCTTTGTATTATAAATAAAAATGGCAAAGGCTGGTTTCTCTCTTTTTTTTTTTTTTTTCCTTCTCCCTTTGGTAAATAGTAGTCCTAACGGTGACACTCTGTTGAGCTCCACTTCCAAGCTCTGGTCCTTCCTAGCTATTCACTCAGAGCTCCTCCAAGGCCTCAAGTCGTCAGAGAGATCTCCGATAGGCGCGTGCTGTTGCGGGACTGGGAGCTTTTAGCAGCAAGAACTCTGTCAGCTGGGATAGGATGTTGTCAACAGTTAGTCTGGAGACGATTATGGTTGTTTCCTTCTGCTGGGTGTTTTGCTGGCCCCGTGCATTTGAGAGGTGCTGGTCAGGGAGAAGGAAACCACATCTGGCGGTTGGAGCTGGCTGGGGCCAGTTGCGCAGGTTTGGGTAGCTGGGTCTGGAAAACGCAGCCCAGGCTCTCGGTGTCAGCCGGGACCGCGAGGCACGTGTGTAAGAACAAACAAATTGTGTGTGACTCTACCTTCTGGCACAAGTAGGATGTGTCACAGGCTTGCATTGGGTCAGTAACGCTGCTGGCTCTTCAGAAAGCAAACGGAGGAATACGGCAGCCAGGTGACTGAGGAAGTAGTGTCCTTGCTTTTCCTAAGATATACTTCTCACGCGAGCTGGGATCCTGTTAGACGCTGCGCAACATAGTGGACTCTGTATTAGACTTTGGTCTGTTCTCTACAAAGTGAAAATTTCTGCATTTCATCATTCTTTGTTGCTTCCAGCCATCTAACTGGGTAGCCTGGGGCAGGGGGAGTGAGGTCTCGTTCTTCCCTGCATTGTGCAGGACTACAAGGATGGGAAAAGCAAATGGCAAACTGAAAAAGAAGAAATCAAATGCCTAATTTGAAGGGAGGAATTACACAAGAGCATCTCCTGACTTGCCATCATTTCCTTTGCTGTCTCAGAGATGGTGGTTTCTCACTTTTGTTTCTCGCAGGAGAATTGGTGAGTGATGCACAAGACGTAAGAAAATGACATAAGATGACTTAAATTGGAATAATTATTTTTCTTCAGTGGGATTTAACTTTTTTTTCAGTGGGATTTTCTGCTGGTCCTGTGAGACTCCTGCTAGGTCTTTTAAAGGTCATTCTCTGGTGGCCTCATGCAACCTTCTGAAGAGGCTCTGTCATTGTTAATGAAGAGCCTGTGACTGAATTTGGTGTTTTCTGGGGACTTTGTTGTGGCTGGTGTGTCACTGGCAGTTTACAGGGCTTGCTCTTGCTTTTAACCTCTGTGTCCATCAAGGTCACTTCCTTCTGTGGCTCTTGAGGGCTCTTTCCCCAGCCCCAGCAGCCTCCAGTCAACAGGGCTCGGGAGCAGAAGGGCAACCAGATTATTTTTCGCATCAGACCCAGAGTTGCATCCCATTGATGGATGTGCTGGGCTCCTTCCCCAGGCTCCTTCCCACTTTACGTTTTTTTTCACTTAAAGATGCAGGTGGGATGCAAGAAGTAAGCAAAAGAGAAAGCTCCCATTAGATTTCAAAATGATATTTAAGATGAATTGCATCTTATATTTTAGAGAGAAAGCAATAATTTTCCCATTTCCTTATTTCTGCTTATTTTTAGTTCAGAGAGTAATGTTTGTTATCTTAACTGATGAGAATGTAGGCTTTTATCAAGCTGTAGAGCCTTTAGCACTTACCAGTACTTCCTGCACACCGCTTATCCAGTAAGATGAATCACCAAATGGGGATGAAAATAATCTAATTAGGTGATTAAATCTGTTTTGAAAAGTCAGATCGTCAGCCTTTCCATTTTTCCTTCATGGTATACACAATGGAGGTATTAATAATTCTGTACAGAAATACTATGTCTGTCTTGCTACGCTCGAGCACAGTATTGTCTTTCCAGCCTGATGTCACCAATGGTCAGGGAAGCGTAACATGGTTTCTATAAATAAGGCAATACAAAGAATCTAAACTAGGCCTGAGAGTCAATGCCCTTTAGCTGGAGAAAAAGTTTTCATAAATTATTCTCATATTTTTGGGGCCCTCTTTATCCTTTCTGTGACTTTGAAACAAATTTAGGAGTGGCAATTTTTTTTTTTCTCTTCAAAGAGCCTTTGATTAAGCCCTGTTATCTGCAATGGCTTTAAATGGCATGTGTGGTGGTAGCATTTAGATATGGTCTATTTTATCCTGTAAACATCCCCACAGTGAAACAGAGAAATTGTTTGGTTATAAGGTCAAAGAAGAGGTAGTAAACAAACACCAGTCAGTGTAAAAAAACAGGAGTCATTTCCTTTCGTATCTCATTAGTGTATACATCCACGGACATTACAGATAGTCTTTGTCATCCTTCCAGCAAATTTCTTGTAGCAGTGGTTGAGTCCTTTGAAAACAAAACATGAAGGCATGACCTCACACCTTCAGTTCTCTGGCGAAGAAGATTGTGACTATATATATATATATATATTTATGTATAAAAAGCAATCCATGGTACATCTATAGAAAACCAGATGCATGCTCTGCTGCATAGTGAAAAGTTCTTAATGGGAAAAAGAGATTAATTTTGTTTCACATGCTCATCATATTCAGCAGCAAATGCTAGGAAAACAAAACTGCTATTCTGGGAAGCTGGGAGTACTGTGGCTAATGCACCCACCCCAGTTATACATATTACCATGCAATATGGGTTGAATTTGGAAACAGGAGGGATATTTCCTCGAGGTATGGAAACATAACAGCGAAGATTTTTCCAAACTTGCTGTAGTCACACAATACCAGCAGTGATTCAGGGAATCTTTTAAGGTTGATGCATCTCTCTGCATGCCTGGACAGCAGTGAGATTTCTTTTTCTTCCAGCTATTGTGAATGAGCAGAAAGCAGTGTTAGCTGGCTGTGTTGCAAACTGCAAAGCATCACTGTAATCCCAGCCTGAGGTTCTGGCTGTGGTTGTCCCCAGCAGCTCAGGCCATAGCTGGGAGAGGGCTGGTGTTGGGAGTGCAGTGGTGCTGTCACCGCACGGCATTTAAATTATGTTTCCCTGGTAGTTGATACTCGTGCTGCAGGTTGCCAGGGTAGTTCAAATGTCAATGTGTTCCTCATGTTTCTCTCTCTGTCTCCTTAATTTCCACCACAACCTCCAGCCCTAATGGTGTTCAGTTTTGGGAAAGAAAATTAGCTTTGCTTTCTGGAAACCACCCTGCATGCATCCTGGGAGCTGCAGAGAAAGAAATAACTAATAGAAGTTCTTGTTATACCCACAGGTTCTACTTCTCCTTTGAACATAAGTGCTATACCCTTGAATCGCTCATTGCAGGACATCTGCATGCTTCCAGAAGATGTGGAGAAGGTAAGGACAACAAAAACTATTGTCATAATGTTTTTTCCATTTTTCTAGTGGCAAAACCAAATGACAGGGGGCGTTTCTCCATAACAGAACTTTCTGATAGATGGACTGATCTTTACAAATACTGTATTTTCTCTCTTCTTCCCCTCTGTGGGTAAACCTATAAACCTAAAATACTTATTTCTTCACTTATTTTTACTCTTAATCCATTAATGAAATGTTTTAGTTATTTTAAAATAATGGAAATATTTTAGAACACTATGCATTTCCGCTTTTCATTGCATCATTTTCCCACACATTCTTTGAGACCAAACTTTAAGATTGTTGTAGTCACTTTAAAGTTACATTACAATATGTTACGTAGAATTTGTTGCAGCTACATGTATATGGCTAGGATTTAGCTCATGCTTTTACTATAAGGAGATAGGGAGAAGTTGGAGGTTTTTTGTGTGCGCTTATGAGTGTGTGAGATTGCTGTAAAAGAATTACAATATGAATAACAAGCGCAGTAACTGTAACATCTACAGTAATTTAAGCAGTTTCTCATGGTTTCTAATTTCCATAAGGGGCCCAAACAGTCTTAGGTGTGTTGCTAGATAGGCAGCCCATTTGAGCTTATAAACAGAGATAAAGATGAGAAGATAATGCTGTCAGACATAATTCTGTGTGCTAAATGTTAATCTTTTGTAACAATTGGAAAAAAGGGATTAATGTTATAATTAGTTATTGCAAGTAGTAGTATTTAATACAAAAGAGCTTTAAAAATGTGCCTAGATTTTTTTGCTGGACTGTGAATGTGCATGTGGTCCCATGTTGGGGGCCCAAGAGGTAATCATCTTTCTGTACAGCACTGGTTTTACTGGAGTGGCAAGTTCTGCATTTGATTTGAAGCTCTCAGTTGTCCTTAAGGTGCATTAAAAAACCAAACCAAACCAAAAAAACCAACCAACCAAAAAAACCCAAAAAACAGCCAATAAATCACACACCAAAACCCAGCAAACTTGTGAGCTAGCTTTTCATGTTGCTTTTTGTGAAAGGTGTTTCAGAAGGGAGATGATGTTTCTCCGTCTGTAATGTGGGAACCAAAACCAAAGTAATTTGCTTTCAGTCACCAGGAGACCAGTGAGTAGATGTGGATTAGAAACCACAGTCTGAGAACTATTGAGTGAGGCAAGATCACATCAGCTACTTCTCTGGTGCAGATGATGGGGGGCTGATGTGACTACAGGTTAAAAGATATCAAGAGCTCAGTCCATTATGACTGAGGCTGCTGTTAAAAAAACTAAACTAAACCCAAACCAAAAACCAAAACGTTTTCAGGTTGTGAAATAATCTCTTCGAAATTTAGGAAATTGAAAACTAAGGTATTGTCAGCAAGTCTTGAGAGTTTTAGTTGTGTGCCAGGAAGGAGATGGGCCAGATGATCTGGAGGGACTTTCCACTGATGCATGTGGGAGGGAAGAGAAATGAGAAGGTTGGTGTGTCACAGCTGAGTTGGGACTGCTTCCTAGGGTGATGGACCTAGCAGGAGGCAGAGCTGAAAGCTGATAGTCATGCTGAGTACAGGAGTGCCTGTATCCTGTTTCATCTTTTTGCAACTCTCAGATATGCTCATAATTGTTTTTATCAGCAGGACATGCTGATGTGCTATGCTCTGCCACTAACTTGGGGTTAACCATTGCCACACAGTCTTTTTGAATCTTCAAAGTAGGAGATGTCCTCTTTATCTTCCTAAAGCAAAAAAGCTGTTTAATTCTTTCCTTTGCTAATGGTGTGTCCTGAAGTTCACTGAAAGTTGTCTCTGGAGAAATTGTGCACCAAGCAAGTGACGTTAAGCAGTGTTAGGGAAAAGATAAAAGTCTGTTCAAACACCCATAGGGACTCGTGGGCTTTTTCTAATGTTGAGATTAATCTCTTTTAAATGTGTTCTCTACAACTACCTGAAGGGAGGTTGTAGTGAAGCGGGTGTTGGACTCTTCTCCCAAGAAACTAGCGATGGGACGAGAGGGAATGGCCTCAAGTTGCGTCAGGGGAGGTTTAGATTGGACATCAGGAAAAATTTCTTTACCGAAAGAGTGGTTAGGCATTGGAACAGGCTGCCCAGAGAGGTGGTGGAGTCGTCAACCCTGGAGGCGTTCAAAAAAGGTGTAGACGTGGCACTCCAGGGCCTAGTTTAGGAGTCATGATGGTGTTAGTTGATGGTTGGACTTGATGATCTTAGAGGTCTTTTCCAACCTTAATGATTCTGTGATTCTGTGATTCTGTGTTTGGCCGTGGACAATAAGAAAGCAGTGATGTCTGTTGTACTCCTTAAGATTTAGCTATTTCTAAACACTGATGTCTGCCTTCATGCTTCCGGTACAGGTTGTAGGGGATGTCATGAATACTGATGTGAGTGGTACAATTTTCTGAGCATATGCCACTTTTTAGAAAGCTTTAATTATTCTGCACTCAGAATCTCTAGCCTTAGGTACTGCCATGGTAATCTAGACAGAGGTTTAACCTTGCACAGTGCAAACACGTGCAGTTGAGGGGAGAGGGGGAGAGTATCCTGGGCATCTCTGAGTGCCCACCCACATCTGAGAGCACCTAACCCTTCACGATGCATCCACTTCTGAGCGGAGTCTGCGCCAGGAGGCTGTGCCCAGGCCAGCAGTAGTAGCGCAGGTGGGGCTGGTGGGATGCTCTGTTAGACCACAGGAAGCAGGGGATACAGCAGTGACATTGGGGCAGGGAGCCCCAGGTTTGTCTGGATGTCTCAGTGGTGTCAGAGGTGGCTTTACAAATTCCCTTTTCCCAGAGGATGGGTGACCCAGGCAGGCAAGATGGTAAGGGACACCACAGGGAGGAGTTGTCTGGTGGGGAAATGCCACAGTGAAGCTTTGAAATGACTACCTTTTATTTAAGGCAGTGTGAACACCAGGGGAGCTAGGTTCCCACTTACCCTCATCACAGACTTTCTATGTAGCTTTGAGTTGCCCATGTAAGATATCTCACTGCATGTTCCCTACTTGCCTGCCTTAACTCTTAACACACGAAAGCATTTTACTAGCTTCTGTACTACCCACCACCTGAAGATCTACAGTCCCTTCAAAACCTGCCTCTTCTGGCGCCATCCAAGTTAGCATGCATGCAAAACTACTTGTACACGCTGACTTGAAATTAAATCCTATTAAATAGGTTACATGGATTCACACTTGCATACTAAATAATGCAATGTAACTAGAAGACTATGTCCCTAAAATGCATACATATTCATCAATTTGGCATGTAATCAAGTTTGGTTTTATCTAACAGATGGGTAAGATAAAAGTAAATTGTATGTTTTAATCAAGGGTGAGACAAGTATCTGGGCAGTTGCCTTTTGCGTGTTGCCTCTGAATTGCTCTTGGGGTGCTTTTTTTGATGTTTAGACGAAAGGTGAGATTGCCTTATGTTTTCATTTCTTGAATTGAAAAAGTGTGGGGAAAATTATATATTTCACTTCATCCTAAGTAAATATCAAATATACGGTGTACTAATGAGTGTTCTAATCTTGTGTCCAGGAAAACGCGCACTTTTTTGTTGCCGATATGATTATAGCGTCGCTAGAAAAAATGAAATGTAATATCCTAAGCCAACAAGTAGAGTCCTGGGGTGTGGAGGAAACAAGTGGATCAGATGGCAGCTATCACACTGATTTGGAGTTACCTTCTTACCCTGGAGTGAAGAAGTCTGATTCTTCTGTTGCCTCTTCAGACAGTGGTTATGAAGGCAAGTTACTTAGTCTACAGCACAACCTTGTCTGACGGCCTTTGCCATCTATTTTTGTGCAAGAAAATACTAAATTAATGTGGTCATTGCCTGGAACCAAATTGTCTGTTACCTTCTTTGAGTCTCTTAACAGAGCTGTGTTCCCTGAGGATCGTTATGCCACAAGTGTTTTCCTTGTGGGTCAAATTCTTCCTTTTGAGTGCTCACATCTGTGTCTTATTATAATTTTTTTCTCTTTTTCATGAAAAAGTACATGTAAGGTTGAAGTGCTGCATGCCAAGCACAACTCTCTGTAGAGTGTGCCTGTAGTTGGCTGGTTTTCTCTCTGCTTAAATCCTTTTTCGCAGGATTTGAAGCCTGGCTCTTTTCTTCTGTGCTTCTGCAGTATGCAGATCAGGCCATGCAATTGATTTGAGTGAAACTGCCTGGAGTATTCATTCACATATAGTTTTGAGGCAAGATAAATGCTCCTGGCACTATAATGCTTGAGTCAGCACATGCATTTTTAAGTAGATTTTTAGTGTCTTGAGTAATACAGGTCTTAGGGATGGAACTTAAGTCTAAAGTCTAAATGACATAACTTGTGGGGAAAAATGAATGGTGTGTTTGCATGTGAGAAGGGGAGAGACCATTGATAATATAAAACCTTTTGGTTTAGTCCCTAAAAGCTTCTTCCTAAGAAACTGAGGGATATGCTGTATGACATACTCCTAAGAATTGGCTTTCTCTGTGTGTATAAAAATACATTAAAAAAATTGCTCTGTAAATACAGGCTGTGTGCTAAAGTTTTGATAAGCAAAGAAAAATATAATTGTAGCTACTCTATAAATGCTGGAAAAGTTTAACTGGTCTTGTCTTTGTTCTGCACAGGCTGTGTTCTGATGCCTGTCAGCTCCCCAGTGCACCTACCGTCACATCATGAGGTGACCAGATTTTGTTGCCACAGTGACTCAGAGGATGAGTATGTAATTATTGGTAAGACCTTAAAATTACAACTGCAGAAGCAACTCCATTGTTCAGCTGAATCTATTGCATCGTTTGGAAAATCTATTGGCTTAGTAGATGTTATCGCAGGAGAAATAACATGAGAAAATGGAGTATTCATGACTCTTTATTAGAATGCGTGCAGAAATACCAGACTGGTGCAGGATTTCCTTTCTACAAAATAATACATTGCTGGTTTGAGGGGCTGAAATTATGCCTAAGAATTAAACCCAATGAATGTGGGTGAGCAAAGTGTGAAAGTGGCACAGCCTCAGCTAACTAAAGCAGCATTGTTTGAGAGAATTTAGGACATGATAATTTCCTAATTAAAGACGTTGATTAGGTTTTAGGCAGCCCTCCCTCTGTTTCAGGACTAGAGCACACTGTCCCCTTATAGTCACCAGTGCTCTGCTTCTCTTCAGGACATCCTGAGCTGCTTTGGTTACCTCTGGTTTTTACATACACAGAAGTAGAAACCCTTAAAAATAGCCTGAGCAACATTTAACCTCTGTCTGACTTTTTCCTATTAACAAATGCTTTTTTTATTGCTCCCTTTGGTTTTAGAGATTCACTTATTTTTTTTTACCTTCTCTTTCCCTAATCTAAGAGTGAAAAACTAGCTCCCAAAACTGCGTTTCTAGTAGCAAGAGTTATTTTAATGTGTATGAATGGGGAAGCATTTGTCTTCACAACAATATGCATGGCCGAAACTAGTGCTACCAATCTGAACACCTTGTCTGCATAAGCATATTTTGTCTATGCAAACATAATGAAGAAGCATGTGCTTTAATTCCATTCATCTCACCTGTTACTAACTTGTTTATAAGCATTAGCTGGCATGTTTGTGATCAGTGTCTCCAAATATCTGTCAGTGTCCAAAAAAAATTAATGTGTGCTCTGCTGGTTCTGTATATTATTATTTATGTCTAGTGCCTTCTGGCTGGACCTGGACTAGCAGGCACTTAGTCTCTCCTTACGGATTCTCCTGCTCTTGGAGAGGTGCTCTTGAGACTGATGGTGATGATATGATGCATAGCTGTTAGGGAGTACTCTTTGTCAGCAGATGTCAGAGATCTGCAGAGGAGATAAGACTCCTTATGCCTGTTCTACAACCAGGGCTGAGGTTCTATCCCACATCCAGCAAGGGTGTTGTAAAGATGAATGTATTTGAAACTGACACTGCGGTAACAGAAAGTAGATTTAAACCAGTGTGGAATAACAGAAGCTTTATTTCTTAGATGGCTTGATAAAATTTTCTCCTTTACCACAGAACTTGAAGACCTTGAAAATTTGTCTGTCGCCCCAGATGAAAGGTAATGCTGTGTATTTTTACTATAACAGCCCGGTGGCACTACCTTTTCTGCTTACCAGCTTTCTGGTGACTCTTCTGGCTGGGGCGGGGAAAGGTGTGGGAGTGGTAAATTTGGCCCTCCCAAGGAAGGGGAAGGAATGCTGCTTGACAGCAAATGTCTGTGGTGCTTGGCTTCGCAGAGGGTTTCTCTGGTCCCGGAGTCTCGCTGGAGGGTGGTGGCTGTGGCTCTGCAGGTGCCTGGGTGTATCAAAGCAAGAGGATAGGAATGAAGGGATGGGGGAAAACTTTTCAGGGATGCAGAAGAGGCAGCGGAGCTGCTGATGACATGCTGCTGTTTTTCACTGTCTGTATTGCTTAACTTTCAGATCATCTTTTGAACCAGGCAGCAATTCTGCTGAAGCAACAGCCCAGGAGTTGTGCAGAGCTTTCAGAAAACACTGGTTGCAGACAGACTCTGCAGTTCAACTGTCTGGTTGCCTGAGCTCATCTAAGCAGAGAGTGAGTCTGAGCCAAAAACAGCGGGCTCTTCATTCGGTTCCCCAAATAATTATTGTCTCACTGCAGCTGCTTCACTGTTAGGGAAAGGGGGAAGCTGCATTTAAAAAAACCCAAAGAAAATAAGTACAAACGAGTACTTATAGTCTATTAGTTCACTTTAGATAAATTTTTAGAAAATTTCTTCTCTCTTTAGCAATTTTCAGCACATTTAAGATGTGCAGCTGTGAACAATCAGGATGTACTTTCTTCTGGGACTGATACGAGGGAGTTTAACTGAAGGGGGACTACATGCAGGTGAAAACTGAACTTTAAAATCCTGGAGTATAAAGGGAGATGTTTCATAGCATTTAACATATGTCCAGCTGATGGGCTGTTCATCTTCATGAGTGTCTTTCCCAATAGTCTGTGCTGAAAGAAGAGATTCCAAGAGAGCTTGAGTCCAGTTTGAATCTGGCTGAAGAAATAAAGATCATATCCAAGCTAAGAGGATCTTCTGGCTGGGCCCCACCAAGATCACAGATTATATTTAATATTCACCCTTCAGTCAAGTAAGTCTAAGGGATCTGAGCATTTTTGTTTAGTACTGCATGGGGATTTGTCTAAAACCTGCTGAAGTTGATGGAAGGAGCCTGGGTGATTTAACAGAACCTAAGGTTAGAGCTAGTGCATGGCACAGCCTTCTGCAGTGTCCGTCACCAGCTTCGCTAGAAAGCAGATGGCACCTTTTTCCCTCTGGCACGTCCTGATTAATGTGGCACATGCACTTTTACATGTGATAATACACATACCATTTGGTGTTACAGTGGCAGCGTGCTTAGCTGGACTCCTAAAAATTTCATTTTGTGAGACTACCTGGAGAATATTTTTAAGAGTTTCCCCACTTCCCTGCTGATATTTTATGGGTAGTAGGTTTTCAGAAAGCGGGGAGAAAACAGGTGGTGTTTGGGGAAACTACTGTCCCACTCTGCATAAAGAGCTGTTACATGCACACTGTAGGCAAACTGGATAATTCCCTGTGTTGTTGCAGGTCCAGTTGCTTTTTCAGTTGCAGATCTGGATTTCCCCCTCCCCCTTGATATTGATGCCACCTTAAGAAATGAAAAAGAATTTAATTCTTGCAACAAGCCATATTTAGAAGCAGTAATTGGTGGTATATTCTCCACAGAATAGCTTAGAGAGTCCAACTAAAATAGTAATCTGCATCTCCTTTCAGAACCCCCTTCTTCATGTGGAGGAGGAGAAGTCCACTCCTAATTTGGACATTTTCACTGGTGCCAGTGTAGCTCTCTTGCACTTCAGGAGAATGTTAACTAAACTGTGTTTTGGATGCTGAAAGGTGTAACTATTTGCCTCTGTATGCAGGAGAGATGCAGTGGTGGCTGCCCAAAACTTCACGTGTGTTGGTTGTGGAACCCCGGTAGAAAGCAGTAAGTATTACCAAAAGGGAAAAAACCTAATAAATCCATTGCTAGTAATCAGGCTATAATCTTCACCAACATAGATGTACTGCAATTGTAAAATTATCTGAGCTAGAACAAAAATCTCCTTGTTGGATGTGCCTGCAATAATAAAACAGGCAGTGGGATCTTACCACTGCCTGGAATTTCTCATTGTGGACAGAATACAATACTTGATAGATGTCCTTCTCATACACAGTAAAAATTCATTGCAGTCAACAACAAAACAGGAAAAGCTATTAAAAAATCAAGCTTCCAGGCTGGAAAGTGCTGGTTTTACATATTCCAATGGTTTCTTTCAATAATTTTTTCTCTGTGCCAATTTACACATTTCCAAAAGTCTCTTTTTAGAGACTTTATGGAAGCTTTATGCAAGCTTATGGGATGTGTGTTTTTGCTCTTTTGGGGTGTCTTTTTAAAACTTTTTTCTTTAAATCTTGATCACAAAATCCTGCTTGTGTTTTATTCATGATACTTTGTGAGAACTGCTTGAAAGCATGATGATTTACAGGTCTGACAACCAGACCTTACCTAAAAAATCTTTGAAGTGGCTTTCAAGACTTGTTCTGGGTCTGCTAACAAAGGAGCAGCATTTGTGATGGCCTGTAAAGTATCAACAATCTGTGGTGGCACATTAACTCGAGCAAACCTGAGATACTGAGATAGCGGGGAAAAACCCACGAACCTCTTTATATGAAAAGGTGTTATACAAATGTGACTGCAAGATCAGCTTGTCTTTCCATTTGGTGGAAGTATTTTGTTGTGTGTTTTATCTTGTGTCTCTTTTGCGGGTAAAGCAACAATGGTTTCTCTAAAATTTCATGGTGATAAATATAATCAGTTCAGTTTGACAAATGTGGAAATGAGGAAAGCTTTCCCTTCTAATGCAAATTACAGACCTTGTGCATGTGTTTACCACAACAATAAAACCCCCTACTTAAAAAAAAAAAAAAAAATTCCCTTGCCCCTCACTCCAGTAGATCTGAGTTATTTAGGTGGAATAGGCATACAGACAAGAGTTCCATCCCATAAATATTCACAATTTCATTGCTGCCTACCTGCAGAATATATCAGGAGACTCCGCTATTGTGACTACCTGGGGAAATACTTTTGTGACTGCTGCCACAGCTATGCCCAGTCTTCCATTCCTGCCCGAATACTGATGAAGTGGGACTTCAAAAAATACTATGTATGCAACTTCTCCAAACACCTTCTGGACAGCATATGGCAGCACCCAATTTTCAATGTGTCGTGTATTAACAAAGCCCTCTACAGCAAAAGTAAAGAACTGGACAGGGTGAGGGTAAGTGTGGCCTCTCTTTATTGGGAATTTGTGGGTCTGAGACTTTTGGGAAGAACTCCTTAGGGCAGGTTGTCCTTTGCTGCGTGTGTATGTGGGAAAGAGGCAGAGTTGGTTTTTCCGCACTTAGACTTGTCCCATCACCGCTTCTGGGACTTGCCCTTTCTCCCCTCAGATGAAGGGGGAGAAGGGAGACGTTTCCAACCTGTGCAGGAGGTCTCATTTCCCCCCCTTGTCCTTGGGAGATGTTTCCTTAATGGTTTCCAGTTTCAGTTCATGGCGGGGAGCTGGGCTCCTGGAGTAAATATTTACCTCTGCTTGACAATTGGCTGTTGGAAAGCTCCGGAAGTTTTGCGTGACTCCTTAATTTTGTGGGCTATTAGAGAAAACACCCTTGGCTCATCTAAGGGCTGTACCTCCTACAGCTTGAGGAAGGGTGCTCTGCCGAAGGTTACAAGTTGCCATGCACTCCTTTCTTGGCTGAGGAGGCACTTGCCTGTTCTTACACAGTTCTGGGCCTAGCATCTTGGTGTGCTGACATGGAGCCTTTTGTAGCATTAGGAACTGCTTCCCTTGTTAGTGAATAAAAGTAGCCTTTGCCTTCCTTGGCCTTTTGTGCATTAGAAAATCCATTTGTTTAATTCTGTGCTGAGTGTGAAGTTCCTATTTTTAGGTGTGGCTTGATGTACTGACAAGGGTTGCTGACTCAAATAGTGGTGTTCCTCACTTATGAATATATAAATGCAATTGCTTGTCATTTAAAAATTCTTTTGTTTTTGCCCTTCATCTTTTAGGATGCACAAGAACAGCTTTTTCATTTAAAAAAGCTTTTGAAAACCTGCAGGTTTGGTGAAAGGTACGGGCCATGATTGTGCATGAAAAATAGCTTATTAAAATGTACCTAAGGTGCTTATAGAGCCTTCTTCTCTAGAGACATTTGAGTGCAATTTTAAATGCGTTAATATGGTCATTAGAGAAAATTCTGATAACAAAATTTCCTTCTATTGCACTGCAAATGTTGAGTGAAGAACATGTTTTATGTGGTAGCTTTCTGTTTCTTGTAACATACTTACACATTTGGTTTTAAATGTTGAATGATTTTTGTTAGGTGTATAGTTCTTCCTACGCTGTCTCTCTTAGGTTCTCACTAGTTCTTAAAAGGTCAAAGATACTTATGTATATCTCTGACATTATTTGTGTTTAAAAATTTTTTTTTAAATTATCTTATTGTTCCTTGAGGGTTTAAAGATTTCTTTCAGAAATCTGTCATAATGCTCAATTCAGTTTATTTTATAAACATACTCAGATTAAAGTAGTAACCAAAAGTGATAAATACCAAAACATGGCCTTGCTTTTTGCTGCAAATTAAAGATTTGTGGTATTCACCTTCCCAGACTATGGGCATAACTTAAAGGTAGACACATGAATGATAAAACCTTCAATGCAGAATTGCTGACCTTTTTAAAAACAGACATAAGCAAAATAAGCTTTAAAAGTAGGTTCTGTTCTCTCTTTGATATGGACCTCATTTATGCATCAATTACCTGTTCACCAAAATTAAATAGAAACATATTTTAATGTCTCTCTTCTGGACAACGACCTGTGATTCCATTATAGAAATAAGCATTAGGATCCTCACTGTACCTTCTACATCGGTGATATTTTAAAAGTGGTAGCTATATTTTCAGTGTTCACCCACTCAGTACAAGCATAGTTTCACCCAATAGTGACCTATGCAGGATGAAACCCCTCAAAGTTCTCTTTGCAAAAAAAAGTAAATAACCCAACCTTTTTGCATTAGATACTATATGGGATTTTACCTACTGTTCCTGAGATAGGAGAGAGCCCTTTACGCAGTATTTAAGAATTGCTGGGATAACTGTGTATGGCAACTCCAATGTCCGAGGAATGCACATTTAAAGCAGACATTTTATTCTAAATCCCAAATCCTCTAGTTTTTGTTAATGTGATCTCAAATTGAGAGGGGAGGTATGATTTAGCATGAACTTGCCTTGTATGATCCCTGGGTGACTAGAGAAGCGGAAGAGGCTTATTCTTCAAATATACTTGAAACACAACTTTTTGTAACTTGATTTGGTTTTTCTTTCTCTTTACAGTGTACTGAAAGAATTCGAACAGGTGCCCAGCCATCTGACAGAGGAGCTTCATCTCTTCTCACTGGATGATCTGGTGAAGATCAAACGAGGGCAGTTACTGCCCCTTCTTAAAGATATTCTCAAGAGCTCCACCTCCCATGTGGATGGTTGCGAGGTAAGGAAAAGCCAGGGCTCTTAGTGTCCTTGCAGCTGCTAGTGTGAGGAATATCCCTGCTGACATTCCCGAACAATTTTTTCTTAGATTAAAAGTAAATCACCTCTTTTGCTGTCCTTGTAGCTCTGTCAAGCGAAGGGGTTTATCTGTGAATTCTGTCAGAGTGCAGATCTGCTCTTTCCGTATCAGATTGCCAAATGCAAAAGGTGCACAGGTATGTTCCAGACTAAACATTTTTCTTTCTTCCTTGGGGGGATGTTGGTGTGTAAAATTGTTCAGATGTATTTTAGGAAAACATTGAGAACTTGCTTCACTGAAAGCATGTATATTTGAAAACATGCATGTGTATTTGAAAACTATGGATAGCATGTGTCTTTGAAAACCGGCATGTGGCAGTTGTCTTGCATCAGTGAATTCAGAGAGCAAAACCAGGGACTTGCGTGAACATAATTACGGCTGCAGGGGGAGGCTATTTTTTGGGTCTACGCGTGAGAGAGTGAGCCTGGGACAGTGCTAAACTGCTGCTATATCAGATCTTGCCAACATTCATTGTAAAACCTGCGAATCTTACCAAAATGTTTAGTCATAGTTATTACAGTGGTTGTTGTTGTCCCAGCCTTGCAGTGCTTCTGTTTACTTGTATACTTGGGTGAACTAGATAGAACATCCTTCAAGGAACACAGCTCTTGATTAATTTTTAAATTTGTTTTTTCCTGAATGTTAAATTGCTTGTACGTATAAACAGAGTGCAAAACATGCTTTCACAAAGCATGCTTCAAGTCTGGAGGCTGCCCCAAATGTCTGCGGATTGCAGCTCGGAGGACGCTTTCAGAAACTCCGTCACCGGTGCCTCTGTGAAACTGGATTCCTCTGATTGCTGATTTCAGAAGATACTCAAAGCCAAATCTTGAGGTGCCTAACTAAGAATTAAATAATGTTGTTTTAGACATTACTCTTTTTAATGCGTGTTTCCTTTATGGGGGGTTAAAAAACCAAAGCAAAACAAAAACCAGAAGAAAAAAAAAAGAAAAAAAAAAAAAAAGAAAAAAAGAAAAAGACGACTTTAATATCATTGTTGAAAACTCACCCTAAAGGAAATTCGTCTTAACTGGTGACAGAAAGACTGGATGTTAATTCTGTGAGCAGCCTTTTGTTGCTATGTTTTGTCCTTGTATGTAAGATTTTTAATATTATATTTTTCCATATAAAAATTATTATTCTCTGTAATTCTGCAAATAATGTATAGATAGTAAATGAGTGTTGGAAATCCTTACCTGTGTCGAATTTTGGAAATAGGAAAAAGTGGTAAAGCGTACAAAACAATTCTCTCAAAAGCTCTACGATAGAAAAAGCTTGTCTGCAAGCTTTAGGGAGATGCTGATCTGAAATTCTGTTCTGGCAAATGCTTAATGTGAACCAGTGGATTTTAAGTTTCTTTTAAACAGATGTACGCAACAGCTTGTGGACTTTGGCCTGCTGCTAGATGCCCACTCAGCTGCTCTCTCACTCCCCCTCCTCAACAGGATAGGGGGAGAAAATAAGATGGAAGAGTTCACAGATCGAGATAAAGACAGAGAGATCATTTACCAACTACTGTCACGGGCAAAACAGACTTGAATTGGGGAAAACTAAATTTATTGCCAATAAGAAATAGAGTAGCGGGGTGAGAAACAAAGACGAAAGCCAAGACAACAGCTTCCCCCTACCTCACCCACCCTTTTTCCCAGGCTCAACTTCACTTCTTCATTCCCAGCTCTTCTACCTTCTATCCTGCCCCAAGTGGTGCAGGGGGATGGGGAATGGGGGTTGTGGTCAGTCCACAACAGTTCTTCTCTGCTGCTCCTTCCTCCTTGTGCTGTTCCCATGCTCCAGTAGGGCCCTTCCTATGGGTTGCAGTCCTTCAGGATAAACCTGCATGGGCGCTCCAGGATACTTAGTTCCTTCAGGAAATACCCACGTGCTCCAGTGGGGTCCTTTCCAGGGGCTGCAGGGGAATCTCTGCTCTGGTGCCTGGAGTACCTCTTCCCCCTCCTCCTTCACTGACCTTGGTGTTTGTACCCTCCCCACCCCACCCCCTCTGCCCGTGTGATGTTTTGCCCTTTCTTAAATACATTTTCTCAGAGGTACCACCATCTTGGATGAGGTGCTCAGCTGTGTCCTGTGGTGGGTCCATCAGAGTTGGCTGGAAGCAGTTGTGTCTGGTGTGGAGCAGTCCTGGCCTCTTCACACAGATAGCTGTTTAAATCCACCCTCATGCTTGCAGACTGAGTCCTTGCCTAAAGGTGAAGTGCTGGAAGCTGAAAGCAGCTTTCTTTTCCAGCCTGGTTGGTTACTTCTGATGAAACTGGCTGAGGCAGCAGCCCCTGCCTTCAGAAACCCAGAACAGCTACTTGAACCTGTAAAACCATTTTTCTGTTTGTGCCATATATGAAGTACCAATGAACTGAGAAACCCCGGAACTTGAAAGCATGTACCAAAGTTCTGATTGCTCCAATGGGGTGCTCTTAAAATTTTGAATTTGTTTTTCTCATTTTGTGCTTTGTTCTTCCTCTTCTCACCTGCTAGCGCCAGCTTTTAGCAAAGAAACGATCAGCTGTCTGTTACCAGGGTCTGTGTAAGTTCACCTCCACGCTAATGCTCACAGTACTAGTGAGCTCACTAACTCTTCCACTTATCTATTTTTTCTGTGGCCGAAAACAGCTTACCTACTTACTGCTCAGAAGGAAGATTATCAGCTCTTGCTCAAGATCACCAAACGGATACTGACGTAGGGTAAGACGTGGTGAGAAAGAGCCTGCTTATGCAGCTGACTGTATTTAATGTTATGCAAGAGTAAATTCTCATTTAAGTTGGGTGCACGACTAACTGAATCACATGAAAGGCCTTGCTGTAGGGATTTTCTGCTTACGAAGGAGCTCACTTGAATAATCCTTCTGTGGGATAACCTGCAGGGCAACTGAATACATAATTTTGATTATTCATGAATTTAGAAGGGCTGATCTGGTTTCTGGCTGTGCTTTTCATAAATGTTCAAGTCTCACAGTAGTGGTATGCAGGAGGGGGAACGTCAGAGAGCGAGTTTCATACATCAAGTGTTGAGACTTTACATCCGCTCCGTTCAGTCCAGGTCTCCATAGAGCCTGTACAGCTTATCCTGACTAATTGTTGCTACGTACCACAATGTGTCGCAGGAAAAGATCCTTGATGAGTTTGAGTAGCTGGTGGAAAGCCGAAGACCCGAGAGGATCAGCATGCTTATAATCCAAGTAAAACTTGTTAAAATGTTATGCTGCTGAAGCTAAAGTAAGAAGGACCAAGTTATGAGGTGGCAACAGGTGGTCACAAGTT
The DNA here is from genome assembly GCA_013389945.1 of Fregata magnificens. Classification (NCBI taxonomy): domain Eukaryota; kingdom Metazoa; phylum Chordata; class Aves; order Suliformes; family Fregatidae; genus Fregata; species Fregata magnificens. The sequence goes on along the minus strand of WAAD01034884.1, from coordinate 39,092 downwards.
GGAAGGAATAAGAGACCACTATTTGCTGCTTTTGAAGGGGTGGTGCTCTTGACTGTTAGATCTGGAGAAGGGTCATACCAAAACCACATTCTTGTGTGCTGGTGTCAGCACAAGATACCACAGGAACATGCTGAGGCCATTCACCCTGAACCTCTTCTTGGGTGAGAAGCAAGGCATGGGTGACCAGATCTGTAACCACAAGGTGTTGCTGAGGTGAGAGTTTCTTCTTATCAGCTGCTATCCTGGGATAGCATAAAGCAAGTACGATAAAACTGAAAGCATGCACTGTATCTTTCTGTATATGATGATAAAGGGACTTCGACAGGAAGGGGTGACTTCTGTGCTACAAACCCTCTAGGTATCTTTAGGGTGTAGCCATGTTCTTTGAATCAAGTTTTGAGAATCATTAAGCTTCTTAGATCAACACTGTGCTCTTCCTGAGCATATCTCTATGGATAAGTACTGAGTTTGATAATTTCTGAGGTTAAACCAGATGATAAGGCAGATCCAAGATAAGAAATTCTTAAGAAACAAAAGCTCTATGGCTACAGTGAAGTTCCTTGCAGGAGGTAAAATCCTACATGTGGAAGCTCTGAATTCTTTGAGAAGAGAAGACATAAAAGGGTTAGGCTGTCTTACCAAGGAGTTGGGCCAGTTCAAAATAAGCTGCCTGCTAGCTAGAAGGCTGAACACGTTGCACAGAGGACAGTGACAAGAGACATGACTCTTCAGCTAGGGAATTGTCGCACCTTTCTGTTTGCCTGAGCAATGAGGACCAATGCTCATTCTTAACAGTGGGTTTCCGTGATGCCATGTGGATGCAACAGGAGCACCTCTGAGGACCCTACTGGAGGAGCACTCTCGGGGACATAAGAGGCAGAGAAACCTATTCCTAGTTAACTCTCTGCCTCACTCCATAGGCAGAATTCAGGTCAAGACAGTTTTATTAGTAATTTCCATAGGAGCAGGTTTTCAAAGGAACACAATACCAATATTTCAATTGTGCTAACAATTTTGCCTGCTTTTGCACTAGTTATTTCTTTATACTGATTTCTTGTATTTTTCCTCTTAGTTTCAGTTGTGAGTTGTCTGGAGGTGGAATTACTTTGCTAAGACTTTGTACTGTGTGTTGCAGCCAGGATCTTTGATGATACATCATGCAGCTGTTACTGTAAATAATAGAATAATACTAATTGCCAGGCGTAGCGTGGACTCACAAATACAGGTCTTGTTGCAACTGTAAGCAAGAATGTCAAGTAATTAAGTAGTTTTATGCGCCCTTATAATTCCAGGGATGTCTGTCACACCAGTTCACTTTAAGAGAAGAAAATATCTATGTGTTTTATGAGAAATGGTATTTTGTCTGGTTTTGCACACAGAGTACACAAACTCCTTCAGCAGAAGTCTTTCACCTCTTGATGTGCCTATTTTCATGTTTTTATATTTTCATGTTTTTAAATTTTTAAAGGAAATTTACCACCACACTTGCTCGGTGACTGTTGCTTGATATAGTTTTCTTTTAGGCCAGCAATCTGAATACTCTAAAAAACACCTGAAGTCTCTCTATGGTATCAGTTGTACTTATGTGGTTCAGCATTGACATAACCATTGGTATCCTTTGGTCTAGACTATTTGCCCTCCCTCGCGATTCTGAACAAAGCTACACGACCCTTTCAGTTTGTACGTGTAAGTGCCATGTTTGATCACACATTGTCTTCCGAAGGTTGCAAAACCAGGAGGTCATTAAGGGAAATCTAGTCAGTAAGGGAGGGAAAGGAGAGGTAGGAAATAGATCTACATGAAAGGCTTGGGTGGTGTAAACTTCAGTGGAGTGTGGAGAGAGCTGAGCAAGACTGGCAGCAGTAAAAGAAGCTCTGCACCAAATAAAATCATCCATCCTGTCTAGAAAGGATAATGATATTTTACATTTGACTAGATTAAAAATAAAAATACAGGTTAAATCTGTTATCAGTAAATTAAACTTGCCTAGGACTGGTCTCTGGTACTGAGGGCAGATGGTGCGAGATGGGCCAAGTTCAAATACTGCATGCTTTTGTTCACTGTGGGGTCGCCAAATCCAATGTGCCTTTTGTGAATGGCCCCATGTCCGTGCTAACTCCTGATCTGTATTTGCTGTCATGGGCCAGAATTGTGCCACGTTTTGTCTTTGCCAGTGTAGATGTTCATGATTTAATTAGAAGAAAACCCTATGGCTGTCATTGGTTGGTGTAACCACTCATCTGCTCAGGAAAGTTTACAGCTTGGTAGCTGCCAATTGCTCACCTTCCATGAAATTATGGAATCTCCCTAAATTTATTTTTTCCCCACCAAATTGCTGAAGGTTTGTTATTTTGGGGCTTTTGACGGAGTATGTCTTAAGGCAGAAGAAAAAGAAAGTATTTTTTCTTTCTCCCCACTATGCAAATTTGCCCTCAGTGTATCATTTAAGGTTCACTTATTTGCAACCAAAGCCAGTGCCAGCCTAATAACAACTGCTCCAAGGGTGGGGCTGGACAGCAGGAGGATTTGGAGGCTAAATAAGTTCCCTGAGTGTGCTGGATATACAGGGGAGAGTACCAAAGCACCTTCTGCCTGAAAAACTGTCTGGTTTATACAGAAGAATCGTAAGCAGTTGAGGAATTGCCCAACTGGTTCTGGTGAGCAAGAGGCAGATTCTCTATGACCTTCATGGAGCTAAGGGTGAGTGTCTGTGGAAATACCATGTAGTACCTGTGCAGGTGCAAGCACAGATTGTATGAGCAGATCACCACATAGACAGGGAAATCTGACACAAGAAGGCAGCAAGAGTTAAGACACCAAAGTAACTGAGTGTCCAGCTATGGGGGCTATATCCACGGCACGGATTTTTGTGGTGACGTTACCCATTCCAGGGACCTGGGGTGGGCACCTGCCTCCAGGTGCAGTGCAAAGGAGGCCAGACACCAATGGCCTGGATCCCATAAAAGGTGCTGAAATCGGGATTAACAAGGAACTGAGTAAAAAATTGCAGTCTTATGGAGGCCTTAATTCGATGGTCCTTTCCAGTAAAAATTTTTCCATTGTCTGGAGGTCTCCTCCTCCTCAGGCCCAGAATTGCCCTAGTCTGAGTAGCTTGATTCTAGTTTCCTGCCTGTGCCTGCCTGGAGTTTGGAAATGGGGAATTCTGCCTGAATGATGGACAGATGCTTGCTATAAGAGAGAGCTCAGGAACAGGATGAAATGCTTTTGGAGCATCTTTCAGTGTCAGCTCTTATCTGGAAATATAATTTTATTCAAGTGCTTGTCTTGTGCCCCAGCACTGTTGCTGATGCTGCGAACAGTGCAGCATCTGGACGCACCCAGAGCTGTTTGGACAGTGGATATTTGTAGGAGCTGAGCTGGACTGATTTTTGACAGCTGCTCCCGCTGTCCCTCGGTCACTTATCTGAAATGACTTGCCTTACTTCCCCAAGCAGCAGCAGCAGTTCCTCTTGGATTTCTTTTCTCTGCTATTTTAGTCAAGGCCTTTCCAGTTGTCCATAGTGGCAAAATGAAAGTGAGAGGTAAACCTCCAATGTTACCAGCCCCCCTTCTCCTAGGCCTGTTTTATTCACTTTCTAAACCATTTTTACCTCTTTACAGCCCAGATGAACTTCTTTATGAAATGTGCTCCTTATGATAAGATAAATAATACAATAAAATACTTTTGCTATTCCGTAACCTAAGGATGACACTGAGGAAGATGTTAGCCAAAAAAAAGGGAAGCAAATTCATTGAGGTGTTGTCAGCCTGAAGAAAAGAAAAAGTGTTGTAGAGTAGCACAGACAGGTCCTTGGAAAGACCTGCCTGCTGCCTTAGGAGACAACACCAAGAAGCATTCCCTGGAAGAAAATCACAGTGCCTTGCATAAAGCAGAAGGAATGCGGTGTTGTGGTCACTTCAAGGCAAGTCACTAACTCTGCTGAAATGCTGCTGTTGCACATTAAGGAGTGTGGTGTGGGAAAGGAGAATTTATTTGCCTCACCTGGAACTGGGAGCCATTTTACTGTACTCTCATCTCGGTCCAACAGTTACTGTAAACCAAGTTTCCCCCTCCCTGGGTTCTCAGAAGTTGAAACTAAATCAAAGCGGGAATGGTTTTACTGGAATAGGGTATGTTCTCAGCCCTCCTACACATTTCATGGATGAGACAAAAGAATGTGAGTAGTAGTTTATGTGCTAACACAGCACAGAGGATATATCCATGCTTCTCCAGTAACAGGATTTCCTAAGCTAACTCGGACCCCAGTAACATCTGGCTGCAATTGCAATGTTCCTCTCACAGGAAAAGGCCTTGGCACAGCGCTCACATGGCAAGTGTGCCGTGCTGTGTCATGCTAGAAAAAAGTTTGTGGGTCTATGACTGAAGCAGAGCCTCAGGGCTACTTAGAAGCGTAACAAAAGATTGAGAAGTCACTGAAGTAGGAAAAGATGATGAGATTATATGATGAGCAATTGGAGAAAAGTGTTTGCATCATTTTGTGGATAGTAAAATGCAGTTGAGCTGAGGCTGAAACAGCCCTGAGAAAGTTGATGGTACAGATGAAAGCACACTCCAGATCTAGACCAGCATCCTGAGCAGAGGAGCATCTTTCTTCTCTAACCTTGAGACACACAACAGTGATGGAGACAGGCTTTCTCGGGAAGGATGAAATGCACAGAGAAGGGTGAAGAGGCCCTGTCTGTTCCCCATAGTGAAGAAAAATTTGACTCTCTTATGTTCATCAATTTGTTAGTCAACGTGTTAATAGCACCACTCATCAACCTTCCCTCTCAGAGTCTGCTTAACATGAAGAATCGGGTTGCCCCACGCTCCCCTCTAAATGCCTTTGAAGGCACCTGCCTCTCTCTCCTTATTGAATAGCACTGCGTTCGCTCTAGTAGGGCTCCTTCAGTAGGTGCCAGCGGTCAAGCACAAGCCCTGTACCAGAGTTAGACAGGCTGGACCCCCACCGACTCCGATCGCCAGGATTCTGTATTTGACAGACAGATGGGAAAGCAGAAGTAACTACCAGCATATCCTACACACTTCCTGTTTCAAAACTGCCTTCTGGCTAGTTAACACATGGGCTTCCCCTTTTACAGAGCAAATGTGCACAACTGCTGCTCCAGCAGGTGCTGGATGGAGACGGCCATGACACTTCCCCGAGTCAACCTTCCAGTTGCTCCTGCTAGGAGATGGGGAAATCCACAAACAGCCTATCTACTGGTTCTGGATCTGGTCTCTGATGCTGGGTCCGGGGCCTGTCTCCATGACGGTCTTGTCTCAGCACTGTGCTGAGTGCTCACCAAAAGAATATGATGACTGTACTCTCATATTTTCCCAGCAATTTTCTTCACATTTTTGTCTTCCCAGATCTCCTTTCCATGGGGAAACTCTTCAGGCCATCCTACCCCATCCTTTCCTCTCTGAGCTCCTGCGGACACATCGTTCACTCCTACCTTCCCAAGGGTTCCTAGCTTCCACAGCCACACCTTTTCCCTCTAGCATTTCCTCCCCTCTTCCTCTAGCATCTGCCACCAGTGGTTGTCCAGAGCCTTCAGCATTCCTTCCTTCACACCTTACCTGCCAAGAAGGTGTACTTTGGTGCCTGCAGCCTATTGCCTCCAGCCACTGTCTCTCCTAGGCACTCATCTCAGGCCCAAGTACTCCCCTGCTCTCTGTCCCTGTTCCTTCTCCACAGGAGCGACCCGAAGAACTCTAATTTTCCAGCGCATATCACGTGAATTAGCCTTTGCCTGTTATGAAGAGAATTCACTTTCTCCATGACTGAAATCCCCACCGCTCGGCCAGGTACCTTTTCACCACTCCTCCTTTCTTCCAACTTGACCTAACTGCCAGTGAAGCCTGAAACACCTTTCAACAACTTAACTATGATTCTGTTTCCCATTGACCCTTGTTCACCTACATAACTTCCCAGTCCAAGGAATTCAGAATTCCAGTCAAGCTTACAGGAAAAAACCTCTTTCTGATGGTGTAAGACTGAGCTAGCTCACACTTTTGCTTCCCACGTCCTATTAAGGACAGAACACAAGCACATGTTTTTTTCTCAGAAGAAGGAATTGATTGTAAATCCTCCAATTTTATAATCCAGGGAGTCATACCTGCTCTAGATCTAGAAATGCCATTTACGATGCGTCATGAAAAAATGACACTTCTTTGTCTTCAAAGGTGGGCTGTGAGCACATGTGCTGTAGTATCTGAACGTCCTTAGGGTGCTATTTGCCAAGTCAACAAGTCCATAGGTGCTTCCAGTCTTTTATGTGCACTTGGTCTCACTAGGAAAACAAATGCTGGAACCATGCCAGTGCCTAAGGGCAGATTTCTCAAACAAAACCTATTGTCCAAATTTGACAGCAGATGGCATAAAACTTACCTGCTGGTCCTGCCGCTCTGCTGTGTCATAGATCATTCCAAGCACTGCTCATGCAGGGACGGGGGACAGTTGCTATTTATTGTTTGCCGCTAACTCATCCTGACCGACCAAGGATCTTGTACAAAACCCTGCCTAATGAGTAGATGACTTGTGGCTACACAGGACTTCTCTCCAAGTTCTGCCTGAGTCAGGGGAAGGAGGAACAAGAGGAAAGTTGCTGACACTGAATCATTTCTCTTTCTACCCCAGTGAAATAAAAGCTGACCAAGGGATTTCCTGCTTTTTCCAAAAAAATCTTTGTCCCCTCCCTCCTCTCTGCTAAGCGGGCTTCAGAAGTTGGGGGGTGGGGTGGGGTTGATCCCTGCATTTGCACTATGACATGCAGTGCTACAGCATTTGGCACTTGGGAGTCACAGAGTGAGAAAGAGGTCCCAGGGTCACACTGAGGCTGAGCGGTGAGGGTGCCAGGGTGCCACTCAAGCAAGAGGCTCTGGCATGGCATATGACCCATCATGTGGTGGTTCATGCACTGGGACTGCAGGAAATTGTGAAATTTATACATAAGCTTGAGCTTCTAGTTATGTGTGATGGTTGTAAGCGGCTTGTAGAAACCCCAGGTGGCCAATCTGGTATTTAATGGTCAGCTATGTGCCTGCACAAGTAGGTATGTTGTTGTGCCTGGTCCTGGGCTTCTCAGCCACAGGCAACTGGACACTAAAAAATATGACATCACTTAAATTTTGCCCTGTGCACTGCCTGAGGACTTTGCCCTAAGCCAAGATGAGGGACAAGAAAGGAATGAAGAGGGGTGTTTTGCATGTTGATCAGAAAGATGTGCCTTGACCTCTAAAGGGATTTGGCACAGTTCACAGGCAGGAAGACCAAGTTGCTCAGTGACTTGTATCTGTTCACCACCTCCCTTCCCCCCAGCCTCAATCAATAAAGCAGAAACCTCAGTTTTCCTCTCATTGTGAGAGGTGCGAGATGCTTGCTCGGCTGGACTCCAAGAGATGGCTCAGCGTAGATGGCATAGGAGATGGGGCTGTTGCAGGTGACAGGAATAGCTGAGAAAGTATCTAAGTGTGCTGAGATCAGTGAGAGGACAAAACAAGGAGCAGATAAGAGTGAAAAGCAAAAGCTCAGAACAGCAGGAGCAAGTCTGTTGGGAGTTCTGTAAATCTGATGGGGCAACAGCACGGTGCTGTTAAGCACAGATCATTGCAGTTTTTCCTGTTGTAAGCTTCATTTCACTCTCCCTGCACGCACATCTTTCCTATGCTTGCCTAACGCACAACTGGGCTGCAGCAACTGGTTGCTTCCTGGGAGGAGGACACACTCCAGAACCCAGAACGGACCAGGCAACCGCACCGCACGCTCCAGCTGGTCCGACACCCAGCCCTGTGTATTGGCCTAGAAACCTGTCTGTATTTTACAGGTACAAAATGCTACGGGTGTAGCCACACAATCAAGGAATGCAGTACACAGTCCTCAATCATTGGCTTTTTCTCTGTAAGCAATGGGAGAGCACATGCCTGTCAGTTATTTGGGGCCCAAATCCTCCCCACTGGCTGTGCAAAATAGTGCAGGGGTGCATGTTGCTCACAGCTACCTTGTCCTCTGCTTGCAAAGGGAAGAGCTCTCGGAGTGTCTTGCTACACCATCCATATTACCTGCACCCTTAAGCCACCTTCCAGCTGACTGGAGAAGTGAATTGAGAAAGGACTTGCAATAAAAAGGTTCCTTCCCCTCTAACCTTGCCTGTCTGTACAGGTATGTCCACATACACCTCCTTGTACACACATGGGTGCATGTGCACACACACACACACACACGCACACACACGCGTGTTTAAAGGAGCAGGGCCCAATGCAAAACCATCAAGAAATGCCAAGTTTAACTTTGGCTGAATTGCAACCTCTTGTCTCCAAATCGGGCCACACCTGAGAAGCAGGAATGCTGTGTATTGATCATCCAGTAATAAGACATTGCTGCTCTATCTAAACATGATGTGAAAGTCAGAGTTATATTTTTAATGATCTTTTGATAAAACAAGGTAATGATTTTTCTTCTAACCTCACTGAAGCTTTGTCCTCTGCCTCCAGGGTACACAATTTCAAAATCCCAAGTGAGTGGGATGATCAAACAGAGGCCCCCAGCACAAGCTGGCTGTAATTTTAAGCTTTTCTAGTCCTCTCTTTGAGGAACTGTGTAAGCATGAGCTCTGTATGTAGGCTGTCACATGTAAAATAAGATGCCTATGCTCCAGCATGTGGGTCAGATACCTTAAGTTACACCACAATAAATACTGCTAGTAAAATGCTCAAGTATAGTTTTAGGGGGTGGATCTCCTCTTCACGCTAGCTTTACATTTAAAGGTGTGTTTGGAAGTGCCCTGGGTGGAGAGGAAGGCAAATGAGGCTTGAAGACTTTCACAGAGGAGATGAGAGAAGCATTAGGGCTGAACTGAAAAGCTGTGTATTCCCAAGCAGCAGCTTTGTTCACGTTTGAATGTTTTGATCATAATTTTCATTTCACTCCGTCACAGAAACTTCAGAACGTGACTTGCTCCATGTGCCTTTCTCTGCAGGGTGAGAGAGACTGTAAGCGATTCAAACAGTTTAAACCTCGATCATGTCACTATCTCGTCATACCATGCTGTATGTATGAAAGAAAGAAAAAAACCAACCCAGTTTCACAAAGCATTAAACTTTCACGGGAAAAGTACCACTAGAGGGGGCTGGCTGTACATAACTCCATTTAGGTTTCTGCACTACAGGATAAGATACCGTGGTGGCTTGGTGCCTGAATACCACTGCAGGTATGTGGCGGATGCAGCCCTGATGGACACCACCAGCCTGTGCAAACACGCCTCAGTGTAGCTGTAGCCACATAAACTGCAAAACCTGCCCAGAACCAGGGGCAGAACCCAGAGTGCTAACCTCAACAATGTTGCATTGCTGCTGTGTTCGTGCTGCTCTCTACTCCAAAGGTGCCTCTGCAGAGCCACCCCAAGCTAGAGATGAGCAAACGTTCATCCCGCGGAAGCAATGCCCACACGTGCCAGCAGTTTTGGTGTCTGCAGAACACAACTGCACCATGTGCTTGCTTCAAGCTCTGGCTCCTCGTTCTCACATCTCCAAGCTTGCCCACCTCTATTCCTATATTCCCTTAACTCCTTTTACAATTCAGGTTTTGTGAAAGACATACCGAGTGCCAACTCTCTCTGCCGCTGCCAAGTTAGCAATGCAGAGAGTGCAGCCTTCTGCCCCTGGAGCCTGGCGGAGAGGCTGTGAGTCTGGTCCAGAAATCCGGAATGCATTTGGAGCTCTTTCAGTCTGGAGACACTTTCTATTAATTAGTCCTGGGAAGCTTTACAACCATTGCTAAAATAATGGCAGAAATTTCTTAAAGATATCCCTAGAGCAACTCAATGTTAGCAAACCTTTTTTTCTTTGGAAGACACAGGACTACTGTTCCTTAAAGGCATATCTATTCAGGCAGGAACTGACACATACCACCTTCTCCATGCTAGCCTGGCACAGCCCAGCTCTCACTTGGAAGCCAGACAGTAAAGCAGTGCTGCACTTGAGATGATGATGATAATAATAATAATAATAATAATATCAATTTGCATGAAGGCAATGTAACTGCAGCTCACAGCTCCTCTGCCAGCCAACTCCAAGCCCAGAGCACAGGAGGTCACGTGTCCATGTTTATCTGTGCCTGCATCCCCCCCTTGCAGAGGCACCTACTGTGCTCTGCAGTGCCAGAGTTCATCTTCCTCGCCATGAGCAGCCAGGAACGGGTGAGAGAAAGTCAAAGGCTGCTGGTAAGTTTACTGGGGATCTTGCTAGTTCCTGGATTTGGTGATGCTTTGAAATCATTTTGAATTTCAGCCATGGGCTCTTCAGCGTGCACAAAGCCTCTGGACTACATGAGTCCCAAACAACGTTAAAGAAAAATAAAAATCTCCCTTCCTTCTGTACCATGGAGCTTTCCCCTTCCTGCTCCTCTCAAAATCATGGAGCGGTTGTTCAGACCACCTGCTCTATGGTAGGCATTGGAACTGCTGTGGTGTCTAAACCAATTTTCTACTCTGTATGTGAAGGTTTAACACTTAGCAAGTGGCAATCTTTATGCAAGTGACACATTTCCCTGTTTTCTGTGTTTGAATAATGCTTATTATCATTTGCATAAACTCCTTCAGATCTTCTCTCTTCACTGTAATGCCCATGAATTCTACTAAACCTCTGAATTCCCTCTTTCAGTTCTCTTTCTGCTACATCCATTTCTGCTTCTGCATTTAAATTTCTCTAACTTCACTCCCAGTCCACGCTGCTGCCTATCCCCATTTCTGGCAGCCTGTAGCTGGGTACTTGCACTGGGAGAACATTCAGCTGAATTAACTGTCTCCACTGAAAATCCCAGGAGAGACAAAGCGGTTTGAGTTTTTTTACTATCATTAGTACAGCAAGTGGAGAAAAAGTCACAAAGTTACTTTCATCCTTCAGCTCCACAGAAACCGGATTTCAGGTGCGTTGAGCTAACAGAGTGAAGCCTAGCTGCATCCTTGGTTCAGCCTTTGTCCACAGGCACCTAAATTTTCCTTGCAGCTCCCCAAGGCACTTGAAGACTCATTGCTGCACACACTTGGGTTACCGTTCTGTGGGAAGCACACAAAGACAACACTGATTTCACTTGAAATTGCTGAAGGGGTGAGGGGGAGAAGGGAAACTGTCTGCACAATCGTGCAGAGGTTGGAGCACTTACCAGGAGGTGAAAAGCATTCCTTCTTCAGCTGAGGTGGTTTCAGCTCCTTGTAACCGTATCGCAGCAGAGCTCACCAGCCACAAGTCAATATGAATAAAGTGATGTGCGGTGGAAAGCAGAAGGGGTGATGGGGAGGGAAAGGGAGACTACTACAGCTACATAGCTGTCATCAGGCATGCAAGATTCATGGGGCCAGAGTGAGAAGTCAGCATAAGGCGCCTGCCTTTGCGGCCCAATGCTCATAGGAGCAGGAGGCCCATGTGTTGGGCCCTGCTCTTGATGTTACTGATGCAATTTATCCAACAATTATTTTGGGACAAATTCTGTGTTCTCATTACTGGAGCAGAGGTGTCCATCTGTCCATACGAGTGCTTGGGTACAAAGAAGGTTTGTGTCATCAGTTTTTCATCTCTGCCTTAACACTCCCCTCTTCTGGCTCTGCATCCCGACTGCCTTTATAGTGTTGTGTATACAGCTTCTATGAAAAGCCATTACCAGTCTTTACAACGTCGAGTCACACAATATTGAATGGCTCTTAAGACACACAGCAAATCGAAGGCACTTCCAGCTGAAAGTTGTGACAACACCAGGCTTTGGGCAAGTCCCATGGGACCATACCAGGAAGATAAGGCAACAGTCCCTTTCCCGTTTGGTCCAGGTTGTAGCTGCAGGCGTTCCACAGTCAGGGAAGACTCAGGCACTGACTTCAGTGCATCAGGGTCCAAAGTCCATTACAGACCCAGGATAAAAATCCTTGAACGTAAAAAATGTTTGCCTTGGAATAGGCACAAGTACAATGGTTGTTACAGAGATCAGAACAAAACCCTTTAAGTATAGCCGTGAAAAAATGCTAGATTTTTGTCATTTAACCAAAAGATATGAAAATCTGTTGCACTTAACAATTCTGCATCTGTCTTGTTAAGTGAATGATAATAAAATCAGGGGGTTGGGGTTTTGAGTTTTGTTTATTAAAATAGCAGTTGAGTTTCACTGTTTTTGTATAGTGTATCACTTGCACTGATACAATGTGGGAAACAACACATAGCATCAACTAAGCCCTTACCGAACAGTACTGTGGTTAAGGGGTACCAGATCAGAAGATGGAGCTCTGATCCCAGTTCTGTTGCAGGCTGTCTTCATCATCAAGTTACTTAGGCAAGGGGTTTTTGTTTGGTTGGTTTTTATATTTAGAAAAACATCAGGCATTTCAGATTTGGGGACTGGAACTCATTAAAATATACTATTTTTTTCCTATAGTAAACAAAACGTATTTACAAGAAATACCAAAATGTATTTACAAGGCCTTCTATAGCTTGACAAATTGGTTCTAGATGTAATTTGTAGCCCAGGAATAAAATTATCCTTTTTTTTTTAAAGCAATGACAAGTATTATGAGGTGAAATGACATATTGCTAGCAGTGGGGAAGAATCTGATCCCTCACCAGGTATCACTGGAGGAGACACGGGTTCAGCATATAACTTCATTGATTTTACATAGGGCTGAGCCTGCCTTTCATTTTGATTCAACTATACATTCATTGATATGAAACAGACCATTCAGAGCTGAAAGCACTTTAAGAAAGATATGGCAACAGTACACAGCAAGCGATCCCATCACTCCAGCTGAGTCCCAGGTTGTCCAACAGAATAACATAACATGAGATCTTGTATTTCTTAACTATTTTATCCCATTTGCAGTACCTCTGCTGTAATCCAGATCACTTTCCACAAAGTACTGGAGTCAAGCCTCAGTGTGAGACATGAAGTTTCTATGGCATGATGATGAGCAGACATGGAAGTAAAAGGGAAGACTTCCAAATCTAAATATGTTTCTGTGATGTCAGATGAGCCAAAGTCCTTTGCCATACCGAGGTCCACTGCAGCAATCACAGACAGTAAAACTACAATGGGGAAGAAACTAGGTCAAAAACTTTGCGTCATCCTTCTAAGACTATATACACACCCACAGCAGTTCAACTTCCTCACTCACAAATGCAAATTAAAGAAATTATCTGGCCTCAAAATGACTATGGTTCATCGCTGGAGAAGGTGCTTAAACTTCGTCAGCTCCATTTTAGCAGAGGCCCACACTATTGCAAAGAAGTAATTAATCTAGCCTTAATGCACAGTCTGCATGGCTCCCGTGGGGAAGAAGGAGACAGACACATCAAAAATAGAAAGATGTACTGTACAGTGGAGTGGGGTGGAGAGAGAGAGAAGAAAATTATTCTGCAATTCCCAGAAATGGAGCGGATATCATTTTGGTCTCAGCTGTAAGCTTCAGGTCCATCTCCCTTCTGAACAGACTGGCTTGACACACAGCTACAACATGAAGCTGCAACACATACTTTGTCTGGAGGACAGGTGGCAGTGTAAAATCCTAGGAACCTTAAATACAAGAAAGTATTTGCATGTCTGATAAATCTCCCTTAAAAGTAGTTTCACGTTCACTCAGATACACACAAAATCTGAATTGAGCATACCTGCATGGAAACCATTATATACCCCATATTATGTAATAGCAACCTTTGATCAACATTAATTTCATATGAAAGAGTGGACCAAGTATGAACTTCAACTCTCCTAATACTTGTACAGTTACTGACTAGGGGCCATCTATGCATATTTCTTGCTCACCATACTCCTCAGGGGGGCAAGGGAACAGGACATATTTCTATATTACTTACTCATCCAATTATTTTTTTGATACCTTCTGTGATGTCCATGTATCTTTCCTTTACATTACTGTCAGAGAAGCAAAGGGCAGCCAGATGAGTGAGCTTCTGAGGTTGGTTCTGAATCTTTTCTTTCCACCACAAGGGGTGTGTGAAGTTATTTTCTATTCTGAGGAATTTTAGTGGAAGATTCAAAATCCCAGACCACAAAGCAGAGAGCTGGTTCTCTTCAATGTTCAAACATTTAAGCTTTCTGTAGTTTTAAGGACCACCAGGCATTTATAGGCTGTTCACACCATATGCTACCTTGACCACAGTTATATAATGTGCTAATTGCCATTTGATGAATTAATAAACCAAGATGGCACATATATATAAAATGCCATGTGTTTATCACAGTGCACTTTACGTTCTAGACACAATTGTACATACAATACTTTTCTAATTATAATTTAAACACCTGGGTTATCTAGAAAGACAGGGATGAGTGTATCTGAATGCATTAGACATATACACAGAGCACATCAACATTAAGGGCAACAAAGAGCAACACAGCCTCATGTATGAATAATTCCTTTTCTACAGTTTCTATTGGGGGGGCTCCACAGAGCTACGTTTTAATTCTTATCTCACCAACACTTCACACTGCTTGAAAATAACCACACATGGTTTAGAAATACATTTTCTCTTTCCTTATCATGCAAATCAAGTGTATGTGCACATATATGGTCCAAATGAGAGAATGATTGTATTTTGCATGGGGAGATTTGACTTACATCTATCATCAAGATGCTTGCAAATAGTGGCTGGCTCTACTCTATCCACAGCTATTTCAGGTATGCAATTATCATTTACTATTTTTGTTTAAATGAGCCTCTCACATAGGACAGGATTAAGAAGGGGGAGAGAGGGTGCAATGAATCTTTGCGATGTATTCAGTGACACAACTAATATCCAAGTATGGTCCACAGCATTATGATGTACAGATCTGGTTTCATTTTATGTTGCTTATATACCTGAGGTTCTTGATGTCATTAGGAATAAAGCTAATATCATTATAGGCAATGTCCAGATACTAGAGATCTTCTAATAAAAACAACCTACAATGAAAGAAAACAGAATGATGCATTATAAACACAAATGACAGAGAATCACGGAGTCAGAATAATTTAGGCTGAAGGAGACCTCCGGAGGTCTAGTCCAGCCCTGCAGCTCAAACCATTTCCAACTGCTACACAGTGTCTAGGCCTCTGGTTTTTACCTAGTATGGAAAAGTATGATGGCTTAGCCTATTTTCAGCATCCAAAACTGTGGTTCAGCTCTTACATGAGCTGAGATGACCCATAGAGCTATTCTCTCCACTCAGTGTGGATGTTGAGGTGGGTGCCTCAATTAACTGTCTAAAGCCAGGAGGATGAAGCTAGGTCTTAGCACTCTAAAGTACTCTAAAAAGGGACTTTTGCTTCTGTACTCCAGAATCTCCACAGGACAGTCAAATTTTAATGTATTGACAAAGTTTTAAAATGCTACCTATTTTTACTGCTACACAAAGGCGGACAGCAGAGCAAAGAATGGAAGCTACAAGACCATTCTTTCTCAAAATGTTTTCAGCTAGAACGTCTATTTACTGAAAATGAGCCACAGCTGACTAATACATTTATGTAGTGAAGATTAAATACGGCAAGGCATTTTAGCAAGCATTACGATTAACTTTCAGTACTCCTGTCTGCTACTACTATGAGAAAGTCTGTTTTGTTTGGGTTAATTGCATGGCTAGAATGGAAATTCATGAACGATTATAACGTCGATCAAGATAGAAATCTTTGTTTGTGCTTATAAATGCTGTGATCCTCTCATTTAATGAAAAATATCTCACCCAGATGGAAGATGTGATAGCAAATTGAAGGAAACCGTAACTTTCTTCAGTGACTTCAGTGTGTGAATGTCATTAGGAATTTATCTGATGGGGTTGTTCCAGAGCACCAGGACTAGTAAGGTTTTAATATTAAACACCTGAGGAGGGAAGGGGACAGTGAGTGGAAAAAACAATAGCTATCCATCACAAAGCATGTCACAGTTCTGTCACAAGTATTCTGTATTTCTAGTATCAGTAAACTATGCTGGAAGAACTGGGCAATAAATATTGTTAAGATTAGCTTGTACAAGTACTGTATACATAGATATAGCTAACTACCATAAGCATTACTGCAGATACAGTATGAGATACAATTGCCAATCACTTACTGTATTACTTACAACACTGTGATTGGAAATTGCAAAGCAGAGCTGCTAGTGCTGCTGGGTGTAAAGACTGTCCAGCATTTCCCTTTATAAGCCTTGGTTTTGTTTCTGGTGTCACATCCTAACTTTGTGAGATTAAATTCTCCATTTCTATAACGTCTGCTCGAAGAATGTTTTTGCTAAAACCATATGAAAGGAAACCAGAAAAATATTTTGTTTGGTCAGCATTTAAAAAAGACCCGAAAAAACAATCTGATATTTCCTGCTTTTGAAAGGGCAGTGTTTTTCAAATCATGATTCAAAACCACAAAAGGAGTAGCAGAAGTTTTCAAAAGAGAGGTTTGGCTATTAGAAGCACCTTCATTTAAGTTACTCATCTGACTTTTTACGGTCTTATATAGTTGACTGCATACAGATGGCGAGTCAGAAAGGCAGGGAGGGGGAGGATCACATTTTAGAAAAGTTTGAAAAATACTGGTTTAGCTCCTTGGCTCAAGAACCCTGTGCTCCTGAGGGAGACATCTGAAGGTCTAAACTGGTGCTGCTCTGAGTGGGGGCTTGGACTAGATGACCTCCAGAGCTCCCCTCCAGCCTGCATCTACAACTGTAAGTTGTCCAAGGACAACCTTTGCCAAGGCAGACACAGCCCTGGGCCTGAACAGGAGAGACCATGTAACCATGCAGCTACCACTCTATCAGATAGCATGGCAGTGGGTGTGCTATGCCAGGCTTGTAAAAAGAAGGAGCAGGGAAATGTCCACTGTCCCCTAAAATGGACATATCTGTCAGCATCATCAGGAATTTGCTTAAACTGCAAGTGTTTGCAAAATATATCGTCAGTCCCTGTTCACTAAAGCTTTTCTAGATTTTAGTAGCTCTCGTTCCTAGTGATTCTGTTTACACTAAGCGTGCTCTAATTTAGATTTTTCCAGTAACTGCAGGTGCTTAGCTGCTGCAGATCATGTCTGGATACCTTAAGTGAGCTGGCCAGACTGAGACCACTGGGAATTGTAGCTACAGGTTGCTCCGTTCTGGGGGAAGATTGTGGCTAAGGGACAGGAAGACCGGTGCAAGCAGACAGGAGCCTGGGCGGGCAGCCAGGAAGACTTCTGTGATTCTTCCCATGATTCTTACTAAATCCCAAATAACCAAAAAGGTAAAGAAGTTGAATATTTTAAATTATTATTTTTCATTTCTTTTAAGTATCTGTGCTATGCCATTGGCCTCACTGATTAAACTGTGACTCTTTGAAAGTTATTTTTTATATCTAAACTGTAAAATTTCAGGTTTACGTCATTTTAGTGAAGTCATGGAAAATAAGCAGCACATACCCTTATGGGAAAGAAGAGTTAAGTATTGAATGACAAGTTAAGGTAGACCAAGGATTCCATTAAAGGGGTCAGGTCTGGAAGGTCAAACAAAAAGTAGGCCTAAAAGATACATAAAAAATGGATCAGCTGCATAAAGAAGCCTCTCAGCCTTTTCATTTAAATGAAAAAAGTAACATCCTTAAGAACGATTCGTCAGGGCTCACAGGTTTATCATGAAACAAAGCCAGAAATACACAGTTTGCTTCCCCTGTGGATGGAGTCAGCTTAAGCAGTGTCAAAGATATGCCTGAAGGCCGTATTAGCATCTCAAAGCCCAGCCCACCTTCCCCCTTGCCACCGTCATTCCTCCTCCCTTCCATCAAATCCAAATAATCTGTTCTCGTTTTCAAGGTGGACACAGTCCAGAATTGGACTTTCTGCTACATTTATCCACTCAAGGAGCAATCCCTGGCCACAGGTCATGAGGTACAGAGTGGCATATGTGCACACTGACTGCTTACCTGCTTGAGAGCAGACTGCACCTATACTGCACAGCACTGTGCTGTGGTGTCCTCTCTGCTTTCATGCATAATTATTATTTTGCAAGGTAGGGTTTTTTTCAGATTGCAGAGTCTGAAATAAAGTGAGGACACTTCCTGAAGCCTACCATACTGATGTCTTTATAGTGTGTACAATAGCATACAGGAGGGTGGAGGGTGACAAGTCCTAAAGCATTCAATTAATATGGAAAAGGGGGACAAGTCATGCGCAGTCTTGTCCATACTGCTTACTAGGTTGGGCCCCTGCAATGAACCACCTGCAGCACTACAGTAGAGTTTTGTTGTAGAGGAAGCTGTTCGCTCACACCGAGAAAAACTGGGGATGAGTGAATATTTTTGCAATGTAGATAATCAGGGAACCAACATGTAATAGAGCACAGACACTGACACACAAGCTGTACACCTGCAATCATGGAGAGCAGCAAGGTCTTCTCTCTTATCAGTGCCCTGGTTCAGGCTTTCCTAATTGTGCGATGAAGTTAAGTGGCCCAGTTCTGTGGCTGCCCCTAAGCTCTCTCATTTTTGGCTTGCATTTTCTTTTTATCCCACTCTCCCATGGTGTTCAAACTGTGTTAGACTTCCCTTTGTAACCTTCCTAAGGCATACTGCCTATATTAGCTCAGGCAGCCTAGTCAAGTTCTGGACTATACTCATCCTCTAGAGAGGATCCAAACCATCCAAACGTGCAATCCAAAACATCTCCAGAGCCCAGGCGGTGAAACTCTTTTTCATTTTGTTGCTCCTTTATTAAACTCATTCTTTCATCTCTAACCTAGGAAATTTTATACAAACTCTGCTAGGAGAACGTTGCATCTGCATTATTATGACTCCTCCGGAAAGTATATAGTTACTGTTCCATACACCGTCTCAAACTACATAGATGCTGAGATAATATTTAACTATTGTCACATGTAATATCAAATACACTTTAGTATATATAATCTAGCATCTAGGTGCTTGTAAACCAGATTTAACTAATAATTTTCACAACAGATACACAACAAAGTATATCTATACAACACATCCTACCTGTAGTCATATCAAATCTAAATCTAAGGGTTCCAATACGATATTATAAAATCTAAGAGTTAGAATAAATAAGTGCATGAATGTAAATAATGAAGATTATTATAATGAAAGAGAATTTATATACTGCATTGGAGTTCAGAATTTTCTTAGATTCCTGGAAACTGTTTTACAAGCAAAACAACACTTCAGTGCTGAAGATTTCCCAGGGTAGTAGCAGATGACTGTAGTCAGAGTAAAAGAGCATTGTCTGTATTTCATTAAAATTAAAAACCAAAATGAAAATTCTTCTGGCTGTAAACAAAAATCTACAAAATGTGGTTCTAAAGATGAAAATTATTTCCAGCAAAAATGAAAATCCAATGCAGATGTTCTCATTGGTAGCTGTGAAACATTCAAGAGATGTAGTATGAACAAGACAGTCTGAGATACTTGAAGGATTTTTGTCATGGAGTTCAAATTTGTTATGCTGATGAATCGTTTCAAACTGTGTAATTCATGAACAACAGATAAGAGCTCTCAAGTATCGGTTCCTCATATGGAACAATGTTCACTAATGCAGCAAAGAGCTGCAACAATTCCTTCTGATTTTAAATAAGTACCTTTGAGGATGTAGAAGCAAAACCAGAAGCACTTTGTCTTCTAAGCAGTATGATAACCCCGAGAACAAATATCTTGACATTTACTGAGCTGTGTGAATTCTGGTGGCTCTGCTTTATGTGCAAGCCCTTCCCTTTTTCAATTCAAAGCATTTCTGTTTTTAAGTGCAAATTGTCAGAGTATCTGAAACAGCAGCCGAACCCTGGAAATCTGTCCTGTTCTGGCTTAAAGCAGATGATGGCATTGGGATTCCTTCGTGGGCCTAGGCAGGAGGGCTGGTAGTCAGTGTGTCTGGAGAAGAGGTGCATCTCTGGCCTTCTTCCCCTCTCCAGGGCGTGCTCTGGAGGCAGCAGCTTCTGGGCCCTGTGTACAAGGGGGAGTTTGGCTCTTTGGTCACATTCCCCATTCAGACAGATATCTTTCTGTGATTCCTCCAAGGACAAGACAGTGGGCTGGATGCTTTGGTCCTAGTCTGCTGACGCAATCATAAAAACTTACAAGCAGGGCAAGTTTAGGGTGGTGTTTCTTTAGCAATAACAAACTATGGTCATCTATCACTTAAAGTACTGCTTTTGCTGCAGTTTGTAATTACATCTTCAAGCACAAAAGCAAGACTTACTGTTCAATTGCATGAAAACCTGTCTTTATATCTAACATGTTTCTAAGATGCTGAAAGATAGTTCCTGTTCCCAAAAGAAAGCAATGTCAATAACATTTAGGATTGTTTCGTATTGAGCAAATTGAAGTGTCGTGATGACTTAGGAAGATATTATTATTTAATCTTTTTATGAATCTACACTTCTGCTTTAATAAACATTTCAAAGGCAATGTGCCTTAGACAAATAAAAAATGTGTTTTGCAAAATAGAAATGAAGACATTTAAAAGAAAATTGAAAGTGTTGACCACTTTTATAATTCAATTTGACTGAAAAATTTTGGACCAATTTTTAATGGTGGCCAAGAAGTTCCTGGAACACCAGAATGCTGACTCTGAAATGAGGTCCCTCCCCAGTTTTCATTTTTCAGTTAACGTTTGGCATTACTCTGCCAATTTCTTTACACATGACTCTGAAATTTCTTTGCACACAGATCTTCACTGCTGTACAGCAAAGCACCACACAGTGACACAGACTTCTGGAGTTTCTGGA
Organism: Fregata magnificens; assembly: GCA_013389945.1. Lineage (NCBI taxonomy): Eukaryota > Metazoa > Chordata > Aves > Suliformes > Fregatidae > Fregata > Fregata magnificens. Next base: position 18,367 of record WAAD01034884.1, on the reverse strand, counting down.
CATGGTGGATTTTCAGGAACAGAACCCCAGCCTCAGCAAAGCATCAGGTCTCAGTTGTCCCATAGACAAAAAAAAAAAATGCAGTACGACAAATCTTTATTTCCCTTATTGAAAGACTTAGCAAAGCTGCAGAGATGATTGCATTTAGATGCTGCATAAAGTTATAAGATGTGTATACTGTGTAATAAGGTGTCTCAGACCTCAGGCAGCAGTGGGGAGACTCTAGGAATAACTGAAGTCAGCCTGCTCCAGAAAAGGATGCAGCACAACCACGGCAGGGCAGGGTTGTGCATGAGCTGAGAGGCAGGGCTGCACTGACTTGGCTATTGTGCAGACCCAGCCTGTGTTCCTGCACATAGCTGCATCTCACTGTGTGGATGTGTCAGCCCACTCAAGGTTAACCTGGAGCTCTGCAATCATGCAAAAGGTGAACAGGACCTCATAAGGTTGGGACAATGCTGTGGTATTTAAGTACTTCTAAGTAATTTAAAATAATTTAAGTAGCTTGCCTCAAAAGAAGAATGGATGCAGCACAGCAAAGAAGATTCCACCAGTGATGACCATGAACCAAGAATCTTTTTAGTATCTGACAAGGCCTGACTGTCTACTAAAAATAACTTGACTAGTCTTTCTCTTCTCCAAAAGTCGGCAAAATGATAGTAGCATTAGCAAATAATTCTCTTAAGAAAAGAGAAGTTAAATAAAATAAGGAGGAGGGGTCATTTGAGGATCTCAGCTGGTAAACTGGGGAGTAGCTCCATTGATTTGGATGCTTTGGAGATGATTTATACAGCTGAGGAATTTATATACTGTACACTTTTCAGCAAAGAGAAAAAAGATCTATAAATACTTTTCTCTACACCCACATAAAGGTATTGCTGGCAAGAACGTGAAAAATCAATAATTGTTTTTTATAGTACCAAGAAAGAGAGCTCCCAGCACTGTTTGTTTGTGATGATGGTTCTGGTATTTCCATCCCTGTCATTGCCAGTTTCCATTTTGGTCACACTTGCAGAAATAGATAATAAATCTGTTTTGTTTGATAATTAAACTTCTTACGCATGTGGTACCAAAAAGAACCTCGAAATAAATAGGTATCAGACAAAATTTGTACCGTATTGCTACAACAACATGGCATACTTCTTGTCACAGCTTCCAAACACAGTCATATAGCAGCATAACATTTTCAGGTACCAAGCAATTTCACTGTGAATACTGACATTTCAACAGGTTTTCTAGATCATAGAACAAGAAAGGGAACAATAATACCAGTTCTTTCAAGGTCACAGAAAAAGGAATGGAATATTTATGGTTAATTTACACAGAGCATTTGCTTAAGATTGAGATTCATTTAAAGCAGAACGTATCCAGCTAGTGTTATTCCCAAAAGCCCTAATCAATTATTCCTGATCCACCCTCTCACTAGATATATTTATTCTGAGATATTAAAGTCCATACCTGAAATCCACTATCTACCTCCAAGGAGGAGCCTGCTTATCCAGATAGCAACTCCTATTTCAATGGAAGCCTGCAGGAGATGGTTGGGTGAAGCCTACAAATCATTTATATAAAGGTGGCTTAGAAAACCATTTCCTCATGCCAACTGCCAGATGTTTGTGTCCTCCATGAAGGCAGAAACATAAATTCTGGCAGAGGATGCCACATGGGAGTTTTGGTGAAGCTTCCTCTGGCTTGTTCAGCTAGGAGACTAAACTGCTGGTTCAGACCCACCAATGGACAAAGTTTGGATCAGCAGGCAAATTCCCAGAAACCATGAAATATTAAATCTCTGGTTCCTTACCAAAAGCAAGAGGCACTTTCTCTCATTTTCTGCATCTGACAACTACTTTGTATGGTGCTGACATAACTGGGGTTGAATTACACTTTGGCAATAGGTACGGTGCTGAGCAAGTGCCATGAAAATTACGCAGGATGCATCAGAAAGAAAGTGAGACACAGTAAAAGTACAGAGGAAATGGTGAAAGAAGGTGTGGTGGGTTGACCCTGGCTGGACACCAGGTGCCCACCCAAGCCGCTCTATCACTCCCCCTCCTCAGCAGGACAGGAGAGAGAATAATGAGGCTCGTGGGTCGAGATAAGGACAGGGAGAGATCACTCAGCAGTTACCATGACGGGCAAAACAGACTCAACTTGGGGAAATCAGCTTAATTTATTAACAATCCAATCAGAGTAGGGTAATGAGAAATAAAACCAAGTCTTAAAAACACCTTTCCCCCACCCCTCCCTTCTTCCCGGGCTTAACTTCACTCCCGATTTCTCTACCTCCTCCCCCCGAGCAGCGCAGGGGGACGGGGAATGGGGGTTGTGGTCAGTTCATCACACACTGTTTCTGCTGCTCCTTCCTCCTCAGGGGGAGGACTCCTCACACTCTTCCCCTGCTCCAGCGTGGGGTCCCTCCCACGGGAGACAGTCCTCCACAAGCTTCTCCAACATGGGTCCTTCCCACGGGCTACAGTTCTTCACAAACTGCTCCAGTGTGGGTCCCTTCCACGGGGTGCAGTCCTTCAGGAACAGACTGCTCCAGCATGGGTCCCCCGCGGGGTCACAAGTCCTGCCAGCAAACCTGCTCCAGCTCGGGCTTCGCACAGGGTGACGGCCTCCTTCGGGCACCCACCTGCTCCGGCGTGGGGTCCTCCAGGGGCTGCAGGTGAATATCTGCTCCACCGTGGACCTCCATGGGCTGCAGGGGGACAGCCTGCCTCACCATGGTCTTCACCATGGGCTGCAGGGGAATCTCTGCTGCAGCGCCTGGAGCACCTCCTCCCCCTCCTTCTTCACTGACCTTGGTGTCTGCAGAGTTGTTCTTCTCACATATTCTCACTCCTCTCTCTGGCTGCACTCGTGCAGGTTTTTTTTGTTCCCCCTTCTTAAATATGTTATCCCAGAGATGCTACCACTGCCGCTGATTGGCTCGGCCTTGGCCAGCGGCGGGTCCGTCTTGGAGCCGTCCAGCATTGGCTCTGTCGGACATGGGTGAGGCTTCTAGGAGCTTCTCACAGAAGCCATCCCTGTAGCCCCCCCCGCTACCAAAACCTTGCCATGCAAACCCAATACAGAAGGTGAGACAAAAGAAAAGATATAAACACAATGGAGAATTTAAGGCAAGGGAACTATAGAAGAAAAGCATGTAAATCACTTATCCCTACAGCTACTCCAATGTTAACAAATGAGTTTTAAATCATTCTAAGCACTTCTTTTTTATGCAGTGGTACCGTAAGAAATGTAAGGTCATTCTTCTGTGGATGAGGTTACAAAGCCAAAAGATACTTTGAATGAAAGCTGCTATTGACTATTAAACACAGCAACATGAGTAATGCATCTTTAAAGGATATACCTGAAGGGTAAATGCAATCTTCTGGTACAAGAAGCAACATACTACTTCCACTTGGGACCTAGACATCAGTTTTTCCTCTTCATCTTGCTTGCTTGCTATAAAATGGAAATTAGTTTCCCGAACATCCTCCACACTATTGCCATCAGGGGCATCATTAGAGTCTATGATATAAATTACAGAACTTCTTAGGGGAAAGCAAACATTAGAAAATAAAGACTGAATGAGAAGTGTTCTGCAAACCCCCTGTATCTAATCCTTGAGATCCTCTGTTGCCATACTCAGACAAAGCTCTCACACAATTATCAATTAACTCATGAATATCTGCATAAAGATATAAAGATTGCAGATTCTTTACAAACACTTCCTTTCTTTTTCCTTTGATGGGAGAATAATAAGTCTTCATGTACAGAAAAAAGGGGCCTGTGAGTAGAATTGGATTATGGCCTACAGTAATGGCAGCAGTTTGCCCGCCTCCATAGCTACCATTTGCAGTACAGAGACTACAGGCTTCTTATTGTGCTGATTGCAGATTAATTTGTTACATTATAATTCCACTATTTCGCTAATGCAATAGGATGTAGCAGTTGTACTCCTCCAGAGTCTACAAGTGGCATGCTGTTTTTCTGAGAATCTCGTTTCCCATAATGCCATTTTATGACTGTCAACCCATGTCATCCATCTAGTTTCTCTCTCAAAAGTGACATATACTTCTTGATCCTACCTGTAAAGGATCCTTCTCTTTCAGGTTCAGGTAGCTTTAAGCAATGTATAGTATACACTTTTTCTTTCTTTTTCTCTTGCAAAAGTTCTTTTGGTGAACCAGATTTTCTCATTTTCTCTTCCAAGGCCATTTCTAAAGAGAAGTGCAAAATAATAGTGGAAGACATGTTGCATGTACAGGAACTAGATTCCTTTATACATATGGCTCAGAATCTTATTGTGCAAAAGCCCTATCTATTATTCAAATGCAGTAAGAAAGACCTTAAACATAAGAGATTAATTTTAAAGCTTCTATAGCTTCAAGAAAGACATAGAATCGAAGGGACCTCTGGGAGATCATCTGACCCAGCTCCCTGCTCAAAGCAGGCCTAGGTCAGGTTGCTCAGGGCCTTTTCCCGCTGACTCCTGAATGTCTCCAATGATGGAAACCCACAACTTTTCTCAGCAACCTGTGCCAGCGTTTGACCAACCTCATGGGGAAAAAGTTTTTCCTTGTATCTAACCAGAATTTCCCATTTTCCAACTTGTGCCAGTTGCCTCTGCTGTTCTGAGAAGAGTTTGACTGTAACTGAAGACAGGAGTAGGATCTCCCTTTAAGCATCTCTCCTCTTAAGGCTGAGCAAACCCAGCTCTCTCAGTCTCCTCACATGCCATGTGCTCCAGCCCCCTGACAGTCTTGATGGGCCTCTCCCAGAGTGTGTCAATATCCGTCTCATACTGGAGAGCCACAAACTGGACACAGTACTCCAGATGTGGTTTTACAAGTTCTGACTACGGAATTATAATCACTTCCCTTGACCTACCGGCTATGCTCTTGTTAATACAGCCAGCATGAGGTTGGTTTTCTTTGCCACAAAGGCATGATGCTGGCTCATGTTCAACTTGTCATCCACCAGGACCCCTGGTCCTTTTCTGGAAAGCCACTTTCCAAAGCCAGCTGGCCCCAGCCTGTATGTGTGCATGAGGATTATGTCCCAGGAAATCTGGGCCTAAGATTCTGTAGTTTATCATTGTATTGGGCGTACATGGCAAGGTTTTGGAAGTGGAGAACTGCAGGGGTGGCTTCCGTGAGAAGATGTCAGGGGCTGCTCCAGTGCCAGACACAGCTGGTTCCAGCTGGCTCCAATGGACACACCACAGGGCACAGCTGAGACTGTCAGCCAAGATGGTGGTGCCTCGGGGAAAATGTGTTTAAAAAAGGGCAAAACACTGCACAGCAGCTGTGACAGAGAGGAATGAGAAAAATGTGAGAGAAACAGCCTTGCAGACACCAGGGTCAGTGAAGAAGGAGGGAGAGGAGGTGCTGGAGCAGAGATTCCCCTGCAGCCAGTGGTGACCACTGTGGCGACACATGTTGTCCCCCTGCAGCCCGTGGAGGACCACGTTGAAGCAGATATCCACCTTGCAGCCCATGGAGAGCCAACGCAGGAGCAGTCTGTTCCTGAAGGACTGTACCCTGTGTAAAGGACTCATGCTGGAGCAGTTCTTGAAGGACTGTATCCCACAGGAGGGACTCCACGCTGGAACAAGGGAAAGTGTAAGGAAGGATTGGCAGAGAGGAACTGTTATGGACTGACCACAATTCCTATTCCCCATCCCTTGGAGGGGGGGCATTCATGGTTAAGGTGTTTGTCTTCTGAAACAACCACTACGTGTACTGTGGCCCTGCTTGCCGTGAAGTGGCTGGACATCACCTGCTGATGGATAGTGAATAAATCTCTTTTTGCTTTGCTTCTGTGTGTGGCCTTTGCTTTTCTCATTAAACTGCCTTTATCTCAACCCACAAGCATGTCCATCTTATTTTCTCCCCTGTCCTGTTGAGGAAGGGGAGTGAGAGAGCTGCTGGATGGGGGGGTCTGGCAGCCAGCCAAGGTCAACCCACCACAATCACAAAATGGTTTATGCTGTAATGCAGATATTATCAAATAGTTTCACAAAAAAGCATTCTCAGCTTCAAAAATTGAGATTAAATAATAATATTCCTGACCAGACCTAGCCAGTGAACAAATATATGACTTAACAGCTGTGTACACTCAACTTACCATTTCTCACAATCGGTCTGAAGTACCTCCCTCCTCTCAGCCACAATCACCGTACCTGCATCTGCAGTGTAAGCAACCAGTCCAGAGCCTCTGCGCTGGCTACAGTGAACGGCTACGAGTTGCTGTGCTTAAAATACAACCGATATGGTTTGCTGCTTTTTATGCAGTTTTGCAGCTGACCCAGCCAGCAAGTGAAACTGCAAACCTGTATTTTATTATAAATGGTCAAAAAGTGGATACCTATTTTGTGGTTGATTCAGTTCACCCATCTTAGAGGTTTACTGTGAAGCAGTAAAAATTGCTTTCTGGAAGTTTCAGTCCCTCTCTCCATGGGTTAAGGAAGAAGCATGCATTGCTACTTGTGATTAACTTTAGGGAAACTTAGGTGAGACGAACCCCCTCCTTGAGGTTTCAGTTAGATTTGATAGAGTCTGCCTCGCTGTCATGGAAGGAGGCAGTGGTTTGCAAACTTAACAGAATTTTTTAGACACAGTTTTGGACAACACACAGAGTTAGGAATAAGAAAGGGTGTACCTGCCTGAGAAAGAGAGGGAGAAGGGAACACTACAGCATCAGCTATTCCTAACTCTGATGGCCTCCCTGAAAGGGACAGGAGAGGCTGAGACAAGGCCTTAGAAAATGCTTGGGATCTATTATATTTTTCTTTCAATGCTGCTGAAAAGAAACACATCAGAGTACCCCTCTAACAAAGCACCTTTTCAGTCATTTGAAACCTCCACATGTTATTATTCACTTCCTCAAAAACACTCTTCTAGTCCCTGGTGACACAGCAACTGTATTCCTACCCACGCGAGGAGTTTGGATCAAACTACAGTCAGCAGAAAAGTCTGTGGCAACCATACAATGCTGCTTTTAGCCTTTCACAGGTTTGGGTAGACTGGATACAACTAGGAACATGAACCTTACAGCAAACTGTCCGTCAGAAAATCTCCGAGTGCTGCTTTTTTCTTCCAAGATGCAGCACATCTCTCAAACTCTGAGCACAGCAGAGTTCCTGCCAGTGGAATGGCTGCCTTCTTGAAGCTCTGCCCATGCAACCCGTGCTAAAGAACCTACACTTCAGCAGTGAGAACTACCACAGAATCACATCCTCTGTGCCAAAGCACACGCAAAACCAGTGTGACAATTAGTTGAGACTCTGCATTTTCGCCTTTCATATCATTAACGTGCATCAAAACACCATTTCCACCATGTGAATGGTTTATAGTGGAAGTACAAAAATAGCTGTACACCTGGTTCTAGAATACCACAGTAGAAGGATGAGGCAAACACTTCCCCCCATGAGTTTAATAAATACAGCTTTTTTTTTTTTAAGCTGGATAAATTTCTCGATCTGGCCTGCAGCATGGCCACACAAACGCTTGTTTCAGCACAGCTGAAGAGGTGGGTGGTATGGTGTTGTGGAGGGGATGGAACAAGATGTCAGTAGTATTTTTAAACGTGCATAACGAGACCATGACTGGAGAAGCAGCATAATGCACCAGCCACACTTTGTGCAGTTTGCATTGGAAGCCCAGGCTTACAGAAACTTGACATAAGCACATTCTATCTGAACATATGTTTTTGCCATGAAAGCAAAATGCAAGCAAGTTTGCCTTGGCACCAAAAGCCTTCTGCTACTGAAGAGCTACATTACCCTGTAGAGCAAATACTACTGACCTGCAGTCTAGGAATTGTGTTAGGATCCCGGTGTGACCAAAACACTGGTCTCAGCCTGTTCTAATTTCTTACAAACAGGGAAGAAGATACACAATGATCTAATGAGGGGGCAAGAGAACAAGGACAAGTTTTTTGGGTTTCGTTTTGGTTTGTTTGTTTTAATGGACCCTCATTATTATTTTATCTGTATGGATACATTTTTTATGGAACAATACCAAAAATTAAGTAATATCTCAACCTTATATTCTATGTTTAAACTTTTGCCATTTCATTTAATTTTTTAGTAAACAGAAATTCCTATCAAAATTGAAATACAGAACACTATCCTATCTGCTGGGTCACATTTCTACCAACACACATTAACATACCCAAGTAAAAAAAAAGGGGAGAATATGATTCCGTGGTGTCTGTGTGCCTGAGGGCTCAGAAATTTGACTGCAGGGCACTCGCCTTGAAGGAAAAAAGAAATACCCAGGATCACCTAAAATACTGGGCTGGGACACATAAAGCATTACCTTCATGGTAATAGTCTGTAGGATCACCTATCTGCATAAGTATCAGTGAAGTAAGGATTTTGTAGGACCTAAAGTAGTTGCAAAGAGATGACAAAATCAATATAATCACATCTACTCCTCATTTTGCATTCAATTAGTTGGCTATACCTGATACAGGGAGACCAGATCAAACACCCATGAAAGTGTTAGAATTGCCTTCCTAAATTCTGGTGACAGACGGGCCCACAATTTTCAAAGTCTTATGGAATGGGACTTTTCACAGTTCCCTTATACCAGTTATAATAAGTTATAATAAAGTTACGCGGATTTAAATCATCATTTGCTGTTATCTTGAAACACATTTCATTTAGTTATCACAAGATATAGTTTTGCACTGTGTATTTCTGAAGTGATGAGGGCAAATTCTAATACGCACACAAACATAAATGCACGGGTTTTTTTTCTCCCAGCAAGACATCCTTAGGAAAAGCTTTCAGTAAAACACTGCACCAATGAAAAGGTACTAAGATATATAATATTAATTACCTAGGATCTTCTGTTGCTCAGGCTTTCTTGTTTCTAACAGTGGTAAATCAATATCGGACAAAATCACTGTGTTGACTTCAGTCTGCAAGCTCCTCTTTTCAGTCATTAACCGGCTACTGAGGACTTCACAGTTGTAGTGGGAAACAGGTGGCTTTTTAAGTGTTGTCTTCAGAGGCAGAGGGTGAGAAGATGAACCTGCAGCTAGACTTTCCAGTGTAAATATGGGAGTGAAAAGGGCAGGGCCAGTGCTCTGTAATTCTCGGCGCTTCATATGAGAGAATCTATGATTTTTGCGAGATGGGAAGCTATCAGGCCCACTAGGATTTTTAGTAATAATAAAATCTCTCCTAGGAGTCTGGACAGAAAAAAAACATTTTTCTCTTTGCTTTGGTTTGGCATTTGGCTGCTTGAGTAGACAGGAATAATATAATCATAGAAGCATAGAATCATTAAGGTTGGAAAAGACCTCTAAGATCATCAAGTCCAACCATCAACTAACACCACCACGACTCCTAAACTAGGCCCTGGAGTGCCACGTCCACACCTTTTTTGAACGCCTCCAGGGTTGACGACTCCACCACCTCTCTGGGCAGCCTGTTCCAATGCCTAACCGCTCTTTCAGTAAAGAAATTTTTCCTAATGTCCAATCTAAACCTCCCCTGACGCAACTTGAGGCCATTTCCTCTCGTCCTATCGCTAGTTTCTTGGGAGAAGAGTCCAACACTCGCTTCACTACAACCTCCTTTCAGGGAGTTGTAGAGAGCGAGAAGGTCTCCCCTCAGCCTCCTCTTCTCCAGACTAAACAGCCCCAGTTCTCTCAGCCGCTCTGCATAAGACTTGTTTTCTAGACCCTTCACCAGCCTCGTTGCCCTTCTCTGGACACGCTCCAGCACCTCAGTGTCCTTCTTGTACTGAGGGGCCCAAAACTGAACACAGTACTCGAGGTGCGGCCTCACCAGTGCCGAGTACAGGGGCACGATCACTTCCCTACTCCTGCTGGTCACACTATTCCTGATACAACCCAGGATGCTGTTGGCTTTCTTGGCCACCTGGGCACACTGCCGGCTCATGTTCAGCCGGCTGTCGACCAGCACCCCCAGGTCCTTTTCTGCCGGGCAGCTCTCCAGCCACTCTTCCCCAAGCCTGTAGCGTTGCATGGGGTTGTTGTGACCAAAGTGCAGGACCCGGCACTTGGCCTTGTTGAACCTCATACAGTTGGCCTCGGCCCATCGATCCAGCCTATCCAGATCCCTCTGCAGGGCCTTCCTACCCTCGAGCAGATCGACACTCCCGCCCAGCTTGGTGTCATCTGCAAACTTGCTGAAGGTGCACTCAATCCCCTCATCCAGATCATTGATGAAGACATTGAACAAAACCGGCCCCAGAACTGAGCCCTGGGGAACACCGCTCATGACCGGCCGCCAACTGGATTGAACTCCATTCACCACCACTCTCTGGGCTCGGCCATCCAGCCAGTTTTTTACCCAGCAAAGTGTATGCCCATCCAAGCTGTGAGCTGCCAACTTCTCCAGGAGAATGCCGTGGGAGACCGCATCAAAGGCCTTACTAAAGTCCAGGTAGACAACATCCACAGCCTTGCCCTCATCTGCTAGGCGGGTCACCTGGTTATAGAAGGAGATCAGGTTGGTCAGGCAGGACCTGCCTTTCATGAAGCCATGCTGGCTGGGCCTGATCCCCTGGTTGTCCTGCAACTGTATCATAGAGATCAACTCTGCTTGCAGTAATGCCTGGTAAAGACCAACATACAGGGCCATGATTCTTATGAACTAGACTTGGAGAATATCTGTCACCTTTTTGCTCCATTTTCTCTGTTGGGCAACTTGCTTCAGAGAGAATCAAACCTCTCCTTAGGTTATGGAAACCTGTAGTTTTGGGCTGGAACTGTAATTTGCCCATCATCACTGTCTTGATTAAGGAGATAGGCATGTCTGTGTTGGAAACATATTGGGCAAGACGAAATGTGGTGAAACTGGGGCTGTGTACTGCCAGGCTGGAACTGAGTCTGAAGAAGGGGGTCTTTGAGTCGGATTTGTGTTTGACCATAACAAATCTGATGAACAGACAGGCATGTATCTTTGGGTTGGATTTGCACTGGACCACGGTATCCCGTGGTCATTGCTGAGGGAAGCATCTGTCTGCTTGACTCGCCCTTGAGCACTGACATAACTGCCAGACACTGCTTTTCCATTTTCATCATTTGTACTCTTTATCACTCTAGTTAGGTATTGTTCAAAAATCCTGCCTGCTGAAGACAAGCAAAAAAAATACATTTATAATGAGGCATACTCTGGCATCCTTTTTGAGGAAAAGTTCGTGTGACAAATTCTCTATGCCCTATACGGATTTTTCTTGTTCAGAGGAAATGCACAAACAATTAAGACTAAGCATCACAGCACTGCCAATCACAAAATAAGTTAACCTTTTTTTGTCAACACAAGTGGAATTCACCCACACACTATATTGAATGATGTGGAGCATGCAGTAGAAGAGTTAGATAACAAGCAAGATGGAAAGGGCAGGTTTTCTGAGGTACCTTATGAATTACATAGTTTAAGGAACAATGTATGAGCAATGTTCTACTGCATGTGAAATATGGCCATTTGTATCGCTGACAAGTCCCTGTTCAGGGATCCTGAATCCGTTCTGCTAGGTGTCACGTGACAATGCAATGAGATCTTTCACCTGAGAAGTAGATGGGACTCCTTCAGTGAGTGTTCCTCTGTATGCTCCAGAGTGTTCCCTATACCACCTAAACCTCAGGCCAACCCTACTGAATGGGAAAGGGACAAACATTCAGGGAACTTCCATATCAAAAAAGCACCATGGAGTGGACTTGTTTTAAGTTTGATTATACAAGTGAGGTCAGTTGTGGTCAAGCTGTGGAAAGAACAGGTGAATCAGCTTCTGGAAACTGTCTCAAAAGTGACTGCAGGATCTTTTCCAAGTAGGCAGCTTCACAGAATTGATCACGCCTGTGCAGAAGCACTGCTATCAGGCCCTGAGGTCTGGATTCATCCTTCTACTGTTAGGCACTCAGCTGAAGCACCACGGTCAGAAGTCTGTCTGCTCCTGTCCTGAATCCTTTTAGTGATACAATAGGATATACAATTCCTCTCTTCAGAAGAGGGGGAAGACTCTTCAGAGGCTGAACCAGATCTTCAGCCAGCTGAACAACTCACTGAAATTGCTTACCTCTCTTCACGGATTTCCAAGAGGCTTAGAAATTCTGTTTTCTTAGTTTATGCACCTCTGTTCAATGACAGTATGTGGTGGCATGGCACTGAGCCCTAGTGTCCCACACCACTGAGGCAGAGGTTCATTTCATACACCTCACACAACAGATGGACTTTGCTGCCAGGACTATCCCCAAAGACCTCATTCTGGAGGTCCATTGGTTCCTTAGCTAGTGCCCAACTTCCAAACAGTACTGCACCCAGCAGACATTTAGTCCTGAACATTTTTATCAACAAAGAAGTACTTACTTAGTAAATTATCCTTCATTCAGCCTGTGTAGTTCCACAAGCTTGGTGCTCTGTTCCCTTTGCTAGGAAGACTCTTTTCCAGGGACTTCCTGAAGGAGAAGTCACTCTTTATAGCTCTCTGCAACAGCTCAGCTCTCAAAGAAAGCTGGGACCATTGGCTTATCTCTCTGGCTTTCTTGCCCTCCACCACAGTGGCTGACAGCCTCCAGCCCTCTGCTGGGCACAGTCCACCCCTTGATATTTCTGCTGCCTTTTCAGTCAACTGCTTCATTGTGTTACCTCCTCACTTTCCATATTCCCCTGCAGGGGAAAAGACACTTATGCCACACCACATTATCTTTTTTTCCTAGCTCAGGGCTCCCGCTCTCAGGTCTCAGTCTCACACTTCATAAAGCACAAAACAATTCCATCCACCAAGGTGATTGAATTACCATTGCTGAAGAGTTGCTTGCTGATCAATGGGCATGCTGCTGTCTAAATATCTTTCAGGTGTAATGGTTACATTTGGAGAAACGATCCTTGAACAAACTTCACTGTGCAGCTCTTAGATTCTTGTCAGGTTTACTATATAAATAATGTATAATCTGTAAATAGCATCCATCACTAATATGTCCTACTACAAGGAGAGCCATCACAACAGAACTTTGTTTCAGGATAAAAGGTTTATCTATCACTTTTAAAATGGTTTAAATCATTGAAGCACAGCTCTGGTAGTGAGCCAGAAATATTTACATCTGTTTGGACAGCGCCAGTCTGGACATGTATTGTACAGAAATACATTTTAGCAGCCTTTCAAAATAACATTCGGAAGGTCTTAATAATATCAAGGGGCCAATAATTCTATCTTCTGACTTTTCAACCTTACTTCTCTAACTGAATTTTCCTTTCTTTTAATATATTATTGTTGTTCCTTTAAAATTAATATTACGTACTAACAACAAATATAGTATAACAGTATTCTAACAAAAGTCACATTACTTACCATTTATTTCAAACATGATAAAAATTACTTTGATTTTTTTTCTTTCTGTTAGCCTGCTTTATTGACTACGTGAAGACTGAGAAGTTTTAGCTATTCAGATACTCCTACAGAATTATAGAAGCTAGATGGAAAAAAGAAAAGCTTACTTTGGTCTCTTTAACCCAGTTTGCAGGGACAGCATTGTTTTTTCATGCTACCACTGTATTCTGTATTCTAATGTGCTGATCCGTGGAAAAAAAGATTGTAAAATTTCTGTATGCTAAACTTCTACAGCAGATCCTGGGGCCTGGCAGTTTTGACTGAAGTCAGTGAACCTGTTCAGATGCCAGGCTCCTTCTCCACAGATCTGATTTCAGAATTGGTGCCTAGTTTCCACATTTTTTTTTTTTATTACTTTGGTTAAAAATGTTTTGATTATAGATCATGTTATTGTTTTCACTTTTCTTTTTAAAGGTTAGTCCTTAAATATTTAATCAACAGCTACTTTATAATAAACTGCAACGAGCTTTTCATTCACATATACAGGCCCACAAAACGCCCAGTTATGTCTGAGCCATACAGCACTGCAAGTCCTTTGTTTTAATTAGAAATCCCTGATGCCTTTAAAATAACGTAAGCCAAGATATGTCTTTCTTTTTACATGGATGTATATTCTGAGAAGAGCAGGACCATCCCCCAAAACCTCGTTTTTTTCGTTGTGTCTGAATCTCACTTCCCCTGTGGTCTGACTCCATGTGATCTAATTTAATTTTTCTTGACGCCAGCAGTTTTTCAGTTCTCCCTCATAATTTTGGATGAGCTAGGGGGAATGCCTCTATTATCCGCTGGGCAGTGTTCAAACCTGACAGGTGGAAGGCCCAGGTTCCAGCACCTGCCCCGATGACTCTTCCACTATTTACATGAAGAGCCTCCCAAAGAGATGCAGGTCTTATGGGTCATATTGCAGTCCTATTCACACTCCTTTGCACTAGTAGCTTAACTTCCAATCTATCTTCTTCTATGTTAATTTTAGAGAACACATGGAATTTGAAACTATGCACTACAGGAACTGTCTTTGTACAATTTACCTTTACCAACCTTCTCTCTTGGTGTAGACAGCTTAGACAGCAGCTTAGGAGGCAGAGGTCTATGAAGCAGTTTTAGCTGCTCAGCCATTTTCTGCTTTGCTTTTGTTCCTGCCAGATGACTGAAGATATTTCAAAAAATCAGAAAAATCTGACAGCAAGGCAAAACAAAAGAAATAGTCATCTCTAGTTTAAGGTGCTGAATATAAATGTCTGCTCAGATAAACCAGGTGATAAAAGAATCATAAAACAGGAGAAGTGGCCACAAAGGGCATTTGTTCTCTTAGTGACTGATTCAACATTTTTTCTAGTTATCGTTAGGGTTTCAGGAAATAAATCAGTGATATTATTAAAAAAAAAGAAGTAAAAGAGCTGTTGTATTAACTTTCGAATGCTGGCATTAAAGAATGTTTTTCAGCACCTCTGTCACAAAAGGTGAGGCAATTGGAATTTTTAATCTCTGAGCCAAAGGAGGAACAGTAAAATACAGAAACACCCCATGCCAAGCATTCTGAAAGCTCCCAGAAACAGTTTTCTGCTGGATAAACAGATCTAATAAGAGCAACAGTTAACCCTGGTAAAAGGCCGAGTCTGCAAGTAAACAATTTTATGCTTTTTCCTGGCCTCCTATTAGCTTATGAATGCATACAATGATCCTGATTTCAATCAAAGAACCCCTGATTTGGTTTCAGAAATCCTCTTATTAGTAGCCAAGTTTAGCAAAGCTCTGATTCGCGGTAATTTTCAAGATTATCTACATCCTAAATTGCAGAGTTCGGGGGTTTTTTTGGTGTAGGGTTAAAAACATACAAGACATCACACGGTGTAAAGACTTGGTCCTAAAGAACTGGAAATCAGAAGGAAAACACAGAAGAGAAAGCATTGATGAAGGTGACTTTGAAGAGAAGCTGAAAGTGCCATCAGGAAACTAATGGCTCACAAGAAGATTTACAAAGATTAAGAAAATTGTCACATACAGCTAGAAGCAAAAACATCTCTAGGCAAAAAATATTTCAATAATTTAATTTGCAAGTAGATAAACTTAAGACTTTGGTGCAATTTTGCATGTGGACAAGATTAATTTAAATGGAGTGTAGCATTATGTAAAACTGTGATGAAAAGAAAAAAGATACTGCGATGAAAAGAATGAACACGGTCCTGAAGTGTATAAGCAGGACTGAGTTCAGATTTGACACTTAGCTAACGGACTTGAATGACAGTTAAACAAGGGGATGGAGAAAGGAAGAAGCAGGGGAAGCTTGAAAAGGAAGCTTGGAGTTCAGTTATAGCCATGCTGAGTTTGAATAAATGGTCAAACGTTGCAACAAGATGAGCTACCACTACACAAAAATAACTGGAATCTGGCATGGTTCATGATGTTAACCAGCGGCTGGGGACAGCATCCTTGCAATAAACTGGAGGCACAGGAGGAAGAATATAATATTAAAAAAAAAACCAAACCAAACAACCCAACAACAACAACAAACCCCTCCACAATGCAGGACTTCTTAAAAAGCCAAAGAAGATGAGTTTCAAGAACAGGAACAAAACACTCTGTAGCTATGTCCAGACTTCCTTGGTGATACACTGCATCTTATGATTCCAGTCTTTCACTCTTCAGGATAAGGGTTCTGGCACCTGCCACATGGATCACAGCATAGGATAATAATTCAGGTTGGAAGATACCTCAGGAGGTCTCTAGTCCAACCTCCTGCTCCCAGCAAGGTTGACTATGAGGTCTGAGCAGATTACTCAGAGCTTTACCCAAGGATGGAGACTCCACAACCCCTCTGGGCAACTTCTGGGCCTCCTTCCAACACAGATAAATATCAAGACATAGAGTGCACACCCGATTAGGGCAAACATCTAAAGATAGATAAATGTTCTTGTTTTTTCTTTTATAGGTAGCTTCTGTTGAAACTGGCTGACAGGTCAAGAAGGGTGAGAAATGTTCTCAGACTTGGTTAAGAAGAAATCAGTGCCTTGAGGAACACTGCCTGCAGATTACTCAGGGGCCAAAGAGACTGGAAAGAAATTAAAGCCTAGGATGAAAGTGGAGAGAAAGAACTGATAGGGAGTGTACACAGCACATTCAGTTGGCTCAGAGTCAGGGAAGGAGGTGAAAGCACCAGAGGAAACCTGAAGTTATGGAGATGAGCAGGGTGGATAAGAAGGAAAGCAGGAGACTGGGTGGGGGCAGTGGAGCAAATGCAGCGCAGACAAGAAACCCCAGTGTTTCTGGCAGGGGAGGAAGATAGAGTTGTTCAAGCTGCTAGAGACAAGGATAAAAGCAAGCCAAAGGGAGAGGGAACACGATTTTCTCATGAGATAAAAGTGACCATTGTAGTCGGTGAGATTCTAGGTAAAAATCAAAACGAAAGCAGAACCGAGAAGTATAAAGACTGTGGCCACAAAAACATGGCTGTGGTCACTACTGTAGCTCTAATTTAGCTCAAGACACCAGACAGTTGAGCCAACAAGACTCATCAATGCTGAAGAAGGGAAGAAGAGAATTAGTAGTGCGGAAATCCAGCCTGGTGAATATGCAGGAGCAGAGTGAAGGATACAGGAGCAAAGGAAGGAGGTGTCTGTGATGAACCCTGCCAGGCAGAGACCTTGCTATGGAAGAAGAGCAAAGTCAGGGGCAGAAGAGAGCAGGGGGAAACAATTTACAACAAATGTATCACGAAGAGGGAGAGCGGCACAGAGAGACTTCAGCTGTGGATCAAAAGAAACAGAAAAATACAGCTGTATTCTGCTCTAACCATGGCCAAATATCAGTAACTTTCTGCTGCACAGTATCAAAACCAGGTTAATGTTGACCAGGAAAAAGCATCTTGTTCGGTGTATCAGCTTAGAGCAAAACTCTTTACGGAGGTACCTTTTTAAAAATTATTTTCTTGAGCAGTGTCGTAACAGTACAGCGTAATACACAATACCAGTAAGATACAACATTGTGCTTGGTTTTGTTCTTCACCCTGAATCTTCCCCACCTCCAAGCAGAAATTTTCCCTTCTTCTTATCATAGTTTTTACATCTTTGCTTAAAAGGTGCCTTGCACAGCACTGTCCGGCGCAAGCAGAAGCGACAAACCCTTGACCAGACTTAGCTCCTGCCTCTCACCTACGAAGGGGCAGCTCAGTCTCACCACGCAAACACCCCCAAACGCCGTACACGCGCTCCAGACTTCTCGCTTTGGTTCATCCATCCGTTCCTACCGTTCCCTGACAGGCTGCCCCGGACGCTTGGCTGCCGGCCCCCGGGCTGGGAGCTGAGGCGCTCGCCGGGCCAAAAGCCTCCCACAAGATTCACCTTCCTCCCCTCACAGGGGCGGCGCGGGGCCCCCCTCACCCATAGGCCCCTGGGAGCCGGGGCTTGCCATGGGCGGCCAGGCGTCTCCCCCACCCTGGTAATAAGGCCACTAGAGCCCCGAGGAGGCTCTGGGGCAGCCAGGGGTGCCGGCTCCCTCTCACCCCCAGCCCGCTGCCCGCCGAACCGGGGCTCC
>WAAD01034883.1:2595-17549 GCA_013389945.1 Fregata magnificens | reverse complement strand
TTTTTTTTTTTATTAAAAAATGAGTGTTGGTAAAAAACATTGTTAAAATTATACAGGCATGTTTTAAGGAGTACTCGAACTGCTTCTTGTAGTCAATATACTTATTTTCAATTAATTCATGACAATATAAAACTAGATGGGTTCTTTAAGAAGACAGTTTAAAAATTAAGCACCACATATCAAATTTACGCCGTACTGCCTGATTGAGAAGAGAAGCCAGTTTTACAGTGTAGCAAGGAAAGAAAGAAAATATGTTTTGCTTTCTTTTTTTCTTCTTTTACAAACTAACCTGATCACCCCATTCATTTATTATGGGCATATTCACATCATCAATGAAGACTGTCATCTTTTTGCCTGCAGGCGGACCGTAAGTTGTGCCCATGCGCTTGTCCACATAACTTTCTATTGTACGCTGTTAAAAAGCAATTATTAGCATAGTTACAAAGAGCCCTTCCTTTCATACATGATTCAATCATTTAAACGTATTGATGGTTTTGTTACACAGAATTTTACTAAGGAAAGTTTAGACAACACATCTGCTGGAGGTAATTGCACTAGTTCAACTAGAATGTCTGAATTTTAATGCTATACGGCATTAGTCTAGTGTAGACAACCATGCCTAACAGTTTCATAATTCTGAACCCATTTCAAACTTTTAATTTTTTTCATTTATCAGCAAAATTGATGGTTACTAGCAATAAAGATTAAACTAATAATCTGTCAGATCTGAAAGATGTGATTCTTGAAGGCCTTTCCAGCAGACATCAATGTACTTCATAAAAGCATACAGTGATAATTAAATTCACATACATAAATAGACTTGAAATAACTTTGCTTAATAGTAGACTTACCACTGCTTTTCTTCCCATCATCTTTCCATGGCTCCATTCTTCTTAAGGTACAGTTTTTATTTATTCTATACCGAGTGAAAGCCCACTTAACCATGCCTAGTGATTCTTCAGGGCAAATCTAAATATCTGCATTCTTACACTGTGCCTAGGCTCCTGTGCAGTAGCCTGGAAAGCCTTCTTACACAAGTGGCATCAGTTACACCACGATTTTAGAAAGTCAGAGCAATTTAAAAGCACATGTATCCAAACAGACAATGCTTTGGTCTAGATTGTTATCAGAGACTTGACTGTTAGACTTGCATATTTCAGATGACTTGATCATCAACAGACTATCATGTCATCAATAAACTTGACATCTATTTCATAAAAATAGATGTACCGACACTACTTTTTGTTTCTATAGCCCAATCAATAGAAGGAAAAATACTAAGGAAAATAAAACCAAAACTACATACTTGTATATTAAACATGTTAATAGTTTCTACTGGGCTATAGAGCCAGACGAGAAATGATGCATCGAGCTTATAGACAGCACTTCTGATTACAGTACGGACAGTGCTTTGGCTTGGCATACCAAACCACATTAAAAATATTTCCAATATGTACTGCCAGCAGGTTAAAGAAACTTGAAATAATTCAAAGTAGCTCAGCAGAAATTTGGACAGGCAGTACAGTTCAAGATTTATGTATTCATAGTTCTATTTAGAACAGCTGCACTGCATGTGTTACTTTCTTAATGAGTAATTTAATTTACTGAAATTTAAATTGCAGACAGCACACCTTTTATGACAGATTGTTGTGGGTAGCACTAATTTTATACATAGCTTTTAGTGAAATCTGAGGGAAGACACTGACAGCATTACCCAGTTAGTGAGAACTGATACATTTGACATAAAAACATTAAATGTGGTGAAGCAAATAATATGCATAGTATTGTAATAGTCCAAGAACAGCTCAATAACTACCAAAGAAGTTGAAGGGAACATGTTTTTTAGAGAAGTCTTTTAAATCATGTGTTAGGACATTTGGTCCATTTAAGCATGTGGTTTTTTGTTTCTACACTCATTTTCGATTAAATAAACCTCTTTCAGAAGCATCCTCCTGGCAAATTCTCAGAACAACCTCCGAATCCAGTCACGTTGTATTAGAAAGTGAATGACACTATACCTGGAAAATTAATGGGGTAGTTGCAGATGAAAAATTCAAACTCTTAGCCATGTGGCTTTCGGGGTTATATTTTGACATAAAACCTTTGATGATAACAGTCTTTGCAGTTCCTTGCTCACCAATTAGTAGGACAGCCTAGACAAAGACAACATTGAAATAAGACGAAACATAAGAGCTGGGTGTCTTGGCAAAGCCTCAGCAATCCCATTTATCTTTTAAACTGAAATGAAATTAGAAAAGTTATGTAAAGTGAACTCTCAACAAGGGACATGTGGAAGGAAAACAGTTAATGTCTCATAGATTTTTGCAGGCCTCACAAGTTAAAAATATTTGCAGTTAATTCTCATGTCAGTCAGCACAATTTAACTAACTAAGGAATGGATTATTCATAAAAGGAGTTGATTATTTGAAAAAGGACGTACCATCTAGAGCCTCAGTATCTGAAAGATTTCAATTACTGTTGTTATTTACCATGTGCTGCTTATCTGACACAGTTTTGGTGAAGAACGGGTTGCATAACCTAAAGGTACATAAATTCTGTAACTGTCCCATGTCCGCAGTCTGGCACTCTCCTGCCCCGTGTGCTGCCCCCTCTCCAACAGCTACATGAAAAAATTGCTTCTGTTCTGACCTGATCTCAGCTGTAATTACAGTTATTTCCATTACAGAAAGGATGGGTGAGGGGAAGACAAAAAAATCTGGAAGCAGTGAGTATTCAAGAGTTCAAGCATATTTACATGAATGTAGCCCCTGGATTCACCATTTTATATTAAAAAAAATGAAGTTCTTCCTTTTCAATAATATAATATTTCACTCCTAATTCAAAAACTTTATCATGTGTACTGTTAGCACTATTTAGATGTGAAATATTAAAAAAGTACCTTGCCCTGTTTTGCAATGGTTTCAATAAGGAAATCCATTCTCACATTGTCAACATTAGGCACAAGAATGGAGCCATACTCTGGATTGCTGCTACTGGGATACACATACTCTTCAACACATGTATTCCAGTGCATCCATTTACCTAACAAGAAAGAAATGAATTTAATGTTTCAGAAATACAAGGCATCATCGTTTCTTTTATTTTCCATTGAGTTGACACATCTGTCAGTGCCTCTGTCTCACAAATAGTCATCCCTCTCTGTAAATTCAGACCAAAATTATAGAATCATATTATCATACAATCTCTCAAGTTGGATCCAAGAGGCTTACTCCTCTTTCCTACATAAATTATGGGAAGGACAAGGCTTGTCTATTCTTGTTCACTTTACAATTCATTGGTACAGAGTCCATGCAGCTTTCTGTAGCAATATATCCACATTCTGATTTCTCACAGAAAACAGGGGAAAAGCTTTATACAACATCACCAGTAAAGTGTAGCTGTAAAACAAAACTTGCTAAGGAACACAAAAGAAGGTAAGCTACAAAAAAATTCTGAATTAATTCTCTAAAAGAAGTACAATTTTTAAATTACTTTTAAGTTTCACCCCATACCACCCAGCTGAGTTACTAACCATCAGATGCCACATAATAATCAAACATGGTATCTTCACTGCCTTCTGGGATACAGGGAAGATCAAGTTTTATTGTTGCATGGTTTCGAAGCCAGTGCTCCATTTTGCATCTGTCGTCCAGTTCTAGTAATGCTCCTACACTCCACATAAGAGAGAAGATGTACAGCCTTTCCAAGTATTTTGGAGTCAATTCTCCTCCTTGCTCCTGAAGGATTGAGTTAGGCTTTTATTTTCGATAGCCTAAAAATTCTACTTGATAATCATTAATAACATCAGGTTAAAAGCCTTCAGTCACGTTTAAATTTACTGATGTCTTCATCAATGTACAGACTGAATCAATACCAAGTAGGCTACAAAATATAGAAAAGCACCCTGTAAATATCACTTCTCATCACCCATTACAGCATTTGATCTGTTTAAGTTCTAGTTTATAATCTGATAACAATCCACACCAAAAAAACTGAAGGAAAACTGCTGTCTGATGCATGCTACATGTCAGTGCTTAACATCAAATCCGAATGTGAAAGAGGGCACATGCTACCTATTATTTTCTAAATAAAAAGAAGGTATTCCTTACTAACCTGCATCTTCATTTATATTCCAAGTCATCAAAGAATCTCCTCTCTACATAACCTCATGACTTAAAATTATCTCCATTAGATTAAGTAAATGTAAAAAAATCCACACTACCTTAGGTGGGATAAGGCCCTGCAGCATATTAATGGTCTGCATAATCACAAAGGCTTCCAGCATCTCAGTCTTGCATTGCAGAGACTGAATGCTAAAGCGGTATAAGTCTGGGAATGACGAAGAATACAGCTGACGTAGAATTTCAGCTTCCTGGAAGGAACGTCTTTTCAAAAATCCCTGTTACAAAGCATGGTGAGAAAATAAAATTTAGTTCCCAATGCAAGTGTCAGTAAATTGAACTCTAGTAATACGAAAGGTCTGGTGAGCATAGAAAGTTGATTTGGTTTTGGGCAGCTCAGACTCCCTGCCTGTTGGGCAGGGTTTGGCTAGCAGAAGGTCAAACTTTACCCGAGTATGCATAATTCCTACTGGATGTTAAGCATGGATACTGAAGAAAAAAAGCACTTTGAAGTTTTCAACAGCACAAAAATCATTCTTTTCAAATATTTTTTAATCACAATGACTAAGGTATACAACAACTCTGCAAAGAAAGAATATCATATATACTGAATACAAGTTTGATTTATTCTGCACAACATTAGTTTCTAGCAGTGATACAGGGTATCCCAGAAACATCTGGCAGTTGCAGAAAAGAAGTTAGGATTTTGGGAGGGGATGTCTGCTGGTGTGTGTAGTACTCTTATTGTGCATCTCAGTATCTATAATACTGGATAAACAAAACCTAATTAAAACTACATATTTCTCAAGATCGCAGAACAGGATTTGTTCTTTGATGCCTTTAGCTCAAAGAAGTAACCTGCTTCTTTGAGTTACCCAGAGGCTTTCTCTCATCTGTGTGGCAGAATGCTTCTCATTTACTTCCCATGAATTTATTTCCTACATAAAATACACTCATCAGCAAAAACACTTGCAGATTCTTCCCCAAAATTCAAACTAAAATTTGGCACAAACCAAAATCAAATAAATTCCATTTAAACATAAGAAAAAATTTTCTTTTTGTTGTAAGGGTGGTCAAACACTGGAACAGGCTTCTCAGTAAGCTTTTGGAGACTCCATCTGAAAACTCAACAGGACATAGTCCTGAGCAACCCACTCTAGTTGACTCTGCTTTGAGTGATGTGCGTTCAACTAGATGATCTCCAAAGCTCCCTTCCAATCTCAACTATTTTGTGCTTCTGTGATTCTTTTCTACAGTTCTATCTTCATAATCTTTGGAAACTCTACCTATTACAGCCCAAAGTAAATAAACTCTAGGACTGATTAGAAATAGGTAGATATATGAAAAAGCTTTCTAGAAACAGACAGGTGGAAAACAAAGTGCTAAAGATTAAATGGCACAACTACTTAAAATAGATATCTGGAACCTTACCAGCTGTTCAGAATATATTAGGGGTAAGTAGAAAAGTTGGTAAAATGTTTTTGCTTTGGAGAAGGTTGATGAGTAATGGATCAAATATCTTTGATCGCTTTGCAGAAGCTGCTTAAGACGCATGTTAGACGAGAACAGCAATACGAAAAGTTTGAGATCTATTTCTCTGAATATGGAAATTGCTTATGTCATGATATTGCACCCCAATAAGCTGCCATAATTTAGTTGTTTATACATTGTAAGGATGGGAAACCTAAATATATACAACAACTTCCTGCACTATTCGTATTTGGTTTTAATTATTTTTCAAAGTTCTGAAATATCAACAAATACTGTATTTCATTCAGCATCTGAGACTTAGGAACTAAAGAAAGAATACTTCATTTAATTCTATTACAGATGTAAGGAAATCCTCTAGTGAAGAATGCAAAATTAACATCTACCCTGATCTGCTGGAATATGTAGTATATTGCACTACAAA
Organism: Fregata magnificens; assembly: GCA_013389945.1. Lineage (NCBI taxonomy): Eukaryota > Metazoa > Chordata > Aves > Suliformes > Fregatidae > Fregata > Fregata magnificens. The sequence goes on along the minus strand of WAAD01034883.1, from coordinate 11,516 downwards.
ATAGATTTAAAGGGAGATGTACTGAAAGAGCCATCAAGATACTATATTTGTGAAGTAAAACCAAACCAAACAAAAAAAAAACCAAATAAATGCTATTGGCTGAAATGATAAATAACTATAGGTAGCAATTTTATAGCCAACTTTTTGGGCAGGAGAGGAAGGGAGGTTGAAAGGGTTGTTTCACAGCTGAAATGAACATACTTTGTTTTGTGTCATCCAAAACCAAAAACACCCATGTTCTTGTTTTCCTTTTGACTGCTGCTACCACCAAAATAAATTAAAAGCATAAGGTCATGGATTAAGTGAAACTACTTTCATGCAACACTTACTTCAACACAACTAAATTTACTCTGCATAGTACTTTAAAGTGAGGAGGTAAATCATGACCGATAAAGAAAAATAAAATGCTTTTCTTTGGTTTTGCTGTCTTTGCAGCTGAATCTATAGCTCAATTTAAACTGAAACGTTCAAGAAGTTGTTGTCTAAAAGTTAACCAATGCAAGGAGGCAGAGCTGCGAGAACCTAACATCCGTAGGCCCTATGCAGTGCTATAAGTACAGAAAGGAACAACACAAGTGGAATCTCATGGGAGCCACTGTCCTATATGCATAATTTACACTTACACTTTCCCAAGTATCCATATTAATTTAAAAAAAAAATAGAAGTAAAGCCTTGCAGTAATATACATAAGGCACTTGTGTTGACTGCATGTATTTGCATTGGTAAAACTTCAATAACAGCCAAATATTTAGGAAACTTATTAAACACTTTTTTTTTCCTAATAAGAATGTAAACATTTTGGACTTGGCAAAGAAACCTGTCAAATTCATTAGTGATGATTCTCAAGTGTTGCTAAATAGCTGTGATTGAACTGCCAGCTCCATATGATTTAATATCATTCTAAAAGGGAAAGGCTCTAGGCACTACTAGAGAAACATGGTAACAACCCTCTGCAGCAACCCTTAGGCCCTCAGAAGCAGCAAACCTCCACAAGCAACAAGTCACAGCACATGGGTGCCTCCATCACAGCAGGGAGTCTCTGATGACAATCACGCTCCTTTTCCCCTTAAGTGGTTAAGGCTAAGCTGGGTTCTGATGCTTCCCCTAGTGGATCTTGTTGCTCCTCACCTATTCTCAGGGTATTATACCTGACCTGCCATTTCAGATCTGCAGGTGGAAAAGAAACCTCACTTCTGTTGGCTGAAATCACAAGTTTACAGCCTTCCTCATCTTGGGAGTTTCTGTTCACCAAAGCTTTGAATGCAGTCTCTCGCTCACTCTCCTTTCCATTACAGGGTTAGGGATCTTGTGTTTGCAGTGTCTCTGCAAAGATCCTGCTGATCTGTTTATCTTCCCTGAAGGCACACAACTCTTCTCACCCCTTCCCACAGCTCCTTCACCTGATAACTCCATGCTCAGGCCACACTTCCCCTAGGGGGGCTCCACTGTCTCCAGCCCCAGGAAGAGGCACCAGGCACTGCCTGCCACTCAGGGCTTGGACAGCAGCATACTGTCTCCCTTGATTTCCATCTGTGCTGAAATCTCTAATACACTAAGGACAGTTGTTCTAGACAGTGCACAGACCATGCCCTGTGCTGGTTTTGGCTGGGATAGAGGTAATTTTCTTCACAATAGCTAGTATGAAGCTATGTTTTGGATTTGTGCTGGAAACAGTGTTGATAATACAGGGATGTTTTAGTTACCGCTGAGCAGTGCTTACACAGAGTCAAGGCCTCATACTGCCCCACCAGTGAGTAGGCTGGGGGTGCACAAGAAGTTGGGAGGGGACGCAGGCAGGACAGCTGACCCCAATTGACCACAGCAATATTCCACACCATATGACATCATGCTCAGCATATAAAGCTGGGGGAAGAAGAAGGAAGGGGGGGACGTTCGGAGTGGTGGCGTTCGTTTTCCCAAGGAACCATTAGGTGTGACGGAGCCCTGCTTTCCTCGAGATGGCTGAACGCCTGCCTGCAGATGGGAAGCTGTGAACGAATTCCTTGTTTTGCTTTGCTTTACTTATTAAGCTGTCTTTATCTCAACCCACAAGTTTTCTCACTTTTACTCTTCTGATTCTCTCCCCCATCCCACCGGGAGGGAGGGAGTGAGCGGCTGTGTGGTGCTCAGTTGCCGGCTGGGGTTAAACCACGACACATGTCAACTTCTTCTCCATTGCCAGACAAATCAGGGATTTATGGACAAGGAATCTGGTTATAAGCAAGCAAGCTATATAAGACTTACAAGCATGAGAAGCTTTATGGGTTAAAACAATAAGAAATCTGAGAATAATACACAGTAAATATTACAAAAGGCTTCCTCAGCTACTAACATCTGAAAGTTAATAAGCCAACTGTATTTTCATCTGGCTAGTTAAGCAACACTGTCTGCATGAACACTAGTTGTATTTTCCATGGGTATTCTATTTGATTTGGAAAATGAAATGACTGAATGAGATTGTGAAACATTCATTTTAAAAATTATTAAAAAAAAATTGTTAATGTGATACTTTCTAGAAAGGAAGACAGTAAAATTCAGTCTGTCAGCTCATAGTAACCTGTGAAGTTTTGTTCTTTTGAGTCTGCAAACAGGAGGGTAAATACACTACCAGGGCCTGGATGATGTTCTAATTTCATAAACACGAAGACTAAATTATTCCCAGCTTAAAATTAAACTTTAAAGCTCATATAAAGGAATGTTAATTTGGGATTATACAGAAGAAAGGTATATTAGCTTGGTTTTCAGGAGAAGGTAATATAGTAATTCCCTCTATGATCACAGGAATCAGTGTCTTAGCCACAAGGAAGAAAGTTTCAAATTTTGACACTCATGAGACAGTCCATGTTTCATTGAAGAAAAATAACGTCAACAAAATATTCTCAATAAGACTGACTAGACAAGAAAAAAAAATAGAGAAAATAAATGAATATTTCTTTTAATGTAAATTTTTTTAAAGTGTTAATCCTGAGGAGCCTACTTCACAGATAAATTTCTAAGACAATGTAGGTCTTAAGAATAAAAAAAAAAAAAATCAGAAACCAACTTTTTTTTACTGCTATTGTCTCCATTGTTTTCTTAAAAGGGAAGAAAACTGGAATTAAATGCTGAAATTTTTGTTGAAAGATACTACTACGGAACATTAGGTAGATTCTTGGGAACTCTTACATTTCACCTTTACCAAGATATCTGCTCCATGACAAAAACATAGTATGCTCAAGTCTCTAAATGTATCATCACTGTATCATTACCAGCATTCAGTCAAGATAAGGGTTTATTTCTTCTGGTTTTTGGAAGATGGAAGATGACATATACAAGAAAAAACTCACTTTATAAATCACTCTGAAATTTGAATATGTTATATACTGTTCTTCCCTCCAAAACACACCTATAACATGTTCTGTTTTTCTAAATGAGTCATTCCATGCCAGAGAGAGAGCAATCACTGCTTGGTTCTTCAGACATTTTGCTTCTAGAAATGTTAACAGACAACTTCACCAGGTAAGACCATTAATTTAAAAATTACATACTTTGATGCTGCATTGACTTTATTTCTGGTTCTAAATCCCAACTGCAATTAATTTTAAGAAATATCAAGAGAACTTATGTTTTCTTGAGGATTTCTAGATTCCTGAATCAGCATGTTTACTCTTTCTGTTTTCTTGGTCTGAAGGTGTACTAGGGGCTGCCAGGTAGTTGTATTTTGACAACCAAGTTGTTCTTCAACTGTATAAAATACCTTGAATTACAAATTTGTCCCAAAGTGAAATATCCATGTTTTTAAAAGTGTAATATGTTGACTATGTTCCTGAAAATAATACATTATCCACTCTTGTATAAACTACCAGAAACATTGCTATATTAAATACTGACCTGTAAGTTTATATAGTGTAAAAGCTACTTCATAGCAAAAGTCACAAAATTAGGTCCTAAAGTAACAACAGTGAAATGTTGAATAAGTGACCAGTAAAATTTTCAATACATAAACCATCACTTAGCTATTGTACCTCAAGGACAGGGCTCCAGTTGAGAACTGATGAGCTCATGAATACCATCCCATTCCTTGAAACTGTTGCTGGAGAAGCGTTATCAATATTATGAGGTTCAAAGACTATTTTGCAATTTGGTGCCATAGGTATCCGATCTCCATTTGCTAGCGTTAGAGTTCTGTTATCATCCAGGACAGAATTAAGGTTCTCAATCCAAATAGCATCAACTGGACCATCAAGAACTATCCAGATGTGGTCACCTATAATCCAAAATAACAGATAAAAATGCCTATGGAGGAAGTTTTAGTTTCTTTCAAGGACCTGTTTCCTCTCTCTGCAAACAACTTTTGAACTAACCCTGAATTCAAGCACACAGCTAGAATCTCAGCTTTTAATACAATTACCATTTCCATCACTCAATTTCAATTAAGTACTTCATTTCGTCACCTATTGATAATACTTATCCATTGCTCAGTATATAAAGTGTCATCAGCATAAGTCATGTTTGTAGTAGCTTGAAACAGTTTTATGGATTCTGTCTTCAACGCAGTAATAAATTAGGTTTATTTCAACTTACATAAAACATAAAGAAGATAAAAACTATAGATCTATTTAAAACCGCCATTCGTTTCCAAAAAGTTTGTGTAAACATAGTGAGATTAAATGAAAGGAACATTTGAAAAATCATTTTCTCAAATAGCGTGCTCACTTGAATAAGAGGTCCATTAGGGGAATATTCTTGTCGTTCGTTCCCCACTTGTAAACTTGATCCAGCTCCCTTTGAAATTTTCCCAGCTCTTTCCATTTAGTAACAGAAATGTATTTTAAAGCCTGCCTCTGTTTCCTAGGAGGGTCTGGGTCTGTCCTGCTCACCTCACTTGGGTACTGAGCAAGAGGCCTTGGCTGGAAAGGGATCCCCCCTTGGCTTCTGGCTCGCCATCCCTTAGGGAGTAGCCAGCTCGCTGTGCATTGCTAGATAGCCCTTCAGTCAGAGATGGTCCCACTCTCATCTGCCTTCAGAGTGAGTCCTTAGTATCTAGGCCTAGGTGGCTTGGTGCGTTGCTAGGTATGAACCAAGGTGGTTCTGGATGAGAAACTCTCTCACCTCTGAGGCAAATAGTTTTATATTTAGAGGTTTTTCATAGCTACAGTGCGGGCATCTCAGGCATGAGGTGGTCTGGAGTTCACTTCATAAAGAGACATTACAGAAGGGTTGCAAACAGTGAATCTGAGGAAGTCATGTGAGTGTGCTAATTTATATTTCATGTTGAGGGAAAAAATAGAAAAATCAACAGTTAATGCTATACTACATTCTCAAGGGTGCTACATTTCTAGATTCGAAACAAAGCCAACAAAATTAAATCCAAAAGTATTTTCTAATTGTATCCTTAAAGACTAAGAATTTTTGCATGAAAATTGACAGTGCAACAAATGTTAGGATTTTATCTTTTTTTTTTTCCTTTAGTCCTTAAGGCCTAATGATATGGTCACATAGTAATATTCAGACAAAACAAACAAGAATCCATCTAGCATCAAACCATCAAGGTCTCTCCTTTAGTTAATATAGCAGTCTAAGTATATATATGCCAGCATTAGTTTAGGCAGAAATTGGTTGCCTAAATAGAATTATCTAGTGCCATTTGAGAGCAGGTATGACACAAAGAAGATTCACACCCTTCTAGTACGGCAGCTGGAGACCAGGTAGAAATCCTGACAGCACCAAAATTTTTTATCGTATACCAGTGTTGGGGGAACTGACTCTTACCTTCCACTTTTCTTCCATACAAGGGCCTATCATTTGAAAGAGAGGGATCTGAAAATGCAGTGAAACAGTACTTGCTACACTACACAGTTTGAACACAAAAGTGTTCAAAGCGCTTAGAACAGAGACTGTACAATAGACAGAAGTTCTTGCAGCAATATTCCAATGCTTCCACATAAGTAAAAAAAAAAAGACTGCTAATGTGCTTTAGAGACATGCCCTGCAGCTTGTTTTGTTTTGGAGGAAATTGGTTTTCATTATACCTTTCTTGGCTCTTAAAGTTTTTCTCCAGAGTGCTGAAAATATTCCATCTGTCCAATCATTTGTTGCCACATCGAGACGACCAAACATTTGTGGAGCAGTTATAGCTTTAGGATTCATCCTCATTTCACGATGTGGCTGTCCACAATCTATGAAGGCAGATCATCAGTTAGTTTTGGTATTTCTTTTCAACAGTCAGAGAACTTGGACAAATTCAAAATCATTACACCCAAATGTATGGTTTAATATGCACTCACCATTATAAGAAGTTGTGTATTTACTTGGAAAACTTACCTTTTGCTATACATCAATATTTGTTAATTGGAGCCATCAAAATTTGAAGTAGAACAAAGTTCTGAAACTTTTGAAAGTACAATTCACATTTCATAGATTCATAGGGAACAGAAGAGCAGCAAGATGAAATTTATTCAAGGTTTAGTTTAATATTTTGAAGGCTTATCAAACAATAGAGCTTTAAAGCCTTTGGTTTGGATGCACTAAATACTAATGACTAAATACCAGACAGATGCTCCACATGATTGATTTTTTTGTTGTTGTTTTTTCACCGTTGTGCACTTGCATACACCTTGGAATAGGCAAAGTATATGATACTGGCATATCCCTGTGAAGTCTCTTAGGCAGCTAAATTCTATCTAGATATACCATGATCATATAACCTTTATATTTTCCTCCTTAACAACAGCTTAAAAACTCTATGCCAGACATCTTTAGAAAAGCCAATATTAAAACTTAATCAGGAGCCCAGTGATGTTGAAACAGTGAGCTAAAAAAAAGGCTCATCTTAAAATCTTAATTATAATCAGAGTTCACTAACATGTAAGATAGAAGCCTGGCAAATGACGTAGTTTTACGTTTCATGAGGTTATGCCAGAAGATCAGCTTGAAAAAAGTATTGTAGCAGCTTTATCTTGGTAGTAGTTCACATCTCAGAGCTACAGAAATATAGGAAAATAATATAAAGCAACTATCTGTTTTTTCTGCTTTTTTTCCTAAATGGAACAGTCATTTATGCTGCAATATAGAGCCTGCAGTGTTTCTTAAGCACACTAAGGTACTGTATGGATAAGAGACCGGACGAATCATTTTTTACAGAAACTATCCATTTCTGGGAAATTGTATAATTCAGCCTACTGAAGCCTGTCAAATTGGGTAACACAAGCTTACCTCAAAAGAGATGTTTTTTCTCCCCCAGTTATGAGCTTTTTGTTTAATAAGATCAAACAGAAGTTCTTCTACTAATATTTTTGTTTAGAAATACAGAGGACAAAAACATACACTCCTCAAGTGTCCAGACAGGACACAAAATGAATACCTTTGAAGACTTTGTCACTGCCTAAACCAGGAACTATCTCCTAGCAGCAACAAATGATAGAAGTGGTTATTTTATACTGCAGATAAAGACCCCGTCTTCTGAATTGTGTTCAAAAAGGATTAAATACTTATGATTAGGGGAAGTTTTCAGCATTACCTCAGCCAAACCTGGGAGATGCTTTAATCACTTGTCTGAGCTGTCTACCCAGACAGTGCTCCTCTTTCTCAATGTTTCTAGAATAAGAACTTCTGACATAAGTATCATAATATGGAAAATAGGATACGTATTATATGACTTCGAATGTCAGACATTTTTAAGCTTTTAAAAGATACTACCACAATAATTAGTATCACAACACACAAACTGATTCTTCCAGTAATTTATTCTCACAGTGAAGTAATTGAGGCTTTCTATGAAGAAACAACATTGTTTGAAGTTTACAGTATAACAGTTTAATAACAGTTTACAATATAAATACTCACATACCTGTCATGGCTTTCATCAAAGTGTGGATGCAAACAGTTTTTCCGGCACCACTAGGTCCTAGTGTCATCAATCCATGCCTTACTTGTTGGGTTTCAAAAAGTTGGATAACTTTCAGTTTCCAAGGAGGATGACAAACAAGTCCAGCTTCCTCCACCTATAGATAGTAACAGAAAACCAAACTACTACTATTTTAGTGCACAAGATATTTTGATGCTTTGGGGGGGGGGGGGAATCTATCTTCAGCAGATTACATGTTTTGTAAAGGTTTTTTGTACCTAAAAAACTGTTTGGGAAAAGAAGGGATATTTGGTATTCAAATATGTATTCAGAAAAATAAAAGAAGACAAACCATCTGTTTTTTTTTTTTTAGCTCTTCTTAGGGTTAAAACATCATTTTAAGGCAAAGCCAAGAATATTAGAAACACTCTTGCTAGCAATGTCTTTCATAGCCACACAGCGTTTTCACTTGCCTCTCAGAACAGTTGCCTTTTTATGATGATGATGACTTGCCACCAATTCCTCATCACCGTGAAGAACACCATTGTTGAAGCAATGGAGTTTGCAAAGCACAACGAAGACATCAGATGCACCATTTTCATGGATACATGATAAAATTCTGTTATCATTCACATCTTAACAGCTCTCACAGTTGACACCAAACCAGTCAAGCTGCCTTTCTTTCCAGTATAGAATATAGCCTTCTGACTTGTTTCCAGAGTCCACATACGTACAGTAATATATCCAAAATCTAATGATGCACCAACAGAATGTATCTGAACTTATTTCTTTCTTCACATAAAACAAGATGGTCATGTTAGCTATTCCTTCACCCTAATCCAATGCCATCAGTGGAGACTTATATTTTCTTAACAATTTCTAACACTCATGGATTCTGTAATAATCTTGTAGACTAAATATTTCCCGTATTGAAAAAGAAGTATGTTCACAAGTAGACTTGACATGTTCTCAAAAGATCCTCTGTTAACAGTTGTACGTATGTACTGGGTCTGGTTGGGATGGATTTAGTTTTCTTCATAGTAGCCCACATGGTGCCATGTTTTATATTTGTGATCAAACAGTGTTGATAACATAC
>WAAD01034881.1:46170-65921 GCA_013389945.1 Fregata magnificens | reverse complement strand
ACAATGTTTTTTTTCTTTAAATCAGAGTGAACATTTGGGTAGAGGATAGATATTGTTGAATTTTGCTACTTTACAGAAAACATTTGAAAGATGATAGGCAATCATATTTTATAGCACAACCATGCTATATCTATCTGTAAAAGAAAACTGAAGAGATACATGGTTGTCATTTATGCAAGTAATTTACTGCGTGCACAGATTCCATTAAATGGATCATAAGAAGGTGCATTAATATTTATTTAATGACTGCCTTAAATGAGAATTTGCAGTTAATTTCTAATGTTATTTTTAATGTCTGTTCTCCCTTTTTGCTCCTTTGACTCCAAAGCAGAATAAATGACATTTCCTTGCATAGGGCTGATAGGAATACAGAAGTAAAAGATAACATGAAATCCAAGAATATCTTGAGAAAGTATTTAATAAATGGGAAGAAATATTTAGTGATGACACTTATTTCCTTCAACTCGAAAAACTAAACCAAAAAAACCCTCTGTGAATGTGGCATGTTTATATATTTGTCCTCTAATTGTTATTACATCTTTTAATTTGCTGATTAGATAAATAGTTTAGCAGGAAATAAAGTTTTCTGCCATCCTGATTGAAATGACATTTAACTTATTCTTTCTAAAAAATAAGTAGTAAATAACAGATACATATTCAAAGGAAATGGCCCTCTGGGCAGCAAAATATCCAAAACCTCCCCCCCCATGTGGTGGGTAGATAAATTGCTGTGATCATTGACACAAATGTGCTGAGGTCCTTGCGTCCCATGTTCTACAGTTCTCCCTTTTCTTTCCCTCTCCCACTCGGAAGCTGGGGAAACTCATGCAATTTCTGATGTTATTCACGTTGTTCATGGCTGGAACTTCAGGAAGAGGGGATGTCAAGGATCTTTAGCCTATAATAACAACATGATACAACTGAGGCACAATCACTAAAAAGTACCCAGTTACGAATTGGTTCTAGTTGTTTTGATAGTCCATGAGATCTCAGTGTCTCATGGAGGGAAACAGTACGTTCCCTTTTGCTCTTGGGAAACGTGCCTAAACCATGCAGCTCTTTAATAGACACTCCTGGCAAATGTCAAATGCATGTATTCTGCTGGCATGCCTTAGAGAATAAGAGCTGTCAATTTCTTTCAATATCATTTAAATTCAGAGAGAGCAGGGAGCTAGAAAACATTGGAGTTCTTGATATTTGCATGCTGCTTTGCTGCATTCATCTGACCTATTAATATACTGGCATTTTACTTCAGATAGTTGGGAGAGCTTTTGAAACCCAGGATGGTCCAAACACATTGATCACTCCTGTTCTTTTCTGTGCTTGTGGCTTTCTACCATTTTGATGGTCCCTGCCAGCTGAAGCATCTGTTATTCAGGAATTAAGAATTGACATCATTGCTGCTACTAGAAAAAACGTGGCTACTTTCCCAGCGACAAGTCTTGTATATCGTGTGAAACTATGTGTCTGTCACTATTCATTTTTATATTATTTCAATTGCTGTGGAAACCTGAGCTCCCGCTACAAAGGATAAGGACTCCTCAGTGTTGGGGAACTGCTCATTTGTGAACAGAAATGGCAGAGCTTGCATGGGTCATCTTTTCCTCTCCCTTCCAGTTCTGTCATCTCTGGATCTGTTTGAGGATTTTTGGGGGAAGGGAGGAGGGCAGGTCTTTATTTATTTTTAAATCACAGCTTCCTGTTCCCTGCATCTAGGTTATTCCTTGTTCTTAGAGATCTGTAAAATGCCTCACTCTCATGTCAAGTTTCCTTTTGGCAGTAATCAATTCTGCAAGCAGTTTCTTTTGTTTCCTAAACTAGCAGTGTGAACTCCTCTTAAATATTGTTTTAATTTATCCAAGCAATGTTGCTACAGAAATCTGTTGGTTAGATCCTAATGGCTTTGGATTATTTCTCTTTAGAAATTGTTAGTGATATTCTGCATCTGTTAATGAATACTGTTGAAGAAGGGTTATTTAACTATGCCTGTATTTCTAGAGCATTTGGGGTACACTGATACCAAGCAAATCACTTGTTTCTACTTAGAAAGTGTCTGAAATGCTATAGAGGAAAATAAAAAGGATAAATATATTTTGATTCAGGTTCTTTTGTCTTTCCACAAACATTAAAAAAACAAGCAAACAAAAACAAAAAATAAGAGTTAATTTAAGAGAAGTGAATGAACTGCTTTCTATATAGAGTGTTGCATGGTATTTTTTTGTCATCACCATTGGAACTTTAGTTTTTGGTGATCAGCAGGTTTCAAATGTTGGTAAGCACAATATGTTTAATGGCCATTCTCCTGTTCTGTGTTCTTTGGAAATATGCATTAGAGAATAAACACTGAAATAGCAGTGACAATGATGGTTCATGTAGATAACAAATTTTTAATTTGCTTTATTAAGCATTATAAAACTGAATACACTGAATAATGTAACATATTTAGTAACTTCACATTTGCTAGCAATACAGGTACCTTTCATTCTAATAGAATAACACAGACTTTTATATTACTTAGTTAAGCTCTGCTGCAAATACAGAAAAAATACATTGTACAAGACTTATAGCTTTGTAACCTCACTTCATAAATGGTGTTATAAATAAAGGTCAATGGTACAGGATGATTTTAAGCACATGCAGAATGTACATGTCTTTGTAATCTATTTGCCGTATTTGTATGGAAGTATGCATGCTTTTCTGTCTGGTGCCCCGTATCTCATTGCCTGAAATGTGTATGATAAATATTTAGTTCCTAGCGCCTTTGTTTTTTCTGCTATACTTCCTTACGAATGGAGTGTCATCTTTTGAAACTCAGATAAGTTTTTTAGGTACTGACTCATTCTTCTTGAAGTTTCCTTTCAAATCCCACTTTTGGGAAAATACCATCTTAAAATACTTAATGATGATGAGTGGACAGGTGGCCAATAAGTGAGTTGATATTTATTATCACAGAATGGCTGAGGTTGGAAAGAGCTTACAGAGATAATCTAGTCCCCCCTTCAGATTCCCTCCTCAAATCAGAATCAACACTGTTGTCCAGCTGGTTTTTGAATATCTCCGAAGTGGAGACTCCACAACCCTCTCCAGGCAGACTCTTCCAGTGTTCAGCCACTCTCATGGTAATGTCTTTTTTTTTTTTTTCTTACAACTAGATACAATTTCCTGTATTTCAATTTGTACCTATTGCCTTTTGTGCTCTCACTGAGCATCACTGAGAAGAGTTTGGCTCCATCTTCTTTACTCCCTCCCATCAGGTACTTATACATGTAGATCCCCTGAGCCTTCTCTTCTCCAGGCTGAACACTCACAACTCCCAGTCTTTCCCCATATGGCAAGTTCTTCAGTCCCTTCTTCATCCTTGTGGCTCTTTGCTGGCCAAAGTCTGCTCTTCTGAATTCCAGGGTTGTGATATATCTTTTTACCTTGTTTCCTCCTTTCAGAATCCTGAACTCCACCATCTCACGGTCACTGCAGTTATGGTAGATCCATGGTCACAGGAGCTAAGTCCTTGCTGTCAATATCAGCTGCAGAATCAGTTGTTAACTTGCAGGATCCATCCACTCATGCTCAAGCTCTTTTCCCTTGCCAGCATGATTGAAGAGAAGACCACCTGTGCCCCATTCCCTTGGTCATTGTCCACAAAGCCGTGCAGTCATGCCTGATATGTTCCAGGTCTCCCCATCAACTTCACTGGTGCCCATGTGGAAGAATAGCAGGGCCAAGGGTCGGACAAGCTGCATCAGTCTCTCAGTAGCATCCTGGATCAAAGCCCCAGGCAAGCAGGAAACGTCCCTAGATGAAGGGTCAGGTTGGCAAATTAATTTCTCTATCCCCTTCAGCTAGGATTTACTCACTACTATCACTTGCAGTTTCCTGGTGTTGTTTCACAGCTCATGCTCAGCCAGCACAGGTGCTTCATTGTCCAACCTTTTTTCATCTTATGAACACTCTGAAGCTTCTAAATTTCTTAGTTAAGAATATATTTGCATTGAATTTGCTATTGGCTGGGTGTATTCGTTTCTCTTACTATAATACCACAGCAGCCACGGAGGCATGCCCTTGCTGGATAGTTAGCAGCATGGAACAGGGAGGAGCTTCTCTTGCAGCAGCACTGTGAGGTCTGAAGCATTTATTTGTACACAGATGTTCTGTAGTGATGGATGTTCTTTATGTTCTAGATTGTGCAGTAGAATCTTTGCTTTGAGTAGTACCACTCATTGAATTTGGGTAACTAGTTAAGATGTGCTGCGGTTGTTCTCAAGCACACTTTTCTGTGTTCTCTTACTGTGCAAATCAGAGCATGAATGAAGACGTAGCATATGCCCAAATCTCAAATCAGCACTGAGGATGGAGATGGCTGAGGTGCTCACCTCAAACTGAGAAATCAGAAAGTTGACTGAGTCCAATAATACAGACATCCTGAGTTACCTTCATATAACTTGAGCTATGTCTTTCATTAACCTTCATACAGCTTTCTTCCATCCCTGCCCCCGTTCTGTTGTCTGAAGTTAACCTAATGTATGCCTGCAGAGTATTGAGAGTTGTTGTTTATCAGAGTAAAGTCATGAGTTGGAAGGTGGCAAAATTTTGGTGTTGTAGTTATTGATCCTGTGTGTCTTTAAATGGCTTGGTAAAGGTAGAAAAAATATTATGCTCTGACATCTGGTTTGGGCATGTACAAATGTACATTTTGTACATATAGATAGATGTACGTATACCTCTCATAGCCACCTGTCCTGCTGATGTCCTGCTGCTGAGATTTTTGCTGAATAAAAGTGGAAAGTGTGAAGTTAGCTAAAAGAAATATTATGCTACAAGATGAAACTGGCCAAAGCCCTTGTTCCACTCCCAGCCAAGTTCCAATAGGATTGATGTGTCCTAAGAACAAACCAAAATATTGCAGAGCTGGATTATTGATTTAAATAACTGTTAGCTATGAAATTAGAATCCAAATGTGAATATTTACAAATAAGAAAGATGGCTATAGATTTTGTTGGAGCCTTTCTCTATTTAATAAAGTTCCCCTGAAAGTGGTATCTAAGAATGTTGTGTTTGGAGAGGGAAGTATGAAACAGGAAAGAAAAGCTACTTTCCGGTACTCTTAAAACGTTTCTGTTTTCCTTGATTAAGTTATTCTATAACAAAGCAGTAGAAGCTAATTATGTCATATTATAAATTAATCTGAAAGGTCTTGTGATATTTTTAATATTAATCTAAATTTACATTAAATAGGAATTTATGCTTCAATATGCAATTTAAAGAAAATAGAAGATATTTTATTTTATTCTGTGCAAGGTGCATTTTCAATATACTCAATTATCTCAATATACTAAGGCAAGATGGATATTAGCATGCTGTTTGAATTATTAAAATACATTTTTCTTTGTATTTTTGGCAGCTTTGTCAAAATAGTTAATTAATATTAATGTTAGATAATAACTTAATGTGGAGTAAACCCCCAGCTATTTAATGACAAAGAACTAAGCTCAGTTGAATTACCTGTCAGTTCTAATGAACTAAGAATGTACATACAGATGACTAACAGGGATCCATTGATGGCGATAACTTGATTGTTGACCGCACCCCGAGAGATTGAGGTGAAGTATGAAAAAAGAGGTTAAAAGGTGGATTGCTACACATTAATATGGCTGCTACAGACAATACAGATACTTTAGGGAACATTGGAGCATGTACATCAATTTCTATTATATTCTAGCAATTGCAGTTAATATCTCATTGTTTTTAAATTGAATCTATTTATTTCTAAATATTTATTTTGAGATTTCTGTAAAGTTTTATAGAATAAAAGTTAAATCAAAATAGAAGTTACTTTTCAAGAAAACTTCCCCTGTCAAAATTTATAGTATATATTTAGCAAGTTAGCAGTCTCCTTTAGGACACTCATAATTAAAATTACAGCTGATATTTGTTTTTTCTTTTCAGAGAGACAGAGTTCATTTAGTTCACAAAATCTCTGCTAACTCTTGGACCTTCAGATACATCCATGTGTTAATGATACATCCATGCTCATAGTAAAACTATGAAGTGGAAATACTATACTAAACTTCACTATTTCAGCATGTGCAGTCCCATCTCCTATTGAACTAGAACAGAAGGGAAAAGAAGTTGTCCGGATGCTTTCATTCTGTCTTTTATTCTTGTGCTGAAATATCTTGATTGCCATAGCTAAATAGAAAACTATCACTTTTGTATTTTGTTTTAAACAGGTTCTCAATTCAAGTTGCTGCAACAGCAGAGAATTGCCTTCTTACTTTATACCCATATTTGGCATTTCACCGCTCTGATCAACAAATTATCTTGAGAAGCAGTAAGCAGTGAACATTCTACCTCTTAACACTACTGGACATAATATAATTTTATCAATGTTTTCAGTGTGATAACAGGAATGTTATCATCAAGATAGTATTTTTCCTCATTAATTACAAGGGGATACTGCAATTAAATTTTTAAAACAGTTTAATAGCTTCTGTTTTCTTGTTGAAAATGAGGAAAACTTTTATAAATGATTAGGTAATGTTTATTGAAAAATATTGGACAAGCCTAAATCTTACAGAATGTTTTATGAAGTTTTTAAAGTATGGGTAGAGAAAACAGCCCAAACAATAGAGAATAAATGAACACAATTTAAATTATATTGATAGAGAGTGATCAGCAAT
This sequence comes from Fregata magnificens, assembly GCA_013389945.1. Classification (NCBI taxonomy): domain Eukaryota; kingdom Metazoa; phylum Chordata; class Aves; order Suliformes; family Fregatidae; genus Fregata; species Fregata magnificens. The sequence continues at coordinate 59,244 of WAAD01034881.1, read as the reverse complement.
AATTCCTAGGACAATGGTTGGATATGTTTTGAAGAAAGCAAAAGAGAAGAAAGCCGCACAATGTTATGATAAAATGTGATCATTATTTGCCTGTTAGGAATAGTTTTCAAGTTTTTTTTAATTACTGTCCTTGAAAGCTGGAGAGCATAGCCATATTTTAAGGCCTAATAAAAGTCTGCGATCAGAGACTAGAAATATTTTTATCTGCAATGTGTCTCTCTGCCTGCCTCTCTGCCTCTACATCTCTTTATGTGTAGCTATGCTTATGGGAAGAGATTAGGATCATTGTATAATTCAGATCGGAAGGGATCTCTGGGGGTCATCTAGTCCAACCTTCTGCTTAAAGCAGGTTCAAATATGGGGTAAATTATTATTTTTTTTAATAGTTGTTGGGATCAGATAGATTTTGATGAAATAGAAAAGTTTTTTAGGTAAACAAGTCATTCCTTAGGTCTGAAATAGATTTAGCTTTGAAAACTGTGAATTCTAAGACTGCGTTTAACTTAAGTGTGTTACTCAGACTATCTAAGAGAAAAGAGAGTTGGTACTTGTGAAGTTGAAAAAGGGAGTAACAAGAAGACAGGTAATGATTTTTTTTTTAAAATTTTTTTTTCATATAGAAGATAGGTTTAGGTACCATATAATTCATGGATCATGGCACGATTAAATGAAGATAGGAAGAGGGGAAAAGTATTATCTCTTGTAAATGTGTCATTTTTTTTTCTTGATTTTTTTTTTTTAAATTTTATGACCAATAGATCATTTTTGCAAGCTTGTCTTTTGAAGATGCTTTGTAGGTTTCCCTTGAGGATTAAGCCAAAAATGGAGTGATGATTTTATAAGAACTGATCTCCCATTAATAATGGGATCTTTCTGTCCTGTATTGATTCCTTATTGGTTTGTTCACACTATCAGTTTGTATCAGTTTTGAAGCAAGTCATTACCGCTAAATTCCTTGAGTCTATTTTATGTGGTTTTGTATAGACTATTTTGGTGTGGAATGCTGTTTCATGTGACCAAACCATATCTATACGACACAGTGGCTTTGAAAGCTATTCATGAAGGCTTTGTTTCCACATATCTGGCACTCTGACACACATGCTCTTGTGTTATTTGCTCCAAGCCATATGAATAACAGTGCCAGCAATCAAAAATTAAAGATAGTCATACAGAGTTCTTCCTTCTCTTTACTGGTGTGTTTACTTCTCTAGAAACTATACTGGGTTCCTCTTCTACTCTTGTTCTGGAGACTGACATCAGAGATAGCTAGCAGAGGGTCCTCTAATCCTATCATAGGCCAACATGAGAATGTCAGAACATATGTTCTGACAGAACTGATATATTGATAAAGCATACTTTTGAGTTTGGTTTGTAAAATATGTGTTGTTGAGTCTGAAAGAGCTTGATAATGGTATGCTGAGACTCATTACAGAGCTGTGATCAAAAATTCCTTAAGAATATTTTGTTCATGACTTAGAATTCTTGAATTAGTGCTATTCTGATAGGTGCTTTTCAGCAAGTGTGAAGACCCATCCTGTAAAACATACAGTTAATGGAAAAAACTATGCAGGTAATTTTTTCTTTTTTTTTTTTTTTTTGTCCTTGGTCTAATGACCAAAGTGAGATTTTCATCATGAGTCAAATGAGAACTGCTACTTGATTAATTGAAGTGTGAAATAGAAAAATATAGCAGCAGATATCCATTTATAAACTGTTAGAGCACAGACAATAAAATGTTTTCTCAATTGCAGCTTGCAATCTTCTTTTATAGACAGTAAAGACTGCAGTAGTGGAGTTGTTGTTCTGCATCCATGTTATACTCCACAATCACTTTCCCATAGTATTTCCTCAAGTTCCTTTGGTGCAACCTCTGACTCAGCCTCTGAAGATTCTCAGTCAGGTATGGTGCAGCTGTTCACTTTAAACAGTTTGAGCTCTTACAACTGCTTTTCAGCTTACTGCTTTAAAGAGATATGTTTCACATTTGTAAGCTTTGCCTGAAATGCTTCTGCACATATAATCAGTGAATATTGGGGAGGCTGTCCTCTCCTGTGACACCATGGGAAACCTGGACTAGAGTATAGAAGCAGAAAAAACTTTCCTTGCTCTTAGGAGACCAAGTGGAAGGGAAATCAGTCAAACTATTTAAAAAAATAAAAATTAACAAAAAACCCCAACCAAACAACCAAAAAAAACCCACCAAACAAAAGTGTCAAGGTCCCATTTGCAATAACATGTCCATGGAGGAGCCAGCAGAAAAATAACTACTGAACGAACCTAAGGGATTAGTTGCGAAGAAGGGCATTGTTGCTGTAGTCATGAACTAACCAACCATATACACTCTGTAAATATGCTATGTCCTGCAAAGGTCTAGTTGTATGGTCAGATTAGACTTTGACATTTTTATCACATTTGTGAAGTACTGTATAAAAACAACTGTTGTCAGTGGGGCTCACTTAAGCTGCTGTTCCACATGAACTAAGAGTAATAGATCTTCTGTAAGGTTGTCAGGTAACTAGTATCTGAGGCTGTTGACACCTCTCTTCTTTCAGCTGCTAGTTTTCTAACTAGGAAGTTAGAACAGCAGAAGTTATTGCTGCTGTTTCATCACAGTTAGGATTTCACTCTTGCAGATCTGCTGATGTTTGTGTGATCATTCTCTAAGGTATTGCCAAGAGAAATCGGGGTAGTCAAACAAATTAAATAGTAGCTCTTTACCAACATGATTCATTTTTAATGGAATGATGTAAGAAGAGTTCAAAAGAGCAACTCAGTTTCAGATCTGAAAAGGCAATAACCTCTGGCAAAGGTGGCAGTGACAAGATGGGGAAAGTAATCTTGTCAGCCGGCAAAATTGCACAAACTGAGATCTGACTGCATGATGATCTTATAAAAGATGAGTCTCTTTTCTCCATATTGTATTGTTTTTTCTTCTTAAATCCTAACAAGATTTTTTTTTATTCACTAAGGTATTAATTAGTTTTATTTTTGCATCATTTAATGAAACATTAAAACTGCAACAGTGGTATTAAAATACACCTTCAAGGATGGAATCAGCTAAGTTATTTGTACTATGAAGAAAAGTGTTCTTTGTTTTCTTAGTTATGTTTTATGCAATAATATTGTTGTTTATGTTGTTAACAACTAGTAGTTGTTAAAATATATAATCTAAGTTTTGACCAGGTCAGAATTTAGGAGAGAGAAGGCCTAAGAGAGAGTAGAAAAGTCCAAAGGCTTATAGATTGGGATGTAGGCTTAGTTATACCTATACAATACCTGATAAATTATTTGAACAGAAGTCAGTTACTGAGCCATGCTATGTGGTTGGGGTGAGGAACTAGCATTGACTAGCTGGTAAAGCTATACTTACTGGAACTGTGTGTAAGATTGTTTCTTTAAGATTGCTGTCTGGTTTTGTAAGCCATGTCTGAATTTATTTTTTCTGATTGGGTAATAATTTTTTCTTTAAGTGAAATTAGATTCCAAGAATATAATTTGTTCTATTCCCAAGATGTGTACCTGTCACTTAAATTGTTTATTTCTGAAATAAGTTGATCATTTGTTGTCTGACATTTTTTTGTTTTCGGAAAACAATTGTGTGTTAAAAAAAGATTGTTTTTGTACTAGACAAAAATAGGGAAATAAGGAATCTTTCTGGATTTTTTTTTTGTGTATCATTCAGAGTTGGATACTACTTTTGAAAGTGAGAGTGATGAAAAGATGAATGAAGAGAGTGAAGCTGACAGTCAAAATGATGGCAGAGAAAATAAATTTGAATTATCATTTTTTCCTGATGAAGATAAAGAGGAGTACATCTTCTTTCAGAAAACCCTAACTGCTGTTAAGAATTGGTTCACTCTCTTTGGTTGGTCTAAGGGACAAAATCCTATTTCAATACCATATTCACTAAGACGGTAATTCATATCTTCTTAGAGCTAAGTTATGTCTGCTTAATAAAATGTTCACATATATACTAAAGTGTTTTGTGTATGATCTGAGGAATATAAACACACTCTAATGCACAGTTGTATATTAAAATTGTAGCATCTATGTGCTGTTTATACAAAAATGTCATTCAGGTGTTATTTTTCACTTTCTAAAATATTTCCAACTATGATGCTTTAATATATCATAATGCAGTGTATGTTAAATATGCAGTTCAAACTATATGTCACCCTCCTAACTGAAATTGATTCTTCTCCCAGAATGAACACACTTCTAGTAATTGTCCATTCTTTGGTGGCATAAATAAGTATTTTAACAATATGCCTTCCCCCCTCCATACTCTGAAGATCAAGAAACAGATGGGAAAGCAAATTTTGTAATCAACTGTCTTGCAAACATCCTGGAAATATATCAGTCTTAGTGGCGTTACTTACTTGATCTTATCTGGCTTGCTACTAAATAATGAAGAAGCCAATCTCCTGGGACACAAACACATAGGCATTTACAAACATGATAGAAGTCGAAGTTTTGTTTGGCAGAAAGCAGTGACAAACACATTTATTTATGAAATATTTCACATATACTTATTAAATATTCCATGCAGATCAAAATTCTTACATTATTATGACAGTTCTGTAAAAAGGAAAAAGTGCTATACCTTCCAACCTTCTTGCTTCTGTTTTTACTTCATGGTTTATTAAATTTATCATTGTGATATGTATAATGTTAGCTCATCTTGTGCATTTAAAAGAATAATATTGGAAACTTTTTCTCTCTTAGTGATGTGTGTAAAGTCCAGATGACCTCTTCGCAAGAAAAGGTTTTTAAACAAAACCTTGGCAAAGATACTAAGACTGTTTATGACATGTTATTCCATCTGAGTGGACAGTTGTTACCAGGCATTCCATCAAGCCAGTCATTGCCCCTTGATCCAGTTGAACGAATGTTACAGCTCCACTGGCAGCATTCTACATTGCTTGCTTTCCTTAAGTAAGTACATGTATGATAAAATATGCATGCATGCATCTTTTCTTTCCACGTTTTTTATTAGCATAGTTCAAACATAATTTCAACTGAACAATATACAGTAGGTCTAGGGTTTCTTTTATACTGTATCTTTTGTGATCTAAAATTTATGTATTATAAACTTTAATTTTTATCAAGGTTACCCTCTGCAGTTTAGGCTAGTTGAGGTGTCCTTTGGTAGGGTTATATCCAACACAGAAATTCCACAGGAACTCTGCTCCCTTAATTATGAAAGAAGATGACTTTCAACCCCATTCCTTAGACAGACTCAGTGGATAGTCAGATCAGGTTTGTCATTAATGATCTTAATATTCCACTGATGCTCTTTGTCCTGTAATTACTGGCTTTAGCAAAAAATTTGTAGACTTACTTTGTAATCTATTAGTCTTTCATATTAATAATGTGCCAAGAAATGGAAGCACTACTCTTGCTGCTGAACAGATTTAGCTATTAGCTACTTTCATTGATAATCTTATCTTGTCACATAATATGGAACAACTGTCAAAGATGGTGCAAATCAAATAAGGTTAATAAATGCTTCTTCATCCTTCTTGGCTGTTGATGCTGTGAAACAGAGAAAAAAATTAACTTCAGAGAAAGTCTTATGTCATGACATCCTTAGGGATCATCAGAACTCCTGAAACACAGCACCTCTGCTTCTTTTTAGCATCCTCACCTAGCATTCAAGAGGCTGTAAAGCCATTTAAAACTGTCATTTACATACTGTTCTAAATACAAGCTTTTCATCTGAGAATAACGGACAGTGATATAGCTGTATCTGAACTCATAATGAGACCAATGCACGCTGCTCCAACTACACTGGACTTTTATTTGCAACTCTCATCCATGTCATTTTTATTAAAAAGAGGCAGAATAGCATTCTTCTGTGCATCATAGATAATATAGTGGCATATAATTTGGAGGAGCCATTGCAGCAGTGGCAGAACAATATCTTTTACCTTTCTTCAGTAAAGAAGAACAATGCTTACAGATTCCTGTTGTTTTCACAACTTCAACACCCATTCTAATACTAAATAAAGGAATCAATGGATACATCCCATCGTATTTTCCCATTGTATCTTAAAGGCTAGAGTCATTAGGCAGTGGACTGCTGAAGAATGTCTTGCCATCATATCAATTGAAAACTCTCACTAATACCAGCCTGCTGATTCTTCTTCTGAAGGGGTGTTGCATTCTTCCAGAGAGCAAAACATTGAGTATATGGTGATATAGTATCATAGAATCATTTAGGTTGAAAAAGACCTTTAAGATCATCAAGTTCAACTGATAACCTAACACTGCCAAGTCCACCACTAAACTGTGTCCCTAAGTGCCACATCTACATGTCTCTTAAATGCCTCCAGGGATGGTGACTCAACCACTTCCCTGGGCAGCCTGTTCCAATGCCTAACCACTCTTTTGGTGAGGAATTTTTTCCTAATATCCAATCTAAACCTCCCCTGGTGCAACTTGAGGCCATTTCCTCTTTTCCTATTGCTTGTTACTTGGGGGAAAAGACTGACACCCACCTTGCTACAACCTCCTTTCAGGTAGTTGTAGAGAGCAATAACGTCTCCCCTGAGCCTCCTCTTCTTCAGACCAAGCAACCGCTGTTCCCTCAGCCACTCTTCGTAAGACTCGTTCTCTAGACCCTTCACCAGCTTCGTTACCCTTCTCTGGACACGCTCCAGCACCTCAATACCTTTCTTGTGCTGAGGGGCCCAAAACTGAACACAGTATGATATGATGCTGAATGGTTGTTTAAGTAGATTCAAGAGATTTTCTTATTTATCTAATCAGTATATTGATATCTTTCTGAGGTCAGAGTGTCAAAAAATTTCTTTGGTTCCAACCCAAGGAAAATCCTTTCTGTTGCCACTGCCTTAGGTCTAGTGTTAAGCTAATACTCTGCACAGCTCCTAGGAGAGCGGTCAAGAATAACTTCAAGACATGCTTCCTCTTTTGAACCCTGTTACCCTTGTTAACAGTTAAGTTTCATTAATCCTTGTATAGGAAGCTGGATTGATTCCGCTCAGTTCCTATCAAGAGAGACACAGGTGTCTAACTACTTTTCAAAGGTGGAGCTGATGTACCTTTCAGACCCTTTCACCCTTCAGTGTGGGATTTTACAGCCCTAACTCAAATTAATATAGACTTTAATTTTGGTCTTTTAGGACTGGTATTTCTTCTGTCTAGCTTCAAATGTTTAAATATCTCTTCTGTAACTCTGTTTGAGGGATGAGGTCAGTACAAAGGAACGAAAATAACATAATTTCTCATTGGATGACAGTGATACCTACCTACCATCAGTCATTCTCCAAGAGTATGCCATCCAATATCTTTGAGTATACCAGAAAGCCTTCTTGGTTGTTATGAGGTCTGGGAAACACTTCTTTTCTTCACCCTGATTGTGTCAGGTGGCTTGGGTAGACAAAGTAAATTCTTAGCACTTTTTGAATTTGGATAGAGTCGTGTGTATGCTGTAAAGCTGGGGGTATACTTTTTAATATGATCCAGTTTACTGAGTCATTGCACCTGAGAGAAAGAGAATGTCTCTATACCTTATTTATTGTAAAATGCAAATAAAAACATTTATTTGTAACACTGAAAATGAACAACACAACTGGAAATATTTCTTCAAGACATAGGTGAAGAAATGAAAGTAAGTCATCAATCTATTTACATTAAGGTTGTACCAGAAGGGTCTTCCAAAATACATTATTTTGTTTATGTTCTGGCAGCTTCTGGCAAGGAGGCAGTCAGATTTCTCTCCTTTTGCATACCTTGTGCTTGAAGTTACCCCTAACAAAGTCTGTTCAGGAGATTCTGTCAAAATATTAATTCACAGAAGTTTCCCTAAAGAGTTTTCATGGGATACCTCTGGAGCACTCCTAGATAGGGTCAAAATTTTCTCCTGGTGGAGCCTGATGGCTTTTATGTCTGGTCTTCCCACTGAGATTTTCCAGGGAATGTAGGTGTCTTGAAACTAGCATACATGACGTTAGTTGCATACTTTAAAATGATGATGAGTTTTGGGGTAAGTGGATCCCAACCCCTTTTGCTAAGCATAACAGCAATTGGGAATAAATACCTAAGTGTTTCTAAGGTAGTCTTGGACAATTTGGAAAGCTATTTAAAAGCTAAATTTTAATAAAAGCCTTCAGTCTTACTGAATTTTGTCTGTTAACTCACTGACATATTCAGAGCAGAATTGGAGCAGCAGCCAATTGGTCAAGGCTAAGTTCAGTGCCTCTGTACACAGATACGTTGATGACTGAAGATTGACAAGGTCTGATGATTGGAAATGAGGTAGTAATCCATAACAACCCTAGCAAAATGATACAGGTTGCCACAGAAAAGGAGTTCTAGCTGGACTCCTGTACTTATATGTATTTGATGCTAGATGATTAAATTGGTGCTTAGTATGCACTTAGCATTACCACATCCTGTTAGTTTCTGCCTCTTCTAGTTTGTGTGAATCCTGTCAGATTTCGTCATTGTTCCTGATTTATGGATATTCTTTTCCTACTTGTGCATTTTAGGATTACCTAGAATATTTGAATTTCTTCATAGGTTGTTATTTAGGTGTTTATAGATCATAGTCCAAAAATGTCTGATATCTACACTGATGGCATGACTGTATGTAATGATGGTAAGACATCCAGAGCCAGCATAGATATGAGTAATTCATCTGTGATCTGCTATCCCTGCATGTTCATTGTGAGTTGTGGAAAGTGCAAATTCCCTCCTGAAGAAGCCCAGGAGAGTGCTCTGAGAATAGAAACATACAGTTCTCAGCTTTCTTCCCCCAACCACTACTTTCTGGTCAGCATGGTTCAAATAAAGCATAGTTAATCTTTCAAATTTTCCACTTGCTAAAGCAGATGGATGTTGTTTGCTGTTTCAAGCAACATTCCAATTATCAGTTTTATTTTGCTTCCCTCAAAAGGTTTCCTTGGTACGTTACCACAGCAGTAAAGGAAAAATTTGGGTATTTTACAATACAACTGACTAATTTGTTGCAAGCTGTGTGTCTTGAGGAAAAAAAATCTTAACAGTGTGAAAATACAGATCTTGGAGAACTGGCATCATATTAAATATCAATCTTAATGAGGAGGAATTTTTTTAAGACAGTGTTCCTCAATAACAAAATGCAGCCCATTATGAGAACTTTCAGTTATATAGAACCCGTCATTACTATGATGACATGTAATGTTGTTATATAGCTTTTCTGAGGATGAAAATTGTAGATTATGCCCATTCCCATGTATCTACCAAGTACAAACATTGAAAGAAAGATAGGACACCTGAAACGATGAATGTTGTATAACTTCCTTCTTTTATCATTGGGGAAGAACTGAAGTTTTAAAGGGATTTCCTGGGACAGAGTCTATGACTTAATGGAAAATGGGAATTTCAGACATGGTGAGTTTTAGAACCAGACTACTAACTTGATGCTATTTTGGGTCCTTGATTAAAATGTTTGTGTTTTAAAAAACATGCTAGGTAATTGTATGAAACATGAAATTTCAATAATCTGAGAAGATAATATCACTATATAAAATATGGAGACAAAAAATGTGCTGTTACCAGCAAAATATGATTCTGTGGGAAGAGAAATAAGTTGTCATGATCCTAATTTCAAACTGTGATGTATGACTTTTAATGTACAAAGTAAATTGAATTTGGACTGTGTGGTACCGGAGAAGTACGATCACTTCATTGGAATGAGAGACTGGTTATAAAACAAGAAACGCTCATCTGATTATTATTCACATTAGCCATGTTTAAAACACGGAGAACAATGTAAATCGAGATATGCTAGGATAATCTTTCTGACCTAAAAGTCAGGAAACTTTTCTGCTCCCCTGAGAAAAAACAAACTTAAGAATTCTTCATTATTTTTCCCTCTTTCCAGCAAGGTTTGTTTAAGCTGTGTCATTTGAGATAAAGAATAGTCTTTCTTCACTTGGAAGTTAGCTTTTTTTGGTATTCAGTCTAATGAAGTTGCCTTTTGTTACTGCAATTACTTTTCCTGTTGCATTTATTAGTCACTTGAGAGCAGATGGCAGGTCAGTTTAACAATTAACAGAGTTTTGAAATACCTTTGCTTACAGCCATAAGACTTCTGATATCAGACCTGCAGACAGATAAAAGCATCATCCAGTTTTAATTCTACTGATGTTATGTAACACTGGTCCTTTGGTTTTCACATGGAAATGGGTATTGTGTGTTTTGATGCTTTGTGCTATAATAAATCCTTTATGGAGAAGCAATTCTCATAAAGAAGCCAGTCTGTCCAGAATTGTATGTGCTTTTACCATTTAGTTGTAGGCATAGGAGTTGAATGTGAACTTCATAAATAGAAGCTATCTGAAGCAATTAATAGAACTGGATCATTAGTCCAAAGTGTACTCAGATAGAACTCAGGTGAGCTTACACATAGGTTGAGCAAGTTGAAGAACTTGGACTGCCCTTAAAAAGAATTATCTTGCTTACCTATTAACTTTTCCTGCTTTATGAGTTCAGAAGCCAAGGAGCGTATCTTCCTCATGTTATGCCAGAATTTCTGCTTGAACCTGATGATTATAAGAGATGGATTAAAGTGCAAACTGTACTGAAGGTAGGTTTGGGGGTTTTTTTGTGTGTGTGTTTGTTTTGTTTCATTTTTTCTTCTTTTTTTAACAAAGCTGACATGCTTAGTGTCAGTCCTTTGAAGACTAATGGAAGTCCTCTGTGGACCATGAGTATTCCTACTGTTTTGGATTGCATAAATCTAAGGACATGCATGAGATTGAACAGAAATTTAAACTGACACCAACATTTACACCCTCCTCTCCTGGTTTTTCTCTTCCATTCCTTCCAATACCACTGTTACCTGTGATTAATTTCCAACAGATATTTTTTCTCAAAGTAGAATTAATTTTACTGCTTTCTACTGATTTTACCATTTTAAAAAAAAAATCTTATGTGTTGCCCCTCTGTCCTAATTGCTGCTTTAAACTCCTGTCAATTCTGTACTGTGCTTCTTATTCCTGAGATAGCAGCAAACTGCAAATGGTTCTAATGCTGATCAGTGTTGCACTATAGTACATGTTATCAGTCATTAATGCTATTGATTCATTATTGCCCTCTTGTGAATTTCCTATCTAAACTGCTGAAATGAATATCGAAAATTAATCGCATTCCTTTATCAGAAGGGTCACACGGCTGAGTTGAAAAAAGGAGATCTGAAAAACTCAGACATATTTAGCGCCAAGCATCTATTCATTCTGGAGGACAGCATATTTGAGACAATGAGCAAACGAGCTTGGACAGATGTGCTACTGCAGGTATACAAGGTAAACTGTAGATACATTTCCTGCTTAAATTCTGAAGAACTGACAGTAAAATCTTTGTTTTGAACAAGTTCTGTGGTATATTCAAGTTTTTGCTTCCAAACAGATCTTTAAAACTAAATACTTTCAAGTATTTTATTTCTCTCTAACAGAGAGTATGCTAATGTCCTCATCCCTCAACAGGGTCTCAACAGGAATGTAGACATGTGGGCAGAATGTAGACATGTGGGCATCTTGGATTAGAATGCATTGGACTTGTTAAGAGACAGTAAAAGAATGTTTTATGGGTAAATAATGTTTAATATTTTCTTCTAAATGTAGTTGCCGTTACTCTTTCCTGTTCTGATCCTTTTGATAGAACATCAGGTTATACTGACGAAGGAACATTGCAATAGATTAACCTGCAAAGACACTGCCTTTTGAGGAAGCATGAAATAGTATATATTTGCTTGCGCTTTTTTCTGTTGTTTTCTTCAGATTTGTATCTGAGGATGCTGATATAAAAGTTTCAGATTTCTTTTTCTCTTAAGACAGTTCAATGCAAATCAATAAAGTGCCATGGAGAGAAATCCAAATATTTAAATTAAGTTAGCTCATGCCATCTCTGCATGGAACTAGATGATGCTGAACTGAAATGCTTCAAGGTTTAAAAAGGAATTTCAAAATGACTCAAATTTTTTTAATTGTAATTAAATATGAATGCTATAATTTGGGTCTTGTATACATTGATAGTTAACTAGGTTTTGTATATTAGTATATTACAAAAGGTTTTCTTCAGAAAAACTTGAAAGCAATGGATGACAGTCCTTCATGTCATCTGGAGGAAAAAAAAAAAAGAAATCGAGATGTAAATGTGGAAACTGAAGCCACATGGCTGTAGCTGCATCATACTATACGTAAAAGTGTTCCTCTCCATCTGCAGCAAATTGAGGGATTAGAAAGTTTTAACACCTTGCCTTCAGAACCCAATGCTTTCTCTAATGTACCTGTTGAAATCTGATATTGGAAACTAATATGAGGAGAAACAATTATAAAAGGGGAGCAAGCTGTTTTCATTCTAATTAGATGAAATGAAATAGCCTTTTCTTCATGTATATATGTATCAGGGAATTAGACATCGCTGGGGGTTTTTAAGGGACTGAGAAACTGAGCCCAGTTCACACTTCACAATAACATTTTACTGGATTGGCATCCATTGTCGATAGACATTGTTAATGATAAGTAGTTAGTCTTTTTTTTTTTTCTCCTTTTTTTTCCTTCTCCAAACAATTAGTCCTTAACAAACTAATCCTAAATTATCTGTGAATATATGACACTGTGGAGCTAATGCAGTGTACTTATGGCCATGGTCCTTAATAGTCCTAGTCACTGGCCAAGGTGGTCAGGCCTGAGACCTCTTTGATGAGGGAAGATGGAACCAAAGCTGTTGACTTCATCATCATCCAGAAAATCAAGTTCTGTGTTCCTCCTTCAAATACCTTTTTCTATGCTGTCATTTCAGTTGGGAAAAAAAAAAAAAAATCAAAGGTATTGTGTAGAATTTTTATTTTTAACATCTTTATATTTCTTATATATTTTATATACATATGTTTCTGTATTTTTTTTTAATATATGTTCATGCAAGACTTAATCAGGGACCTCTGAGTACCAAGAATTTTATTGTAGGCCAGCCCCCAGAGGCGAGAGAGAAAATCTGGAGTAAGGAGGACTTCCCCTTTGTTGAGGAGGATTGGGTTAGGGATCATCTAGGCAAACTGGATCCTCA
>WAAD01034881.1:0-46094 GCA_013389945.1 Fregata magnificens | reverse complement strand
CATGAGCCAGCACTGTGCCCTTGTGGCCAAGAAGGCCAACGGTATCCTGGGGTGCCTCAAAAGGCGTGTGGCCAGCAGGTTGAGGAAGGTTATCTTCCCCCTCTACTCCGCCCTGGTGAGGCCACACCTGGAGTACTGCGTCCAGTTCTGGGCTCCCCAGTTCAAGAAGGACAGGGAAGTGCTGGAGCAAGTCCAGCGGAGAGCCACAAAGATGATCAGGGGACTGGAGCACCTCTCTTATGAGGAAAGGCTGAGAGACTTGGGTTTGTTCAGCCTAGAGAAGAGAAGACTGAGGGAGGATTTTGTTACTGCTTATAAATATCTGAAGGGTGGGTGTCAAGAGGATGGGGCCAGACTCTTTTCAGTGGTGCCCAACAACAGGACAAGGGGCAATGGGCACAAACTGGAACACAGGAAGTTCCACCTGAACATGAGAAAAAACTTCTTCACTGTGAGGGTGACAGAGCATTGGACCAGGCTGCCCAGAGAGGTTGTGGAGTGTCCTTCTCTGGAAATATTCAAAACCCGCCTGGACGCAGTCCTGTGTACCCTGCTCGAGGTGTACCTGCTGAAGCAGGGGGGTTGGACGAGATGATCTTCAGAGGTCCCTTCCAACCCCAACCATTCTGTGATTCTGTGATTATGTGATTATAACATTTATTTTTTCAGGAGAAACAGTCAGTGTAACTTGGACCTAAATGAGCAACTGGGTCATGAAAGATACCATTTCAAGACTGTCTATAGATTGCACTGGAGATCAGTATAGTAGTTCAGTAATTAGTGCTTTGGCTGGAATATACACCGTAATTCTTAGAATCCAGATGGGTCCAGTGATTTCATCCAATTCATCAAAACTTGGAAAAAAGTTGGAAGCAAAAAATGTTTAGAATAATAGCATATCTCAGGATAGAAGGGGCCCATAAGGATCATTGAGTCCAACTCCCTGCTCCTCGCAGGACTACCTAAAACTAAACCATATGACTAAGAGCGTCGTCCAGACGCTCCTTGAACTCTGACAGGCTTGGTGCCGTGACCAGTTCCCTGGGGAGCCTGTTCCAGTGACCGATCACACTCTCAGTGAAGAACCTTTTCCTACTGTCCAGTCTGAACTTCCCCTGATGCAGCTTCATTCCATTTCCTCATGTCCTATCGCTGGTCACCAGAGAGGAGATCAGCACCTCCCCCTCTGCTGCCTCCCTTTAGGAAGTTGTAGACTGTGTTCTACAGCCTTCTCTTCTCCAAGCTGAACAAACCAAGTGACCTCAGCCACTCCTTGTAAGTCTGGCCTTACACCATCTTGGTCGCCCTCCTCTGGACACACCCTAATAGTTTGATATCCTTCTACTGAGGCTCCCAAAACTGCACACAGTGCTTGAGGTGAGGCCGCACCAGTCCAGTACAGAGTGGGACAATCATCTCCCTTGAGTGGCTAGCTATGCTGTGCTCGATGCACCCTAGGACATGGTTGGCCCTTTTGGCTGCCAGGGCACACTATTGACTCATATTCAACTTGCCCTCAACCCAAACCCCCAGATCTCTTTCCATGGGGCTGCTCTCCAGCCTCTCGTCCCCCAGCTTGTATGTATAACCAGGATTACCCTGTCCCAACTGCAGAATCTGGCACTTACTCATGTTAAATTTCATATGGTTGGTGATTGCCCAGCTCTCTAGTCTATCCAGATCTCCCTGTAAGGCCTCTCTACCCCTGAGGGAGTCCACAGCTGCTCCTAATTTAGTGTCATCAGCAAACTTACTTAATGTACATCTGATTCCTGTGTCCAGATCATTTATAAGAACTTTAAAGAGCACTGGCCCTAAAATTGAGCCCTGGGGAGCCCCACTGGTGACTGGCTGCCAGCCTGATGTAACACCATTTACTATAACTCCTTGAGCCTGACCTGTCAGTCAATCGTTCACCCATCCTGTTATTGACTTGTCTAGCTGTATGCTGGGCATTTTGTCCAGAGGAATACTGTGAGAGACAGTATCAAAAGCTTTGCTAAAATCTAAACCCACCACATCTACTGGCCTCTCTTGGTCAACTAGATGGGTGACCTTGTCATAAAAGGAAATTAAGTTGGTTAAGCAGGACTTACCCCTCGTGAACCCATGCTGGCTATGACCAACGACTGCATTGTGTCTCAAGTGTTTTTCAGTAACTCCCAGAATAACTTTCTCATAATTTAACAGGCACAGAAGTGAGGCTGACAGGCCTGTAATTACCAGGGTCTTCCTTCCTACCCTTCTCGAAAATTGGAACAACATTTGCCAGCTTCCATTCGACTGGGACCTCTCCAGACTTGCAAGACCATTTGGAAGCTTCAGTTTACATTTTGTTTAAGGAAGCAAAGGAATTCCCTAGAACCTCAGCAAATCTGTTCTCTTGTGTGTTATACATCTTTACTAATGTGTAATTTCTTAAACCTTTTCTAAATTAGAAAACCTTTTGAGTTTGAAGTGGTTTTTTTTTATCATTCGACTTGAAATTGTTCTTTTTACAGTTTATGCTTAAAAACACTTTTTCTAATTTCAGGTTTTTGTTCTTCCACGTGTTTCTTCACGCAATATCACTGATCTGTTCAGTTTGGAAAGTGTGCAGAACATGCCAAGAATAAAATCAGAACCTTTATCCAGTAATATATATTCTCCATATGAACGAACCATCCTCACCTGGTTGAATAAACATTATGAGAAGAATCGAAAAACTGTGTGGAAAGATTGTCAAAAAGGTGAAATTATTATTTCACTATACTCTTCCTTCTAATACTCCTTCTGTAGACTTTTAAAATTGTTAATCATAGAGATACCGTGACAACTTGCCACTGAAAGAATTTTCTGGGGGAGAAGTTATTGCCTGTCCACATGTATTTCCTTTCATTGTGTTTCTGTGTTCCAAGACTTTTTTTGTCTAGCCCTGTTTATGAAATATCTTCCATGTTCTGTGTGTTCTTATAGTTTCTAACTAGGCATAAAGGGTGAAGTGTGGTGAACCTTTTCACTTTCTTCTTTCCATTAATGATCTTGGGAAGCAAGTGCTAACAGGAATCTCTTTCTCTTCATTTTCCTGTCTATAGTCACACGCAGTTCTTAGTATTTGTGCTTATAGTGGCATGTTTGGGAGCTAGCTTTTCAGAATTTTTCAAATAATTTTGGTATTGCCTTTACTCTAATGCCATTTAGAAAGGTAATGGAGACCAAAGTTCCAGATTATAAATCTTGCCCTACTTGCAAGGTCAGTTTGACGCCTCATGATCGCTTGGCTAAGGTTAGACAAAATTACTTGTTCCATTTAAGACTGACCTAGGCAGTTCTGGTATTCAAATCTGATAAACTGTTCAACCAGTAGTAATTATTACTTTTATTTCCTTGTATGATTTCTCCCTTTTTCTTCTTGACCCTAACTTCCTAAACAGAAAAAAATTTTGCAAATTAGTGAATTAAATTGCCACCTGAGAAGCTGTATGTCTCTTCCTTATTAATTATGATTCTTGCCATGGTGAAAAATTATGTTTTGGGAAAGAGGGGATTTTCTTGAATGTATCCCAGGAAGATCTTGAAAAGAGTAGATAATTCTACATTTAATATAAAATTATTAGAGAATATGACAGCCAGTAAATTGAACAATATCTGAACAATCAACCTAAGTCTGAGATGTAAGAGCTCTCTCCAGAGTAGATACACCTTCATTTTACTGGAAAATCTGCTTAGAATGGAAATTTTGCTTAAGAGGAAAGAGAAATGCTAATCTAGTACCAATGTAGCTTTGTCTGACAATGTTAGACATAGTAGCATCTCTCAAGATTCTTACTCTCAGGTAGGAAAGTTTTTGTTTTGATGCATTTTATTCACTTCACTGTAAGCAAGGTGGGGTTTTCTTTTTTTTTTTTTTGTTTTTTTTTTTTTTTTTTTTTTTTTTTTTTAATTTTGATGTCAATTTAGCGTGGCATCGGCAGTAAAAAGGTTATGAGAGCGCATTGTTCTTGAGTGATAAGTTCTGGAAACTATTTCCTGAAATATAAATTAGCAAAGTTTTTAACCATTTTTTCTGTGTTATATTTCATGATTTGCACAGCAGAACATAAGAATGAAACATAATATGTAAATATGAAGTCCAATAAGTAGGCTTTTCAGTCCTGCTCACCTTTCTTAGTCAACCTGAATTTAATCATATTTCCTTCCCTATAGTTGAAAAACCCACAAGATCATATCAGGATTTTATGTGATAGAAAAGAGAAAAATAATTATTTTCCTGAGTTTTAAGTTCATATGCAGTTGAGAAATAAGTAAAACTCCATGTTTAATTTACCTTTTTAGACTTTGGAGTAGTAAAAAAAATATTTGGTTTGTACTGTTTTTTTTGTTTTATACTGGCTGGCATTATGCAGCTTCAGGGAAATAAAAGTGTGAAGAAGGATAGTCCTTGGAGACCTACATTGAAAAGATTCAAAGTGTTCATATTTAGAAAACTGTTAAAAAGTTCTTTCAAAAACCAAAAAGCCCTAATTCTTAGGGGTGCATATATTTGTGTATATATTTGTGTGTATACATATATGCATACATATATATATGTGTGTAGACATGTATGCTTATATATAAAATGTATATGTGTATATACATATATGCTGACCCTCAAAAACCTAAATGACCTAAATAGGAATAATAGGGTAAATATTTAGGAAGAAATTTTGTTTCCTTACTTGCAATAAACTTTGAGATGCCTAGAAGGCTATTTTACTTTCAGCTAAACAAGGTGCTTTGCAGTGTTTGTATGTTAACTGGAAAAAATTAGCTTTCTGATTATTTGTGGAATTAATGCTACTTCTGCAGTGAATACCAAATATGTAGATTGAGTACGGTATAGCTGTGAATTTAGTAATACAACTTCAGATATTTTGTGAGGAGAAAATACATTTTAGAATATGAAGATTAAAAAAGGTTCTCTTAATTCATTGTAAGTATCAAACAGTGAATTTCATTGAGAACAGTATTTAATTTTTTTTTTTTACTAAATAAGATTATGCGGGGTGTATAGTATTCATCCTGAAGCCAGTATAGAAGCCAGGTATGCTGTAACAAATTGCTGTGATTTATTGCATTTTAAATCAAACTAATCTCTACGTGAAACGCCATGATCAAAAAAATAGTGTTGAAGGTGACATTTTAATCTGGAGGCTTTTAGTACTATTCAATGATTTTAAAACTATTTCTCTTTACAAATGGAAACTTTCTGTTGAAAAGCAACAAAATGGAGACTAATATAAGGTAACACTTTTCTCATGTGATGCATAAAAACCTAAGGAATTTGTCAATTTAAGATGTTAATTGGGATAAGAATCAGCAAAAATAAAGCAGACCTGTGTAGATAGCGAGATAATTGGAAAATTTTATTAAGAGCAGAAAGGTAAGTGTTCCTGCCTCAGGGTAAAAGCCTTCTGCAACAGATGGGAATAAATGAGACCTATCCCCAGTGCATCCATTTTTCTGTCATTGCCCCATGTGGTGCTTCTTGAACTTTTCTGCTTAGAATTATTATGAACTGTCAGTAGTATTAAATTGATCTGTCCCTAATATTTCAGTAGTTTGTAGAAGAATAATTATAAGTTTTGATGAGCAAGGGTTATAGCATCCTGCCTGAAGTAGGAACTCTAATTTGCCTATGAGTCTCTAATAAAAGACTTCTTGTTTTCCATGCTAAGACAAACGTAGCCTCATGTGCTGTATCTGCTGAAGGTAGATACATTATCATTCTGTTAATCCTAAATACATTTTAAGAAAAATATAATAGCCCTTTTCAAAAAATATTCAAAGGCCTCTCATCTTTCTTATGCTCTGTATTGTATACTTCAGTACCATCATTTTAAACCTTGTCCTGGTTCTAATGTCAGCACTTACAGAAAAGGTTATTGCTACATATTTCTTCTGTAAATGTTTGTATTATTCAGTGCTGAACTTAAGCTATTGAAACAGGACTATAGGCGTTATTATAGCTATAGATTAGTTCCACCTCCAGAGATTTTCGGATCCCAGAATATGAAGTTGTTATATAATATTATAAACCATTATTACTGCAGTAATTTACATTTAAAAGGACATACTGTGATAGTTTAAAGGTCTATCTAGCTCAGTATTCTACGTCCAACAGAAGATGCTTAGAGATGAGTAAGAGTGCAAACATATAGAAATAATTTATGCATACTCTGAGGCTTCCTGATTTGAAATTCAAGACTACTTGAGATGAAGGTGGTAATTCTGTAAGGTTGTACTAGATTCTTTTGTGTGAATTTGTTTAATTATATTTTGAACCTGTGCAAACTTCTAGCATCACACCATTCTGAAGCAGTAAGTAGGTCTAAAATCTTTATTGTACGTAAAATAATTATTTTGAGCTTGCTGCTTAGTACTGCAATTTGGCACTTCCTTTACTGACAAATTTATGTATTCCACTGAGCTATTTAACAATAATGTCTGGTTCCCATTCTCAATGTCACGCCTACTTATATAGACTGCCGTCATAGCACCACTCAATTGTTACTTTTCCTTTGTAGTTCCATAGTCTCGTTTATTAATTTCTTATAAAGCGCCATTTCATACCTTTGATCATTAAAGGTCATCAGTTTCAAGATTTTTATGTGAATGTATTGGATCTATTTGGAAAGTCTTACAGAATATTAGCCTAAAGCTGTATATTTTTTCCTCTGTTTTTCAGTAACTCAGAATTTGAAAAAATTGCTTGTGGCAACAGAAGATTTATAATTTCTGAAGATGTTGTGCCTCCTTAGACATATATCAGTTGATTTTGCAACTGATAGCAAGAATTTAACCTTTTTATTGCTTGTGAAAACAGCAGAACAGCTTCACAAGAAATACAGTACTTTCTTTAAAGATTTATTGCTATTCTTACCTTTTTATATAAAATAACTCTGAAACTTAGTAGATTAAACCAAATCTGATTCTTTAAGAGTCTTAACACTTGGTTTAAGACCATTTTGTTCTTTCTGGATGGTCTTCTTATCCAGATAATACCAATACATGATACTTCTGTGTTACAACTTTTTTTCCTTTTATATTGGAATTTTTCTTTTAAGATTAATGGTAATTTTTCATAATCATTTTTTCCAGAACGAAAGAAATGTGGTGTGTGGTGAAAGAATGGTAATTTTTCATAGTCATTTTTTCCAGAACGAAGAAATGTGGTGTGTGGTGGAATAATTGTTTAAGTGTAGTGTTTTTTTGGGGAGGGCTAAACAGTGTTTTTCTACCAGAAAGATCATCATGATTTTGGCTTGCCAATCATTTTGTACTGGTTTTTCTTGTGGGACTGACACCAAAGAGTACTTTTGTGTATCTGTTTAGAGTAAGATTGGATATAATTTCTTCCTGGTTTTCAGAAGAGGGGCCAACAGCTTTAAAGATTTCATTTTCACTGTTAGCACTGGGACGTGCCAGCTATTTTGATACAGTGAAATGTTTGACTTCATAACCATTGGAAACAATGGCTTCAGAGATTTCTGGGAACTCGTGATCCAATTGGCCGTTTTTCTGGGATGTTTGTTTGAATAAAAACACTGTCATCTATCTTCAAAGAGATACTTTGTTATTAAAAAAAAAAAAAAAAGAAAAATGTTTTTGTGAATACTTCTCTTTAAAATGTTTCTCTTAAAACAGATCTTTTTCTACAGTTGGTGAGGGATAGAATAGTGTGTTATGGGAGGCATAAAGGGTGACTTCAAAACATTGGAGGAACTGGAATAAAAGGGGATAGTGGAAAGTAAATTGTACATTTCTGGTGTTTTGCAGCACAAAACAGTTATAAACCAGTTTTAGTAAGTCAATGAGATAAAGCATACTGATGGATCAGCTAATGAAAGAGAAACTTGAAAAAACTTGACAGTGAAGCACAGAAAGTAGGAAAGGGAGAAAGAACAGAAGTAATCTGTTTCATTCTCATGTGCAAATCGTAAACTGATTATACCTGTAGTGTACTGGACAGGTATTTGCCTAGACTGTTATAAAAAAATCTCTGAAAAAGGAGATTCCATGGTCCACTTTAGGCAATATCTGCCAGTATTTCCCACTCATTTCCATTTGAAAGATTTTTCTACTGTCTAACCTAACCCAAAATTTCCCCTGCTAGAGTTTAAATCCATCCTTTCCCTTCTGTGATGTGCAGTGGATCTTCTTGGCTTTTCTACAAACTTTATACATATTTGCAAGTTGTTATGTTCTGCTTCAGTTACTCCCTCTCCCCCCTCTTGGCCAAACAATTCCATTCTCTCAGTCTTTCTGTGTACGCAGCTCGTTTGTTTTCTGGTAAACTCTCTCAATTGATCCACGTCGTTCTTGAAGTTTGGTGCCAATTACTGGGTTTTGTACCAGGTGAGACTTTACTAGAACTGAATAGAGGTGAAAGGATCAGTTTACCCCCTTAAGATACAACTCTCCTATTTATGCATCCTAGCAAAGTATTTGCTTTCTCTGCAACAGTATGAGATTTACTGTTATCTCCAGATTCTTTTCTGCAGAATTTCCGTCTATCCAATTTTCCATCTAGTACTTGTGTAATGAATTATTCTTAATTAAGCGTAGTACACTGCATGCATCATTATTGGATTTCATCCCATTTGTTTCAGATCATTACTCCAATTGTTCAAGAGCTTAAATTATAGTCTTTTCCTCACGAGTACTTGCAACCCATTCTTCTTCCCAGAGGCAATTCTTTAACCTGCTTGATATTATCTCCAGATTGGACTAAGGTAGTATCATGCTATTTTCCAAATTGCAAGTGAAAATATTGAATAGTATACAATCTAGGACTTTGCAGTTTGGTTTGTGGACAGCTCATAGTTAGGCTTACTGTTTTGCAGTGAGTTTTGTGCTCCACCTAACAGTACCTTTTTCCTAGACTACCTTTCCCTTGCTTCCTTATGAGAGAGAGTGTGACCAAAATCTTACTGAAGTTAAAATGTCTAGTATTTCTTCTTTGTCCACAGTATTTTCTACCTGTCAAATAGACAAAATTTGACCTAGAGGAGTTTATGGTGACTGTTGCTTGCTATTCTGCCAACAAATAGGTTGTTTGTCATTTTCATGTAGAATTGTTACAGATATTTCCTTGATTATCTCCACCTGGAAAGTAGTTTTCATATCCTGCAAAAAATCTTGGGGCTTCAAATCTAATCATACAAATGTAAAAACATTTATTTTTGTTTTAGTGAAAACTAAGAAAGATTTTGGCAAAAAAGCACTGCAAAAACCTTGTAGCCTTGTGTGCTATTGATTCATCAGGGGAAGACCAAATCCAACCCAAAGAGTGACAGCGAAGATAGTTTGCTCTTTTCTTTCTCTTTGTGGGAGAAGAGAGGGAAAACATCTAAATCTGAAAACGTTCCCACATAAATTTTGGTTTTGACAAATCTGATTTTTCTACATTCAGGATGAATTAGGAGTGAGACTATGTATTAAGTAATTGATGTAAAATGTGTTTCAGGGACTTCTTAAAGGCCATAAATTTTTTAAAAACTCAACAGATCTGGACTTTAAAAATAAAAAAAAAATTAAAATATAGAAATGAATAATTAGAGTGCCATGGCAAAATTTTGCTTCTTCTATATAGAAATGCTTCATGAAAAAAGAAAGCAGTGTGTCTTCAAGAGTTGGTTTAACCTGTCACAAGAAAGATGAGGACAATGCTGTTATGCCTGGTTACTGCATGCATGCCACATGATGCCATTACAAGTTAAAAATAAAATTGCCTATTAAAAATAAATAAATGCAGGAATTAAGTTAGTCCCAAATCACTGAATTGAGTATGAATGTTACTTCCTTCAGTGTTGAGTGGGATCAACAACTGAAAGAAAACTACTCTCATTTAGGTCACTTACAGAGGCCTCTTGCAGTATATTTTAGCTTTCCATAACCATAGTAAATGTCTGAGTACATTACGTAAGAGTGACTGCACATCCACTCCAAGTTCATCCTGCTTGATTATTTTCTTTTATGAAGTATTTTCACCTATTTTCATGGGTGAGACAGAGTAAAAGACTGCCTGTGATGGACCAGGATACTGGGGTTTATTGAAGAACCAGTAAGGTCAGAGCTCTTATCCTATTTGATAATTTCACACAGTCGCTCCATACAGCACTATGTTCACAAGGCCTCAAATTCCCTCCCTAGCAGGGAGGTTTCTACTTCTCTGAGAAGATCAGGCAAAAGTCATGTCAATTCATGCTGTGCCACTGCTCATAGTTACCAGTCTCAGGTGTTGCTCTCCAAAGTCCCTGGGCATCCACTGGCATTTGTCTCTGCATCTCTCTGATCTTCAGGATCTTCTCCCACTCCCAAGATCTTTCCTCCAGTTAGGAAGTTCTTCACCTCCTTTTCAGTCCCTCTTCAAGACTGCTGCTTCTTTTTGGGAATGCTTCTTTTTAGCCTCTCCTTCTTTCCATAACCCCAAGTCCCCAGTTTTCCCAATCTAAATAGTCTACATGCAGAAGCACAACTCTTGATCAGCCTAATTGGTGCTTCTGTCTCGTGCCACTTCATTAATGGAAGGATTCAGAACATGCCACTTTAGTCTAGGTGTCATCAAAATTTGCAACCAGCCCCTATGTGATGCAGCTGGCAAGTAGCAGGATTCTGCCTCAGAATTCAGAAGTTCCATTCTGGACAATTTCCTCTCCCCCTCCCCCCCAACCACACAGAGTTATCTGCGACGTGTTAACATTCACATTTTAAGCTAATTTTGGCCTAAAATACCCATCAGTCAGGTTTTCATCATGACATTGGCTGAGAATCTTTATCTTAAAGATCCATTAGTGGTTTTTTTTTTTGCAAGTACCAATACAAATGAAATCTAATAATTTATATGCTTACAGGAAAATGAGGCATCCTGAGTAAGACTTCTGATTTCCATTGTTTATTTCTACTAAAATTGAGTAATTATGTTTAAAGACTTAATTATTGGAGCGTGGTTAGCTGGCAGATTTTCTGCTAGATTTGATGTAATTAGGAAAAATACATTATGTTTTCGGACTAATTTATTCACACACGTTTGAGTTAAGTAGGTTGATTGATAGTAGAAGGATTAACTGGAAAACAACAAAAAATACTTATAAAAATATTTAATTAGGCAAAATGGGAAAATATTCCACTTCATCAGGTTTTTTCTTCATGCTCTGATTTACATAGGCTATAAAGCTAGTTCAATAAATGTTTTTTAAACAGTAGTGCTACCATGTTTCATTTCCACGGGCACAGCCATTTATCTAGCTGCGTGGTAAACCAGATTGGTGTGATCCGGATTAAAAAGTAAAGAAATGTTTTGCCCTTTCTTTTTAAGCCAGCTTTGTTTCCACACCCACTTTGCTGCCACACAGACAATTCTACCAGCAGGAAAGAAAGGATTAGTGGAGATAGAAGAAAGTACATAGGTACTAGGGACAACTGGTACTGTTTAAGTGCACTCAAGTAATATTCCCGCCAGAAGCCTAAAGGTGGCTAATGGTACACTTAAAGTAAGATTTAAGGTTAAAATAAGATAAACAGTAAAGTTTACTTTTTGATCAAAGCATCTGGTTTAATGAGTTTCCATAACCAGGCTGAGCAAATCAATCTAGATGACTAACCAGAAGAACAATTCACTATTCGACCTAATTTAAAATGAGAGCAGAAGTATTTAATATTAAAAAGTTAAAAATAAAAATGTGGAAATGATGATTTATTAAAAATACCGATATTGTGTGCTGAGAGTGAGTCTGAGTTCTATTAATAAAAAAAAAAAAAAGACAGAAAGATTATTGAATTTCATAGGTCCCAACTATGATCAATAATATGATGGATTTATATTAGAAAGACTAACTTTTTATGAAGAAAGTAAGCCTTTAAAATGTATTTTGCTATTTTTAAAGTATTTGTTTTTGCAGTGACTACGTTAAATATTTTTGAAATAACTGCAAGCAATTTACCAAGGAGTTCGGATCAAATTAATGTCTCCTACTGTAGACACTTGTAAAATGGAGGTCTGAATTTAGTTAAAATTAATACTGTCCCAATTTAGATGTTAAGACTCATATTTACTGTGTTCTGTTCCTGTCTTAGGTAACAGGGAGATGTTATATATCCAGTCAGACTTCATCTTTGGTACCTTGCCCTCCAGAATTATCAAGGACCCATAAACTTTGAATTTTCTGCTTGAAAAAAAGTTGTTTCAGTTACACAATGGGAAAAAAAAATTCGGACACAGTGAAATGGGGTTTTTTTCTTTATAAATTTATAAACGAATGTTTTAAGTTTGATTTGATAAGTTACAGAAGATGAAATTTTCATTCTAATCCTCTTTTAAATAGTTTTTTGATTTTTTTTTTAACTGAACATACATTTCATGAATATTTAGAATAACGTAAATTGATTGAGTTTTCTTTCTGTTCATATTAATGAAACAATGACGATGAAAGAAACATCATGAAGTCTAAATTTATTTAAAACTTTCTTCAGAAAAGGAGATGTTTTAGACAGTAATTTAAAATAACTTTTTTTGAATGTTTTAGGAGAAACTTGCTGTTTTCTGTAAAAGGGAGGAGAGAGTTTGTCTGTCTTTTTAAGCCAGTTCTTTTATTTAAACTATTAGACCTTATTTTTAATAATGAAAATGGAACAAAATGACACTATAGGGCCTTCCAGAAGAAAAGAGACTGTTTAAGAATAGTGTAATTATTAATATAATTAATATATGATAGAACATATTTTATGTAATGATTCATTTATAGTAAGATTTCCATCTGTCATCTGATATGTTGAATAGGTTTTGGAGGGGAGAGAAGGGGAAGATGTTGGCCAAACTTACACCTGTTTATATTCAAGGTCTTACTGTTGTGAAAGCCATCTTGTTGAATGTAATTGGATGTATAAACAGAGAATGGTGAGAAGAGACTGAATAGTGTGATGAGGCAGAGCATTGCAGCTAGAGGTGTGGGCGGCAGCAGCCATTGGCTTTCAAACTCATTGACCTGCTGATATTTTCTTTCATTTGAAATAATGTTTGAAGTCGCTTCACAACATGAATAGGAAAAAATACGGGATTTTGGACCAAGCCTAAATATCACCACACTGAAAATATGGCAAACTAAAATCATTATCAATGTCACAGACTTAAGTTCAGATGACTTTACGTGCCTTTGTTGGTAAGCTTGTGCAGCATCTGCTCCTGTTCTTTCTTACTACAGCTATATGAATACGCTGAAGTATCTTCAAATAGTTGATGTGAAGTGATAGACATTTAAGTTTTTCAGATGCTGAGGCTTCTGTATTCTATAAATGAAAAAAAGAATCATGAAAGGCAGATTTTGCTTAGATTATGGTACAGGAGTTTGTTGTAGGTTGAATTAAGTGTAATTAGTTATTAATATTCTAATAACTTCCCCACTGAATTTTTGATACATTCTTTTTCCAGTGCAGCAAGTGTTTATTGTAGCAGTTAAAGAAATAATCTCTAGCACCCTGCTTGAAAGTATTTTGTCGGAGTAATGTTAAATCCCTAGTGCTTAGTAAGTTAGACCAAACAACATCTTTATTCCCACATCATTGTACATGAGCATGAAATTAAAAAAAGAAGTCTGAACTGACTGCTACTAAAAGCAGCAGGCTATAAGGTTGTTTTAGGTATATAGTATCTTTCTTGATAGCACACCGAATCCTTCTGAGGCTCTTTATTTGGTGCTCATGCCACAAAGAAGGATCTTTCCCCACAGAATAAGTTTTTTTTCTGAATGTCTACTTTATTTATGTGTCATGTTATAAGAAGTCCTGTACACAATTGTCTTCTAAATAGTTCTTTTTGACCTGTACTTCAAATGCAGTTTTGGATCACTAACGGGAGACTTGATTCACAGAATCGCAGAATGGTAGGGGTTGGAAGGGACCTCTGAAGATCATCTCGTCCAACCCCCCTGCTTCAGCAGGTACACCTCGAGCAGGGTACACAGGACTGCGTCCAGGCGGGTTTTGAATATTTCCAGAGAAGGACACTCCACAACCTCTCTGGGCAGCCTGGTCCAATGCTCTGTCACCCTCACAGTGAAGAAGTTTTTTCTCATGTTCAGGTGGAACTTCCTGTGTTCCAGTTTGTGCCCATTGCCCCTTGTCCTGTTGTTGGGCACCACTGAAAAGAGTCTGGCCCCATGCTCTTGACACCCACCCTTCGGGTATTTGTAAGCAGTAACAAGGTCCCCCCTCAGTCTTCTCTTCTCTAGGCTGAACAAACCCAAGTCTCTCAGCCTTTCCTTATAAGAGAGATGCTCCCGTCCCCAGGTCATCTTTGTAGCTCTTTGCTGGACTTGCTTCAGTACTGCCCTGTCCTTCTTGAACTGGGGAGCCCAGAACTGGACACAGTACTCCAGATGTGGCCTCACCAGGGCAGAGTAGAGGGGGAGGATAACCTTCCTCAACCTGCTGGCCACACTCCTTTTAAGGCACCCCAGGATACCATCGGCCTTCTTGGCCACAAGGGCACAGTGCTGGCTCATGGCCAACTTGCTGTCCACCAGCACTCCCAGGTCCTTCTCAGCAGAGCTACTTTCCAGCAGGTCAACGCCCAAGCTGTACTGGTGCATGGGGTTGTTCCTGCCCAGTTGCAGGACCTTACACTTGCTCTTGTTGGTTTTGATTCAGTTCCTCTTGGCCCAGCTCTCCAGCCTGTCCAGGTCTCGCTGGATGGCAGCACAGCCTTCTTTCCTCTAATTTTTTTTCCTTTCAAAATCACCAAAAGATAATCTTGAAGCTGTACCAAGCACTTCCTCACAAGATACTTGGTAATGAAAAATACTTTTGTTTTTGATATCTTCTGGAAAGTGTACTTTTTTTTAATAATTTTTAATTAAATTGTTTTGGGGAGCTTCTCTCTAAATAGTATAAATAAACCAAACCATTAATATGTTGTCGTGATCCTAACTGGAAGATCATTGTACATAAAGGAGCTAAGTTATCCACATAACAGTTAACTTGAGTAGGGGCAGGCCTGTGCTGCGCTATGCAAATCCCTTGGCTACAGGATAAACTTAGCCAGCTAATTGTAACAGAGGAGCCTGTAGGCAGCTCCCACTTGGTACCAGTGATTATGCCACCAGCGTGTCCTCGTCTTTAACTAAAATTGCACCACCAAGTTCTCACATGAACATCCTTTTTATCTGGTGGTAGAAATGGTTAGCAGAATTGTTTTATTTTAACAAAATCCTATAAGAGCTAAGCCTCTGACAGACTGCATCTGTACAGTGTGCTGCATCCTGACTGGAGATCAGTTCCAATGGTGCACAACTTGGGCTTCCCAGTGTCTGAAGGGATGTACGGTTATTTATAATAACCTCTTTTTTCATATATTTTGCATTGCTTTGCATTAATGTAGGATTCCATCTGAATGCACTTCCTATTTAATGATTTGCCCCATGGTTATTTTATTTCTTCTATTTGGTTCTTGAACAGTTTATCTCTTAAATTTTGTCTGAAGCATAATATTTACAGCACCATAGAACAGTTTTATAAGCTTACAACTAATATGTTTGGTATAAATGAGGAGTTCCACAAGCAAATTTGTACCTATAGCTGGTAATAGCTACTTATTTGCAAATTTGATTTAACTGTACTTCTTGGGGGACCAACTGAAGTTACTTGATCTGATGTTGATAAATTATGATCTGACATTAGCAGCAGCATCTCTAGCTACTCTTTCCCTGTCACTAATTACAATTTTGCAATCACATTTAATATGAAACAAAAGTAGGTGGGTAAAGGCAATTGAGGAGGTATAAACTCAAGCAAAATAAGTGCTAGTAAAGAAAACCATTTTGAAGATTCATAGTGTCTTCAACACTACATGGAGTGGTTACCACTGTTTCAGTTTAAGATCAGGAATTTTTTTTTCCAGTTTGAATGTTTTTTGGATTTGTGGCCTGGCTTTTGGACAATAACTTGCTTGGTTACATCAGCCTGACTGATGTCTGAAGGTACTTAGGACTGAATAAGGTTACCTTTTAAGAAATTTAATAATTTCCAATATACAACAGCCTGCTTTCTTAGTCAGTGTGGTTTTGATAGCTGTTTTTCATAGGGTACATAACATACCCCAAAATACTGTCTCAAGTTTAAAACCCTTAGTAAGACTGATTGAAGTGTTACATTTGTATCATAGTGTCATCTAATTTGTGAGACCAAAAGATTGAGCATCCTTGATGACTATATGAGACCACTGTATTACAAATGCATAGAAAATCTATCCATTTCTCTTTCTTGAACTTTCATTTAGTTTATAATAGTCTTTCTCTAAAGGTATAGAGCTTTAAAATATACACGATTTGTGCTCCTGCTTTGATGTGTTTCGTCTTGTAGAATGAAGCTCTTAGTAAGGACAGACTTGAAATAACGGTGTGAAATGTGTAACCTGGTGAAACAATTTATGCTTCTGTTCTTTTAAATTATTTCTATGTCAAGTTTTGGTGTCTCCAAATTCTTCTTTTGCTAAGGAAGAGAGTGGACTGTTCTGAACATTGTTATATTACTGTCATAACAGTTCAGTGTTACAATTTTTTTTTTATCTTTTAATGGTAACATTTTTGAAAGAAAAGAACATTTCTTTATATTATAACGTTAAGATTTTTATGTGTTTATAATATGTAGGAGATTTTTGATCATCTCACATTCTGTAGCATTTTGGTGGGTTTTTTTCAATTTAGAAAGTTTCAAACTTGGTAAACAATACACTCTGGATATATAGTGAAATAAAAGCTATATATTTTGTCCTATATGAGAAAGCACGATCCTAGTCTATCTGAAAACCTTGCCAATGGCTGAAGTCCAAAGTGCTCCCTAAATTTGGGAGCTTGGACCTGAGACAGTGACAAAACCAAAGAAAATTAAGCAATAGGTATTTTTGCAACAGAAGTTGGAAGAAACTGCAAATAACACGACAGAGAAGGCATGACTGAGTACTTGAATATTTGTGACCAGATTGCTCTCCTTAAAAAAGGATCAGCTTCTATGTGTTCATGCTTTACAAAGTGCATATTATCTGGAGAGCAAAGTACCGGTAGCTGGGTATAGGCAGTGATTTAAAACATTTAGTTATTGGTATGTCAGTAACTTTTTTTGGAGAATATCTCATGTTGAGAGTTTTCAAATGACTGTATTCTTCCTATGGTTTATTACGATGCTTAAGAACAAAAGTCTGTTGGTTAAATGCTGTGTTAAATATTTAAGATATGGAATGCTTCAAATAAAAAATGCTAATAAATAAACTATATTTACTTTCTTAATAATCAGTTTTATTTTAAATAAAAACATTAGCAATATAAAAAATAATCTAACCTTGTGAGGCATAGGCCTTTACACACAATTGTGGAAGTAGTGATCTATGCTGCAGGAATTGAGCTGTTAGCTTTCATTTATATTGCATTTGTGCCAAATAATTTAATATGACCTTAAAGAAAATTAATAACCTTTTCCTTCTTATGTGCTTAAACATTGCAACGTTAAAGGATTCATGCATATTTTTGCGAGTTTCAGTAGCCTATGGATGTTATGCCTATAAAAATAAAAACAATTTACGTGTTTATGTTCCTAATCTGTGAGGTTAAGTTTAGCTTATCTGCTTTCCCTTCCATAGTGATGAGTACTCTTACAA
This sequence comes from Fregata magnificens, assembly GCA_013389945.1. Lineage (NCBI taxonomy): Eukaryota > Metazoa > Chordata > Aves > Suliformes > Fregatidae > Fregata > Fregata magnificens. The sequence goes on along the minus strand of WAAD01034881.1, from coordinate 28,429 downwards.
TATTCTAGGTGAAATTTTTCATGTTTTCAGCAATGGCTCTGGAAGAGAATTACGCCTGGGAAATTCGACATGTGAACAGATGTTTCCTTTTTCTGTTCCTTCCTCTACTCAGTCATTTCAAATAGTCATCATATCTATCTAGAATAAAATTAGGCATGTCAGGGGAAAAGAGTGTAATTCATCTTGCTCTGTTTGTAAATCAGGTGAAGTACCACCAATGAGATGGATAGTAAATTTTGACCGAGATCTTCTAGATGGTCTGGTATTGGCAGCACAGCTGGCAGCTTATTGTCCGTATTTGGTAAGGACTTTTCTTAATATTGTGCAAGTTTTATACAGTTTATTAATATAAGTGTGTTTATTCAGGCCTTATTTTCCTTTGGAACTGTTGGCTTCAGTGGTTTTTAAAAAGAAAAAAAACCCCCAACATTTAACAAGTCTAGAGTGATTATTTCAGTATTTTCTCTTTCTCTGGGTATATTCTTAATAGGGAATTTTAGTTCAAAATTTAGATTTTATGGATTGCTGAAAGAGTAAAAATACAAGCATAATAATTAATAACAAAATAAGTTTGAATTCTCTGTCTTCTCTAGATTGCTACTCACTTTGTGAGGATGTATACTAATCCAAGAACTCCTGAACAGTTTCTGCACAACTGCTTGATACTTGTGAATGCTATGCATGCTGTCAGTCTGGCTATAGACGTAAAGGTAAATGATTTTATACTAGCAGTTCTTATATAATTTTAATTTTTTTTTTTTACTTTTATGATAGTAATATTGTACATCAAATTAAGGTGAGCTTTTAGTGATGCAGTTTTGTTTCATGATGTGCTACTGTATGATGGAAGCCAAAATACTGCTTCATATAAATACACTTAATTACAAGTAATTTCCATAATTCCTTGCTTTGTAGAATTGCATATATACAACCAGCTGAACATAAGATTAATTCAGTTCAGATTCTAGCATCGTAAATCACACAGTTAAAATCTGAGTAGAATTTATTATTATCATTCTAAGGCAATTTAGAAAAAAATACATTTAAGAACAAACATCATGCACTTAAACATAAATAGGAGTGGTAAAAAATTTATATGAATGTCTGGTGACACTTATGTGCATCTATCTAATCACAAAGGCCCACAAGGGTTCTGCCCCAGATTTGATGCACGCAAAAATCAGCTTTGGACTGCTGGTGAGAATAAGACTGTAAGCCGTCAGCTTCTGACGTCCTTTTGTGGGAGGAATATGATGTTGTTGATGTTAGTTTCTTCTTCAATCTAGGATCCACCTGGAATCATTTTTATATCTTTAGCAACATGCTTTAGATCTCTGTCTTTCTTCATTGGCCTACAGCTCCAAATTTTCTATATATGGTGTCCTCTACATATGTTAGGTATCATTTCTTTGTTCTTTTTGTTGCCCCTAAAACCAGTTTTCTCCTGCTCCCATTCTGCATTTCTTTGACCATTTGTGAGTTAGTTATAGCTGTGGGTTCTGGTAGTACCATACAAAGATAAAAGTAAAGCAAATTAGTCACAGAGGCCTGATCAATTAAAAAAGTTGCTGTCACAGCTAAACCAAGTAAAGCAAAGCTTTACAAGCTGGTCAACAAGTCTCCAGACAGAGAAGGCTTGTCAAACCCCAGTGCTCAGGCCCTGTAGATTCAGTACAAATCTTATGGCCTGTTAATAACAATGGCAAGGCTGCATTACACGGTTACGTGCTCATAGGGATTCATGCTTTTATCCTCCATGTGCCGGTTGCATGTGTTAGTTACCGAAGTATTACCTATTTAAAATAGCAGATTCCCTCTTATTTTCCTTTTCTCCTTCACTCCCTGAGTCATTAAAAATCCTGTCCTTACCAAAACTAGTAAAAACTGTTTAAGGTCACATCTTTCTCTTAAGAATTTGCAGAGTTCCAACTCTTAAGAGACTTAAGAAGTTTGCAGCTTCCATCATGAGCAAAGTGAATGTCAGAGACTGTGATGGGCTGCGGTGGGTGTGGAGCATATTGGGCTGGCTAGAAGACCAGAAGAGGATACAGTAGAATGGACATAGTATTTGTTGGTGTATGAGGAAAATTTCCAAAGGAATTAATAGTATTAGAGGTAGAGGTGTGGTGTGTACAAAGTGGTATGAAAGGAAGCTCAATTACAACTTTTTTGTTCCCTTTCCATTCGATTGTGTTATCATTACAGGGAAAAATTAACACTGCTATTTCCAGGTGTATCAGCTACTGTCTTGCTCCCACATCCTGATACAGATATGCTGTTATAAATGGCTTTGCTGTGACAGGCTAAACCAAGAGAATCTACTGTTTCGTATACTTGTGACTATCAGGAAGCATATAAAGATAATCTAGGTATAATCCTCAATACGAAGGCATATTTTGCCTCAGCTTTTAATATGAAAAACAGGCAGTTCATCACATGAAGGCAGAGGCTGGATGCTGGATATGCAAAAGGAGTTAACCACATTAAAGGTGAAAGCAGAACTCCAGGACATCCTCCTTAATGCACTTAGTGTGTTTTAAGACTACAATGTTTACAATACTACAATATTATTAGTTCAGCATATTTTTGAGGTATTGGTGTTTTCATAGATGGGAAAGTCCATCTCCATACAGACTAGGAATTTAAACAAAGCTATATAATCGGTCAACACCAGAAAAAGGAACAAATCTTGGATCTTTGAAGACTGTATTTTAATTCTAGCTAAGGCATGTTCTACAAACAAAATATTGTGGAAAGTAAAAAAAAAAAAAATAAAAAAATGTAAAGGGTACTTTTTACATAGATTTATTGGAATTCATATATGCTTTTCTAAGACTACTGTAGAAATTTCTTAAGCTTAGAATAGCATCATAGAATCATTAAGGTTGGAAAAGACCTCTAAGATCATCAAGTCCAACCATCAACACAACACCACCATGACTCCTAAACCATGTCCCAAAGTGCCACGTCTACATGTTTTTTTGAACACCTCCAGGGATGACGACTCCACCACTTCTCTGGGGAGCCTGTTCCAATGCCTAACCACTCTTTCAGTAAAGAAATTTTTCCTAATATCCAATCTAAACCTTCCCTGGTGCAACCTGAGGCCATTTCCTCTTGTTCTATCACTTGTTACTTGGGAGAAGAGACCAACACCCACTTCACTACAACCTCCTTTCAGGCAGCTGTAGAGAGCGATAAGGTCTCCCCTCAGCCTCCTCTTCTCCAGACTAAACAAGCCCAGTTCCCTTGTCTGCTCCTTATTCTCTAGGCCCTTTACCAGCTTCGTTGCCCTTCTCTGGACATGCTCCAGCACCTGAATGTCCTTCTTGTAGTGAGGGGCCCAAAACTGAACACAGTATTTGAGGTGCGGCCTCACCAGTGCTGAGTACAGGGGGACGATCACTTCCCTACTCCTGCTGGCCACACTATTCCTGATACAAGCCAGGATGCTGTTGGCTTCTTGTTCTTCTGCAATAAAAGCAACAAAATACATGACTCCTGTTGCTGAGCTGTCCTCATTTGGGATTTTTCCGATAGTGTTGTCTCTTAAATTTAGCAGGCTAAAATGTTCCAACAGTATTGGCAAAGTTCTTGACTATCAGGCAATCACTGCTTCTGAACTTTCAGGACGGCTTTGCATTAGTTAATGCAAGGATGGTGGTGACTGCACAAGCCAAGACACGTATTAGGTCTGGAATAGACAGCACTTTCAATCACTTTAAAAATCTAAGATTCTGTAATAATAAAGAAGTTTAACTGTCTGGAAGACTTCAGCTGCAGGTTTAAATGATACCTCTAATGGAGTTCAAGGCTTTTAAATCCTCTTAAGGATTAAGATATAGGCTTAAAATGGAGTACTTTGGACAAGAAATTCTTTGTTTCCACTTTCTAATCATGACTGACAGTTCAACCCTGGAGTATTAATGGTGTCTTTCTATGTATTTTTTCTTTGTGTTTGATATTTTTAAGTTCTGAAATGCTTTGATTTGAAGAAGATCCAATTGAAAGCCCAAAATAAAATATTGCAAGATAGGATGGTGGATAACAGCAATATGGAGGGAATGCACATGACAAGGATAGATTAGGAGAGAAGATGCAGTGATTGGGAACAGCCAGTAGAGGAACTCAAGTTGCTACTGACTGATTTAAAATTGGGGCCAACAATATTGACATTTGTATTTGAGACCAAGAAAAAGGGAGGATATTTTTAAACAAGCTATAGAAGATGTGAGTGAAGTCGGAGAGTGTTAGGAAGCTGAAAGTGAATGTGGCTGTTCTGTTGAAATGAACGGAGGAATTCAATATTGTTGTGGAGTAGAAGGCAGTGAAACTGGGCAATAACATCGCCGTATGACCAAGAAAGGGGGGTAGATAGTAACCCCAAGACTTGAGTCTGAAATGGAGGAGAGAAAGAAGATGCTGTTGGCAGCCAATGGAGAAGAGGAAAGAAATGCAGCAACATAGAAATTTTTTAAATTTCCAGTATATGTAAGATTTTTTCTTTGAGGTAGTCTACAGATTATTGTGTGCACTTAGAAAGGTAACTTCGTGGCTGTCACTTAATTTTTCAGTCATGCTTTTATTGTAATCATCTCTAAAGATGATTAACACTTTTTTGTCTTCAGTTTTGTGTACTTTAGGAAGGAGCTATTAGCTTGGTAAACATGGCAACTTCTTGACAAAAGTAACTTTAAAGAAAAGGATTTCTTTCTTCATTCTTAGTTATTTGACTAAAATTTGTATGATACTGCAAACACACAGATAAAAGTCTGTATCTGTCTATCCACCAGTCTATAATATAAATGCAAATATCTTCATTTGCCTGAGATAGGAATCTAATATCGATGTGTGGTCTTAAATTCAGAAATAGAAGAGAGAAAAAATTAAAGATCATTTTTATTTGTTAGAGTAGCAATTGTCTTCTCATACGTATCTTTTCTAGGGTATTCTGGAGAAACACTTGAAGAGAGTTGTAAAGGACTGAATCTTCCTAAGCATCCTTATAAAAGAGGATGCAACAACTATTTGCTTTGATCTGTAAGCCTGATAAATCAGAGCATTAGATAAAGAACATTTGGCTGGAATTCAGCTTTATTGATAATATTGTGCAAAGCATTTGATACTGTCCCACACAACATCCTTACCTCTAAAATGAAGAGACACGGATTTGATGGGTGGACCACTCAGGGGATAATGATTTGGCTGGATGGTCACACTCAAAGAGTTGCAGTCAATGGCTCAATGCCCGGGTGTACACCAGTGATGAGTGGTGTCCCTCAGGGGTCTGTACTGGGCCCAGTATTATTTAACATCTTTGTCAGGGACACGGACAGTGGGATTGAGTGCACCCTCAGCAAGTCTGTGGATGACACCAGGCTTAGTGGTGTGTTTGATACTCCAGAGGGAAGGGATGCCATCCAGAAGGACTTTGACAGGCTAGAGAGGCGGGCCTCTGCGAACCTCATGAAGTTCAACAAGGCCAAATGTAAGGTCCTGCACCTGGGTCGAGGCAATCCCAAACATAGATACAGGCTGGGCAATCAGTGGACTGAGAGCAGCCCTGCAGAGAAGGAATTGGGGGTTTTGATGGATGAAAAACTGAATATGAGCTGGCAATGTGTGCTCGCAGCCCAGAAAGCCAATCACATCCTGGACTCCATCAAAAGAAGTGTGGCCAGCGGGCAGAGGGAGGTGATCCCCGCCCTCTACTAGGATCTCATGAGACCCCACCTGGAGTACTGTGTTCACCTCTGGGGTCCCTAGCATAAGAAAAACATGGATGTGCTCGAGCAGGTCCAGAGGAGCGTCACGAAGAAGATCAGGGGGATGGAGCACCTCCCCTATGAGGACAGGTTGAGAGAGTTGGGGTTGTTTAGCTAGAGAAGAGAAGGCTCCGGGGAGACCTTGTAGCAGCCTTCCAGTACCTAAAGGGGGCCTACAGGAAAGATGGGGAGGGACTCTTTATCAGGGAGTGTAGTGATAGGGCAACGGGTAATGGTTTTAAACTGAAAGAGGGTAGATTTAGATTAGCTATTAGGAAGTAATTCTTTACTGTGGGGGTGGGGAGACACAGGAACAGGTTGCCCAGAGAAGTTGTGGATGCCCCCTCCGTGGAAGTGTTCAAGGCCGGATTGGATGCAGCTTTGAGCAACCTGATCTAGTGGAAGGTGTCCCTGCCCATGGCAGGGGGATTGGAACTAGGTGATCTTTAAGGTCCCTTCCAACCTAAACCATTCTATGATTCTATGATTCAGTCATGATGAGATCTATGGAAACTTATGCAATTGCAACAGACAAGTGATCTGTTCAGGCATGTCTAGTTTTAAGTTCACCTAGATTATACCCTTGGGAACCCCATAAACATACTGTGGAAACAAAAGAAAAGGAAATGTATGTTTAAAAATCAGTGATGCTTTTTATTTGCATCGGAGCAACTGAAAACTGAGGTTTAACAAGGCCAAGTGCCAGGTCCTTCACTTTGGTCGCAACAACCCCATGCAACGCTACAGGCTTGGGGAAGAGTGGCTGAGAGCTGCCCAGCGGAAAAGGACCTGGGGGTGCTGGCTGACAGCCGGCTGAACATGAGCCGGCAGTGTGCCCAGGTGGCCAAGAAGGCCAACAGCATCCTGGCTTGTATTAGGCATAGTGTGGCCAGCAGGAGTAGGGAAGCGATCGTGCCCCTGTACTCAGCACTGGTGAGGCCGCACCTCGAATACTGTGTTCAGTTTTGGGCCCTTCACTACAAGAAGGACACTGAGGTGCTGGAGTGTGTCCAGAGAAGGGCAACGAAGCTGGTGAGGGGTCTAGAACACAAGTCTTATGAGGAGCGGCTGAGAGAACTGGGGCTGTTTAGCTTGGAGAAGAGGAGGCTGAGGGGAGACCTTATTGCTCTCTACAACTACCTGAAGGGAGGTTGTAGTGAAGCGGGTGTTGGACTCTTCTCCCAAGAAACTAGCAATAGGACAAGAGGGAATGGCCTCAAGTTGCGTCAGGGGAGGTCTAGACTGGACATCAGGAAGAATTTCTTTACCGAAAGAGTGGTTAGGCATTGGAACAGGCTCCCCAGAGAGGTGGTGGAGTCGTCAACCCTGGAGGCGTTCAAAAAAGGTATAGACGTGGCACTCCAGGGCCTAGTTTAGGAGTCATGGTGGTGTTAGTTGATGGTTGGACTTGATGATCTTAGAGGTCTTTTCCAACCTTAATGATTCTATGATTCTATGAAAATTACTTGGACCTGATAATGCTCTCACCTGGGATATTTCTAAAGAGAAACTGGATACGTTTGGGATAGATACAGTCTTTTAAAAAGGATATTCATATGTGTATACATTACAAACATACAAAAATATAGACTTTTAAGCTTTATTTAGACACCAAAATGACTACTTGATCTTTTTTCCAGACTTGCTGACTGTTCTATTCTCACATTGACTTCTAGCTTATTGAAAATTTGGCTGCTACACTTGTATAAGGAAAGGCTATATAAACATAGGAACCTCCTTTTGCTCACAAACAACATTGTTTCCTGTATGTTTACCTTTTAAGTTCAATGTTTAAGCCTTAGAAATCTGGAAATAACTAATAAAGGTTAATATATGGCTTTCTGTTTCTGAAATTTAATATAGTATTTTTATTACCTTCTGTTAATACTTTTGCCATAATTTTCAATAGTCGTTTGCAATTGTTGGTTTAAATTGGTTACCTAGGTAACATTGCATGGCTGCTGATTGCAAGTATTTTCTATTTTTCAGTTATTTGTGTCCTGCTAGAAGCTGTTCTTTGGTGTGGGATGTCTATTTTCATCATTGCTTTGTAGGCTTTGTAGTGGGGAAAGCCTTCTTGCATGATTTTTGCATCTGTTGAATAGTTTGCTTCATTAAATTATTCAACTAATAACTACATGTTTAGAAAAATGGACAGTGTTATTGCTACAAGAAGTCGTTCAGTGATCTACTCCTTCCTGATATCTTTTAATAAAGTTTTTCTCTCCTCTTTTCTGTCAGAACTTTGGCTTATAGTTACTGTGATTATTTGGATTTTAAACACCCTGATTTGTTTTTCCTTTTCCAGCTAGATAGATTAATATTGGTTTGTAATATGTTCTGTTCTAGGTATCAATCCACTACACTGCTATGCTAATAAAACAGAACTGCCAACATTTTCTAAATATCGTGGAATGACTTAGAGGCAGTTAATGCCATTTAATTTTTGCATTGTTATAAACCTATTTTCACAAAATCAGGAGGCATTATTTGTAAGCAGTTACAAACTGTTTTCTGAGCAGTAGTACCAGCAGTACTAAAGACCACACTTTGTTAATATACAGGTGATTGAAATCGTGGGGAGTTGGTTACAGAATTAACAGCACAGAGCTGATGGTGTTGTAACAGTTAAATAACTTTGGTTTTGAAATAGAACTAATCTACTAGCCCTTGAATTTCTTGTCCAGTTTTGATGTAGTCCTAACCTGGAATATTCAGCATTTGAAGTATAATAATTTATCCAGTTGTGGTGGTTTGACGCCGGCTGGACACCGGGTGCCACCCAGCCGCTCTGTCACTCCCCTCCTTAGCAGGGCAGGGGGAGAGAATGAGGTGGAAAGAAACCTCCTGGGTCAGGACAAAGGCAGCTTAATAAAACAGAAGGGGGAGGACAAGAGGGCCCCCCCTCCCCGCCCCTCCCCACAGCGAGGCCCAGCCCCCGCCCGGGCAGCGGGGCCCCAGCACGTGCCGCGGCTGCTCCCGAGGACACAGACACACGTCCCAAACCAGGAACGCCCCCCGCTGCCTCCTGCCTCCCAGCTTTTATCCCTGAGCAGGCGTCACACGGTACGGAACAGCCCCGGCCAGCCCGGGCCGGCTGTCCTGGCCGCCCCCTCCCCGGATCCCACAGCGGGGCTGGGGGGGGAAATGCCGGAGAGGCAGCCCCGGGGCTGGGCAGGCACCGCCCGGCCACAGCCAGGCACCGGTGCCGCCTCCAGCCGCCCACACAGAGCACAGCGGGCTGGCGGGGGGGAAAGCAGCTCCCCCTCAGCCAGAGCCAGTACACCAGTTTGTCAGCTTCAGCATTTTCTTTAACTAGGCAACATGAGAGCACAAATAAAAAGATAACAAGCAAACACCCAGCTCTTCAAGAAATGTGAGAGGCTTTTTCATATTTTGAGAAACTTTCTTATGGATACAATTTAAGGCATAAATCTGTTAAACTTCATTAATTGCTATTGTTTGCTAACACAGAATTTTTTAGAGCAAATAAATAATATATGTAGACTATGTGAATTTTCTGCTGAATGTTGTTATGAAGTACACTGATTTTTATTTTTTTTTAAATTAGTTCCTAGAGTAGTAGATTAATGTCACAAATGCAGTTTCATGAATTCAGCACAGGATAAAACAGAATAATGTTTTCTGAGGGAGTAAGTTCTGACCTAAGTGGAAATGAGTAGAAGTAGGTGGCAAAAGAAAGTTAGGCTTCAACAGATAATCTGCTCTGGCATCTTTGCTATCTTAAATGAAAATGTAGGAAAGATGAACAGTAGAGGTGTAAAACCATAGCTATAATGGAATAAGTTCTCCTACAACTACTTGTTAACATTCAATACCGAGATAAGTGAATGGAAAATATCAGAATATTTTTCAGGTTTAAAGGTTTTGGCAGGGAAGCAGCTTTTTTACTTTGCATAGTAAGTGCATCCTAAAATTCCAACCTTAAAAAACAGTGGTGATGAAAATAAATAGAAATACAAGACGAAGCATATGATTACATCAGTGCATGAAGTGTATATGATATGAATCTTAAGAATTACAAGGATAAGCATTATCTAGGAAACTCTGGAGAGTAACAGGGAAACTTCAGATCAGTGTCCAGTGATGTACTCGCTCTCTTGGAAAGTTAGAGAAGCAGCTGTGCTAGAACTGCTGGGAGTAGAATGCAATGCTTCTCTGGGCACAGGGCAAGAAAAGAGGGAAGAAGCAGGCAAGAACTCTTCCTGCCTTTGTGCTCCATGGAGTCAATGGATTTGCCACCAGGGGAGCTCCAGTTCTGCCTTTTCTGTGGAATCTCCTACCTGTCTCTAACTTAATAAAACAGAAGGGAAATTAAGAAAACTTGGAGGTTACCTAGTGAGATGTAATGCAAGATGAATTTAATATATATGTAGGTAAAAATGTGGTATGGCTTGTCTGTTCTAATATAACTTGACAGGTTTCTCCTTCCTGTTGTACCAAACAAAACAAAAATTCATATTCCTTATCGTGTAAAGCACACAGAACACATTCATGCAGGACTACAGGCATTTAATTTGCTGGACTACAGGCATTTATTTTAATTAGGGCTGCCCTGTAGTCAGTAATAAGTCTGTGAAGCTTTCAGTAACTAAGTCATCTTTCCTTAAATAATATTTATCCTTTGGGAAAGGGCTGCATTCCTCCTCTGCTTTTAGTCCATGAGCCAAGCCTTACCATCTTTTCCAGTACTCAGATCCTCTCCCTCTTTTTCTCTCCCCACCCTGCCATATAATGCTTTAGGGTATGAAGAAGGATGCTTCCTAAAGGAGACATTAGGAGTCTATTCAGGGATACAGCTCCTTCTGGTTTCCTTGCAACCAGGGAGATGGAGCCTTGTTAAAAATATGATTTTCTGAAATGTCTGTCGTCAAGTCATCAAATGATATAGGTTGAATGCTCTTCAGACTTAACTACTGTCGAGGCCCTGGGGGCACCCCCAGCCCTGCCTGCCCCTGCCCAGCTCCTCGGGGCTCCCCCCACCTGCCCACGGTCCAGGACCCTACGTCAGCCCCACCAGGACCGTCAGCCCCTGCCCAGAGATGCTGCAGCAGGGCTGGTCTCCAGCTCCCCACAGCCCTGCCCTGCCCAGCCATGGGTCCTGCCAAGCCAGGCCCACCCATAGGCCCTCATCAGGCCTTGGCCTGTCCTGGTCCCCAGGGAGGTGCCTGACGGCCATGGCTGGGGCTGCCCCGGTGCCCCGCGGCTGTTCTGCTCCCGGCTGGGGGTGGGATGGGCCCTGGCTGGCCTCTACTCTACAGCTGTGTTATATTGCCTTTGGCTCCTGGCTCCCTGGCCCAGAGAGAGCAGCTGGCCCTTGCTGTGCCCTGGCAACTATCTCTGCCTTTACGTTGCCTTTCAAGTTTGGACAAATTATAGCTTCACTGGCCTTTCTGGATTTGTTTTCTCCTACTGAATTGAGGATTCTTACATACAAGATGAGGAGCATCTCATTATAGCACAGCACCTCATGGGCTGAAGGAGCCAGACAAAATACTGCTGGGTTCACCTGTGAGAATTCTTTAGTTTCTCCTTTCTGTAAAACATGATGGGAAACTTCTGACAAGCTTGTAGACTGGATGGGAAAGAAAGATTATTCCTGCATTAGAAACGCTGTGTTGGTTTGACTCCCTGCATTTCTGAATTTAGAATCCAGTTTATTCTAGATTTTTCTGGTTTGAAACGCACAATTGTTTTCAACCATCTGTGATAACAAAAGAGCATCTTATTTTCCCTCTTCTCTTCTGTGTCAAATGTGGGTTCATTCTTGGTAGCAGAAGAGATAGGCATGCTGTTTTGATCTCTTTTTAGGAAATGAAGAAAAAATAGTAAGCTCTTTTTATTTACTTGGTATTCTTCTCTTGAATCTTTGAAAATAAAATTGTGCTTTGTGTAGGGCTAGAATGCCATAGCCTGGTGAAAGTGAGCATTACTTCAAATGCTTGGTGTTATTGCATTTATTTAGAGCACAGTCATTAAGAAAACTTAGCTTATAGCTCCACCTCTTCTTCCAGATTCTTTCTTGGGTATACTGAACATAACTTCAAAAGCAGACTGTTTTCTTAGGCTACCTTTACAGTTTTTATACAGAGTCAAAGGGAGACTGTGCATAGGCTTGGAAGAAAAAGAAATGAAGATTTCTAAGTAGACAGAAATCATATGTGGTTCAGGAAGTCTCGTACTTGAACCTGGGAAAATACTCAAGTGTATATGTACTTACCGTATAATCATTTTCATTTGGGCATCAGCTTGTAGTGGTGTCCTTTTGGCCCGTGGTCTGAGCCAATAGGCTGCTCTTAGGTTCTTATTTTGTCTAAAGGTTTTTCTACATGGAATATTTACTTTAAGCTACTGAGTTTTTTTACATCATGTTGGAAGAAGGTGGCTCCACTAGAGTTTCAAGTGTTTGCCCTTTATACCCTTTCTCCTCACAAAATTGTTATGTTTAAATGCAGCTTTTGCTAGCTGAAGAAAACCTTTGTCAGTTGCTGATCCATCAGTCATCAAGTAGAAGATGTTTGAGGGTGGAGCTATTTGTACTTGTGTTCAGTGATGCATCATTTTGCTTTCTTAGACCTCCTGCCTTAGGACTTAAATCTCAGCTGCTTCTTATGGTCCTATGTTTTAGGCAATAGATTTCAGCCAGTACTGCATTTTAATAACATCAAAAGAAGACGAAAACTCAATAAGCAATCTCTAATTAAAAATAATTCATAAACTGTTAATGACAGTCAGGCTTATTTCTGTATGTAAAGAATGAAATAGAGAAGAATTTAAAATAATGACAGGGAGGTGTTTAACAATAATCAATAAATCCTTAAGCCACTAATTTCCAGAAGCTGGTAAATTATGTCAATGGAAAGACTGCTTTATATTTGCTCAATTTCTTATACTCTTTACTCGGGCAACTGCACTATTGGCAGAGGCAGAATAGTGGGATACCCAGTCTCTGATACTCCAAGGAGATCCGTAAGCGTTTAGATCTTGTGGATCCTTGTTCAATGTCATTACAGCTGATTTTGTATTCTGACAAGGGACATTCATGAAACTGCTTTTTGCCATGCCTGAAGGAGGAACTAACTAGAGGAACAAGGCCCTTCCTGCAAAATTTGAAGATTGTCTGTTGTGTTCTGTTCTTTGGAATATACATTTACTTTTTCACAGCGTTGTATTGCGTTTTGGCCTAGGTTTATTACCAGAGCATGTCGGTGGTCTTCAAGAATTAATTTTTTTTGTGCACTGGCAAGATTTATATTCATCTTAACTATGGGCCTAATCCAGTTATTAAAAATTAAGTTGAAAATATTTGTATAATAAGAATTACCTTAAACTTTTTTGTTCTTCATCTTCATATCTCTAAACTATAGAGGCAAAATTTTAACAGAATATCTGGTTATTTTTTATTTTTTGTTTTCAATATTAGGCCACTGACATCTGTGATCCAAACCCAGTCATGATGCTTATTCTGTGTGTCTACCTATATGAAAGTCTCCCTCACTACTTACCCAAGAAGACTATAGAATTTACAGGTGCTCTCCATGCAACTGTTGTTAAACAGGTACTGATACCATTGAATTTAGATTTGTAGCAGTACAAGGTTAAAACACTGTATGTATATATGTGTTTATATTATGTCTATACTACAACAAAGAATGAATGGATTTCATGTCATTTGGCTACTAAATATAGAAGATGGAAGCATGCATCTTCTTTTTCTCTTCAGGCTTGGGATCCTGACTTCTGTTGCTGTTCTTTCCCTATGCTTGTAAGCACAGAAAAAAAATCTACAAATGTGACAAATCTGAGATCAAAGATAGAGAGGCATAAGAGATTAACAGGCATAGGAGTTCAGTGTACACTGCAAAAAGAGTACTCGAAAAAGTTGAGGTTGGATAGTCTGTGGGAAGTCTATACTTCTTAGGAAGAAAAATTATCTACCTAGTTATTTGAAGTACTTTCTTATTTTGTGATATCCCTAGTTTGTATTTGGAACTTAGCTGCAGAACACACCTTTTATACTCTAAAAATTGAATAAAAATAGACTGATTTTGTTGTTGTTGTTGTGATAGGTGCGTCTGAAAAACCCAAGCAGTAAAACTTTGATGTACAACGCTGTTCTTGTAGGAAGAGATGCTGATGATTTCTCATTACCTAAAGGAAACACTGTCACCATTGCCCCTAAGTAAGTAATTATTTTTTTAAGTCTAGCAGTATGGAAATATAAACCGACTAATTTAATAGTGATGGAACACTAGAAATGTGTTCAGCTACAAACAGGGCAAAATTAGTCAGTATAAAGATCAGGCTTTTTCTCCTTAACCTAGAACAAATCCAGAGTAATTTATCAGTGGGACACTTGCAGTTTAACTCAGTAGAGCTTTGAGAGCAGAATACAAGCCTTCAGATCATTAGAGGAGTCATCTGTGTCCAATAAATATTTTTGTCCCAGTGTATTGAAAGCTTTGATTTTCAGTTTGGATCTGCTGTTCTTATATTTTATTTTTTTGCCAACTAAAGTTGAAATATCTCCTCTGAACTTGTTTCACACTTTTTACATCAATGCATTGTGGAAGCATGAGCAGGTAAAAATTTTTTCTTCTAAGATTTCAGTTTTTGTTTCTTATTCTTAAATTCCCAGCCATGCTTAAATTAAGAGACCATCACACAGGTTTGACAGTAGTGTTAAACTGCTTCTTTGTGCCCCCATCCTCCCTCGCCACCAAGACAGAAACTGTTGCAGATGCAATGCATTTATTTCTCTATCTTAGATCTCTGAAAGCCATCTAAGGATTTTGGAGATATTTGATTTTTGGGAAAACATTAGGTTGTTAACATTTTTGGTAGCAGAAATACTCATGGTATATTGCCATCTTTTTCTTTTTGTTCACTAAGTGCTATATGGCTTTGTGACTAGATACAGGAATTTCACTAATCCCTGTTTAACTAGTGAAGACAAGAGGGATGTAGCAGTGACTCTGGCTGTCAGTTAAGAGCTTTTAAGTTTAGACTGCAAGTCTATTTAAGATATTCTTTTGCAGATAAAATGGATTAGAGATTGTAAAAAGGAAAACAAAGGTCAACATTTGTATGAAAATAACCCATGAAGAAGAAGAAAAATTTCAAGTATATATTGTCAAATTCAAGAAGACTCAACATAAATACAGTGCTCTTTAAGGATGATCAATATTTCAGTATTAAATGACATGCCTATTGTAAATATATGCAAAAGGGACAGCAAGTAATGCTATGTTTTCAGTGAGCTGTGAGGCTGATTTGATTCCATTTTCTTTGCAATTACTTCAAATAAGAATTAACATAAAAATGTAATCCTTGAAAATATCATGTGTTTCTCTGAAAGGTCAATACCATGGCTGTTTTTCACTTCACCGTTAAAAAAAAAAATCTCCAAAACCAAAACACAAATAAATGTGTACAACCTTGTCATGGAGCTGCTTGGCATTATATATAGCAACAAGCCTTTGAAAAAATGCATAGAAATAAAAGCTTGTGGAAATGCCAGTCATCCACTGGTGACCTCTGCAGAGTTTATCATAATGTAACCTTACTTGTAATCTTGGTCACTAAATTAAAAATAGGTTCTTTGTAATTAATAGCTTTCTTAATATTTCTTAATATGTTTGAGAACTCCAGGCATCGGTGGGATGGGTGAGAGTCTTGTAGGTGCTTTATATTAGATCATAATATCACAGGTGCGTTTGGAAGTGATAGTAACATGAATAATAAACCAACACCTCTGTTTAATTGATTATGTGTAGGCTTATTGCTATTAGTGCTGATTGATATTCAGTTGTATAAGGTCAGGAAAAATGGTAGAAGATTTATAGAAGAGAATGTTCTGCTCTCTTTGGAAAGAATGCCTTCAGAGAAACTCAGAAATGAGGTAGGCTTGTAACAGACTTCTAGAAAAAAAGAAATATATTTATGGCCTAAATAAAAAGTGAGGGAGAATTTTCAGTGTATTCAGTAAGAAATTTGATGTGAGCGTATTAGTAAAACTTAACGGAGTTATTTTTTGATGGGAGTGTTAACATCACTGACTATAACCTGTTTAGGAATAAAAGATGTTAAAATAGCTGGAAAGAGGCACTTCACGTTAAAGTTATTTGTTCTTCTTTTAGAAGTAAATAATCCATAAATATGGGATTGGAGGCAGATGAATCAAAGTGTTAAAAATCACTAAAAATTAGGAAAGCCTACTTGGTATATCAGAGAACAGGAGTTCTAGTTTAAAAACAGGAGTTATACTTTAAAAACTTTTTTAGTATCTGGAATGGTTCAGACAACTTAAGGTCAGATATCTCTGCATCCTTGTTCCCCTGAGTTGAAAATGTTCCTTATGAATTTATGAATATTATAGATAAATATGGGTATGCCTTCACTGCTAGTTCATCTTTCACTGCAAGCTAGCTTGATACTAGCCAGCTTTTTTTCCCCCTGAAACAACAGGTACTTTAGATAAACTAATAAACAAGAAGCAGTTAAAAATAGCAGCTACTGCCTTATGAAGGCCTGCTGCAGGGCTCCAGTCAAGTTGTAAAGCTTGCTTTGCCAAATTTTCAGGGTAGAAGGTCAAGGGAAATATTAGCAGTTCAGAGAACATTCACTCATGAGAGTTCAGGCAATTACAGCTGACAAGATGAACCATAGCCTTGATAGGGAGGCTAAAGAAACTGAAACTTGTCAGTCTTCTGATTGGAGAGCTGGAAGACTTTAAGACATGTCATGCATAGAGACTTGCCTCTAATTATCTGCTAAATATATATATTTCTATATTTAGAAGTAGCTATAATTGGATTTAAGATGAGTGTGGGTCATTATAATCACTAATGAGGAATAAGTGTGACTGACTTATCCAGTTGGACCTGCTGCATGATCATGCTTGGCATAGAGGATTCTGTAGATGAAGGCCCAGTCTGAAAGAACTGTGTTTACATTCCAGGAGAGATGAACTGCAGGAAACTGATAAGATAAAGAGATCAGGGAAAAATTTGTGCAGAAAAGCAAAGGGTAATGAAGAGGAGTTACTTAAATATATTAGGGTCAGTGATGCAGCATTAGACAGAGATGCCAACGATTTTAAACTAATAATAGTGAAGTGACAGAGATATATAATATATGTCTGTCTGTATTTTCAAAGAAGCATGACATAGGAGCATACTGTGGTCCACTACTAGCTGGAGAAACTCATAAATGGCTGTGGTGGGTTAAACTTGGCTGGCTGCCAGACACCCACCCAGACACTCACTCCCTCTCCTCGACAGGACGGGGGAGAAAAAATTGCTAAAAAGGTTTGTGGGTTGAGATAGATGGGGAGACTGCTTACCAGTGACCATCACAGGCAAAACAGGCTTGACTTAGGGGAAATTGTTTTAATTCATTTTCAGTTAAAATAGACTTTTGTAGTGAGAAACAAAGATAAAAATTAAAACATCACCTCATCTTTTCCCCACCCTCTTCTCCCAGACTCAACTTCACTCCTTCATTCCAGAGTCCTCTACCTTCTCCACCTGCCACCCTGAATGGCACAGGGGGTAATGGGAAGCAGGTGGCTGCAGTTACTTCATAACAGTTCCTCTCTGCTTCTCCTTCCTCCTCATGCTTTTCTCCTGCTCCATGAGTCCTTCTATGGGCTGCAATCCTTCAGGAAAAATTTGCTCCAGCATGGGCTATCCGTGGATCTCAATTCCTTCAGGAAATATCCAACTGCTCTGGCATGGGGTCCTCCGTGAACTGCAGTGTGGACATCTGCTCTGGTGTGGTCCTCTCCACATGCTGCAGGGAAATATCTGCTCTGGCAGCCGGAGCACCTCCTCTCCCTCTCCTTCTCTGACCCTGATGTTCTTACTGCTGTTTCTTACTGTTTTTTGTCACTCCTCTGCCTTTCTGATGTTTTTGTCCTTTCTTAAATACGCTTTTACAGAGGTGCCACCAGCTTGGCTGATGGGGTCAGCTGTGTCCTGTGGTGGGTCCGTTATGGAGCCAGCTGGAACTTCCTGTGTCCTACACAGGGCAGCTCCTGGTCTCTTCTCACAGAGGCTGCCCCTTCAGCCCCCTGCTACCAAAACCTTGCCACCTACACCCAAAATCTGTCAGGAATGAATATTTATATCAATTGGCTGAGATGAAACTGGCTTTAATCGTCAGCAGGTGAACATCAGGGAAATCTGTCATTCTGCTCTGGCTTTTGGGATGCATCAGAACATTCTCAGTGTAGCTGAGTGTCAGATCTTGCATGTAATGTAATGAATCTTTGATCTGACATTCCCACTCTCCAGGGCACTGCACTGTGCTATATAGACTTGCAGTTTACAACAGTAATAACATAAAGGTCCCTAAGCTCTCTTATGTGGTATAGACATGCCTACAGTTTACTCAGTCTGGGTATCTTAACAAGAGAAATGATGAAGATGACTTGATCAATATTTAAAAGTCCCTTCCTGGGAAAGGGACCTGTTTAACTGCAAACAATATAGAACAAAACTTTTTATAAGAACAGCTTGAAGCTGGAGTTGTACAAATTCAGCCTGGAAGTAGTGAAGGTGATTAGCTATTGAGGGGAAGAAACTCTATCTGAACGACAAATTCTTTAACTGTAGGGGTTTTGCAAATCACTGGACATTGAAAACAGTACAGGAAGTGACCTCAGAAAGTTATTTAATTCAGCCTTCTGCCTCAGATAATATGGGGTGCTTTCTCAGAAGAATGCTTCTGCCAAGTGGTAGTTATCAGAAGCAACTGAAGGATGATTGGGTTGCACATAATGGCCTGCAATGTACAACTACTTCGGATTATGTTATCTAGTGATTTCTGTTGGCCTTAAACTCTGCAAATTTAATCCCTCCCAACAACTTTTTATCTTTCTTTTCCTACACTGAAGTAAAACAAATAAAAGAGAGAGAATTTGATTGCTTGCTTTTTTGAAAGATGGTACACGCTGAGCTGATAAAGAAATTAAAAATCTTTAACCCCTACAGTATATCAGCTGAAGTGGGTGTGGATGGAGCTAGTTATAATAATATGAGAATGAATAAGATTATAGAACAATTCCATGAGCTGAATTTTCCCTCAATTTGCATTGACTGCAACACAGATGAATAGAGAAAAAAAACTAAGCAATTTTGTGTTTTTCCTGATGCTGGCTTTGCCACAGAAGGCAACAGTTCACAGTTCAAATCAGGTTTCTCTGCTGTTCCATAAGCCAGCGGGCAAAGATCAGGCAGAATGTTCCATATGCTCCATTTCCCTGTCATTCATATTTGTGACAAGAGCAGAGTACACTCCTTAAAACTTGATCCTTAAAGTGGCTTTGGGAGTGGATGTCTCAGGCAGTATAACTCTCTGGAAGTCTGCAGTCCCAGGATGCATTTTCCAGGATGTTTTGAATGGCAGGGCGATGTAGGAACCTTAGACTCTGAGGGGCTTAGCAACTCTTCACTGTCAAAAATGGTCTCTGCAGCAGGAACATGAAAGCTGTAAGAGCCAGGTTTTCAGAACTTCCAGGATTTCATCATCAATTCTCAGAACTGAGATCATGAGACTTTTGGTGTTAGGAGGTGCTCTGGGCAATATCATACTCCTTTACCCTAGGTATAGTCATCCTTTCTGCAGTTTGGTGAGCTTTTTTCAATTCTGCTATATCCTTTTTGAGGTAAAGAGGTGCAAACACTAATTAAGATTTGAGCCCTTTGGATGGGATCTGGTGGCCTTATGGTGATCTATGTTATTGTTTGTTCCTTTTCTAATTATTCCTAACACTAAATTTGCTTTATTGGATATTTCCCAGCACTGTGCTGATGTTTTCATGAAACTATCTGTTGCAAATCCCAAGTTCTCAATGGTGAGTTTTAATGGCTTGGAGGCCATAACTTTATGTAAACACAGAACTGCTTTCCCTCTGTGCATCTCTTTACATCTATGTACACTGAATTTTCTCATCATTTTGTTGTCTCATAACGTCCTGCAATCTTTGCACTGTCAATCTTTATCCTTACAACCTGGAGCAACTTAGAACATCAGTAAACTTCCTTACTTTCCAGTTGTCACAGACCCTTGAGGACTCCATTAATGGCCTTCCTACATAGTAAGAAGTGTTAGTTCCTACATTATGTTTTCTTGCTTCTTTCCTTGCTTCTTTCCTGTCTGCTAGTTTCCTTGTAAGTCTATAGAAAGGGACTTTGTTAGAAATAGAAGAATTAAATCATCCTTGATCATGTTCTTGTTGAACTCCTTTAATGAACTCTCACAGGTTTATAAGGCAGGACTACATTTTACAGATGTTGACTCCTGCCAGTTAGATCTCATTTATGTAGATCTTGTTTACAGTAGATATCATTTATACTTATCCTATTCTTTTATCCTTTATAATTGTTTCTACTACCTTGCATGGTGTAGATTTGAGGCGTAAAGGTCTGTTATTCTCCTGATCCTTGCCAAATTTTTTTTAAGATGTTGGTGTTCTATTTATCACCATCCAGTTCTCAGCTCCCAAGGTAGTTCTAAGTAAGAGTGCTATATATATATATATATATATTTTTTTTTTTTTTTCCCCCTGGGCCATCATAAGAATGAGGTAAAGGACCTCCCAGAAAGTTTCCTTGACAGCAGCTGTCATCCAGGGATAAATCCTGCCATTACTCCCATCAAAATAAGTTTATGGAACTTCTGCCATCATTGTGATTGCTCAGCTTACATGAAGAGATGTGTACATTGAGTTCACTTGAAAAAGTAGCTGTTATTATGAAAGTTGTGAACCAAATTTAAATTAACATGATTCCATTGAAGACATGGTATGCTGATTGCTATTACAAGTCTTCTACTTCACCAGTTACTTATGTGAGTATATATACATACAATATGTAATAGGCATATTTCACATACCACTGTTAGTTGATTGCCTCTGCTTTAGAATTCCCAGTTGGCAGAAGACCAATAAACCACACATAATTTCCCTTTGCCCTCTTTTTTAATTCTTTTCTGTCAGGCTGCACAGTTCCCTTTAATTGTTTAATGGGGAAGGCTGATTTGGGTTGGGGAGAGGCTTCCTTTTGACTTTAATATCTGCTATTTCTTCCAGAAAGACAACTAACAAATCTGGAGTTTATAAATATAACCTTTTCCTATATTTTAAGAATTCCTTTGAAGTATTATTTAAGTAATATCAGCTTGAGTAAATTAAGAAATTTCAAGATTTTACTATAGGTTATTTTCTTTCTGCCATCTCTTTCATACAGTTAGTTTTAAAGGGGTAAATTTTAAAATTTCTTTAACTACATAGCATGGCATTGCAATGAAAGTATAAACCAGTCAGCTGACTTTTTTTGTTTAGAGAAAGCTCTCTCTGCTCTGGTCATATGTGTAGAAAGGCAGCATATGTTTAGATTCTTCTGTTTTCTTGCTTTTAGAACAATCCTACACACTATCATTTTTCTGACCTTCATGCCATCTTAAGACATTAATCTCAAAATAGAGTGTGATTTTGGGAGCTTCAAAGTGTGAGCTTCAGCTATTAAACTTTTCTTATTGATCTTGCTTAGTTGCAGGACTAATGGAAATCAAGTCTAAACTTAACTCTTACCTAGTCTAAACTCTCATTCCATGTGGTCTCCCCTTCTCCAGTTTCCCATCAGAAACTTGAGCTCTTGCTTGATGAGAGCACTTTGTTTTTTCCACCTCTTAATTACTCAGCTTTACTAATTATTCTGAAGGTGTTTTTACTCATTTCTTTCTCAATTTTCAATGAGGATTTGATTAAGAACATCTAGATCTGCCTCACAACATGCATAACAGGACGTCTGACTTTAACTCACAAAAACCTATTCAAATAGGGGAGCATAAAGGAAATCAGTTGTTAACTTAGGGTAATATTATAAGGAAAGAGAACTTCCTGTGCTAGTGTGTGTGGGAAGAAAAATTAAGCTACATGCTGAGGTCATAAAAAGCAATAAGGTCTCAGTATTGTACTTTTTCTATCTATATAGTTCTTTTATTACAATATTTTAAGGTGCTTTTAGGCAGAAGATTGAACTACAACAAAATATTTCAGAAGAAACAAATAACTTTCTTTTCTAGCCCCCTTACCTTACAAAGACTCTAAAATGTGCTCCTGAAATGACATTTCTGAGCCATTTCTGAGTCACAGTTTTGTGCCTAACTATTTAAACTATTATTATTATTACTATTATTTTGCCTAGGAGACAAACAAGTATAAATGTGGAATTCACTAGTCGTTTTCTGCGCCCTGCTGAAGCAGTGTTGCTAATGATCTCAAAGAGTGTGGGTGGAATAGATGGTGCCACACTGACATTCTCTCTGAAATCTGAAGTCAAGCATATGGAGCCTGCTGTAAGTTTATGTGTGTATGATTAATATTGTCAGAAAAATATTGTTCATCTCTCTGTTGTATCAAACAAAAGTGAACTGAGGTAAGAATAAAAATATGAGTTACCATGAGCATTAGCCTTTGACCTATGAAGTTTCAGGTTTCCAATATTAGCCTATGTACATGCAGAGGAATGTACAGAGGAATGTACAGCCTAGAGGAATATCTAAGATGCCTAGGGATATAATTCACACTTAGATCCTAAATAAATTTTAAAATTTTGCACTGATTGCTCTGAAACTAAATCTGGAGCCCTTTCAGCATATGAATGCTTGTGGAAATTCTGTTGTGGAGGTGTTCATATGCCCATTCAGCCTAATGGTTTCCGTTGTCAGATGTAGATGGACAGCAAAATTTTGTTAGATGTTGCTAGGTTTATTTGTGCTTTTTAACTTTAGATAGTCTTTAGATTTAAGATATATCCCAGAAATTTTGAGAGCAGAGGTAGGCACGTGTTTCATCATTTGTTATCAAGCATTCATTGAGCAGATCTGGATAGATCCTCTTCTGAACTTAGATGGTGTTTATGCGATTCTTTTTTTTTTTTTTTCCATGACTCTCTTTATACCATAGCAATAGACACTGATGTTAGAAAGGAAGGTGGGGGAAGAGAAGAAAATAGAGGACATGGAAAGATAAGAAGGCAAAAAGGTAGCTTGGTTCTTGGCCCTGTGCTATCATTTTGAAGAGCATTTAAAATATGGTGAAGTTTAATGCATGTTTAAAAAGAAATAGACTTTAACTATCCTTTGCTGGTAACAAAGCCTAGCATTTAAATTATGTTAATTTTGTAGTCACCAGTGGTCAAATACATGGTTCTGTTCTTCGTTGTAGTATTTTCCTGTTTGTTTATGTATTATACATAAACGTAGTTTTGCCACATTTTCATATTGATATAAATTTTTGCTCTTTTTTAGGATATATTAAAATGCAAATCACCATGTTACGAGCTGAAGAAAGTTATCCTAAATGTTACTAATCCCTTCAGAAATGATGGCATATTCAGGTAGACAATCCTGTAAAGACAAATCTGTAATGATCATACTGTTTTATCAACTCTTTTCCATAATTTTCTTCTTCTCCTTAAAAATGTAAAACCTTAAGGTTAAATTATAGGGATTTACATTACCAAAATTGTTACAAGCACTATGAAGTGGAAGCTATCATAATGAATAAAGAAGATAAATAAGCCTTAATTGAAATCCATCTCAGTGTAAGCAATAACGCTAGAGTTTTAATCAAGTGGAGTTCATGAACCTTGCTTGTATTTTTGTGTTTGGCTGAGGTCCAGCAAAATTCCAAAGAGAAACAAACCATGTTGATTAATAGTTGGTTATTTTTTCCTCAATCTGCTTTATCCTGCTGTTTAAATTATTAAGCATGCAAAAGAAAAAGCCATGCTTTTGCCTTGGGGCTCGCATCACTATCACTTAATCTAATTTTTCATTTGTATTCATCATAGATGTAACAACTGCAGTTATAAATGTTGCTTTCCTGAATACAAAAGAGAGTGCTGTGCCCCTTTAAAATCTGTTTATGTGATCTGACTCCACATTTTCTCTTTAGTCGATAGAGCTAAACATTGGTTCATGTCATTCATTTATTTACAAGAACCATTTTCCATAACGTCTTTAGCTTGTTTTACTGATCTGTTTAATATACATGTTGCATAGGCTGCAAATTAAATTTCTCTTTCATCCACAGAATAGGTTTGGTACAGACACCTGTAACAGGATTGTTTTCACTGCTCCAGGAGTGTGCTCTGGCATAAGCCTCCTATGTGGGAATCATATGAGTTTATTTAGCTTCTGTCTTTTTTTAAAGTCCTTGAGGTGGTCAGTGAGACTGCCTGTAATCAGTTCTATGACGTGGATAACTGTCTTGGAAAGAATAGATTAAACACGATGAAGAAATTTAATTTTATATATATCATTCAAAAGCTACTTGACAGCTACTTGAAGTAACTATCAATTTGGGCAACATTTGAACCAGCAATCTAAAATAAAAGATTCTTTGTATCATGTTTCCAGTGTTTTGAACCATCTAGTGTTCCATCAGGGGCTGCATTGCTTAGTTGCAAATAACACTAGGAAATGCACTTGTGATACCAAGGAAGTAGCTCTTTTACAGAAAAGTAGGCTGAAAATCTTAAAACTAGGTGTATAATGTAGCACGATTTCAGAAAAGGACAAATTAAAAATATGAGCACCTCTTTGACCTCGTATCAAATATATGGCAAATGTCAGATAGTTCCAAAAGCTCTAAATTCTGCACTGTAAACTAGTCCTTGCCTAGCATTTGGCTGTTTGTTAGATGTTACCCATTCTATCAACTAGATAATGTACACAAAAGGAAAGAAGATCAGAATCTTCTAGGAAAAACTGAAATGAAGCAGTTGCTTGTGGTTTGTCAGGGAAATCACAATTTACTCTATCTTAATAGATTCATTATTTACAAAAGCAAAATAAAATTACCTGATGTTTTTTCTTCAAATGTAAATGACTCAATTATTCAATCATTCAATTTAGTACAGATCATAGTATAAATTACAATTCAGAAAATTATTTCTGATTAAAGTATATATATAATTTGTCTTAATATTGAAATGGGCATTATTTTTCTGGTTTTAATTTTTTCCTTTTTAATTTTTTGAAAAGATAATTGAAAATTGGTCTGCATGTCGTAACATGGCTGTAGACCATCCCTATGATTACAAATCAACCTATAGTATTGATGTAGTAGTTTATAATATTTCCCAATAACCCTTGAATAAGTGTCTCAGGATTTTGCATGCTTACATGAGCTTTAAAAATTACATGGCTTAAATTGTGCAAAATGTTTTACGTTATTGAATAAAGAAGAATTAATAAATTATCAAATGAATAGTTTTTTAAAAATCTGTTAAAATCTTTTTTTAGAGTTCTTTTAAAGTATCCCCAACTGAAAATAATAAGCTTCTTTAACAAGCCTTCATTTAAAAGTTAGAATAAACTGAGTTTTGTCTTCATTCTGCAAGTTAAAAATATGGTGATTATGTGTACTTGTCATACTCCAGGGTCATTTTGCTGGAATCCACAAGTTACTTAATGCAGCCAGAGCAAGTATATCAAGCCAAGCAAGTAAAGCAAGAGCAAATGTTCAGGTGAGTTTTAAATGGCAGTTGCTAATTATAATATATTGAATTATACAATTCTATTAGTATTACATCTTTGTGCATAGCTGTGTGCATACCTGTTGTAAAGAATTATAGGTTAGGACATGGAAATATCGTAGAATTATGTAACACTTTTAAAACACTTTACAGATAGCTTACTCAAACAGTGGAGAAAAGATCAATACGGTGTAAAAGATAAAAATGGCNCGATCTTCTTCAATGTAAACAAAGATCTATGCCTAAGACTTATAGTCTGAAAGAAGGTATTTCTGTCTTCGCTATCTTTAATTGTTAGACAGTGAGATAAATACCAATAAGCTTAGATGAACAGGCAGAAATCTTTGTGGACATTGAAGAGGTCAGATGTAAATCAGAGTCACTGATAGTGAAGGTTAATTGAGAAAGAGAGAAAGAAAGAAAAAAGGTTTGAGAACTAAAATTTGTGGCACTCTCTAGAAGTGGCCCAGCATAGAGAAAGAACTATTGCAAATATCGGAAACAATTTTTGGAACTTGCCAGATACTAAGAAGCGACAGTTTAATGACTCTATTTTTCACTCATAGGTTGAAAGTATTGATTCTACGTCTTTTTGATGATAGATTTTGCGTTCACATATTGGGCAATTTATTTAGAGAGAATCATTTCTCTAGTCTTCTGTCACTTCAACCATGTTTTATAATTATTTATTCATACAGCAGTGTTTCTAATCATCAGTTGGAATAGCATAGTAGCTAAAAAAACCCCAACAGAAGTAAGAAGTCAGCTTACAGGAAAGATAAGCAAAGTGTGACCAATCAGGTTTCTTCTCATAGAAGCAGGATCTAGCTTTGAAAATACACCATCAGCAGCCCTCTCACAATACACGTGAAAAATACTCCAGCCCAGAAATACTATCAAGAAAGAATACTGTAGCGACCAGAACACTATTACATAGACATTTTAGGTGGATGCATTCAATGCCATTCTGTCCCTCATTTGTGTTGGGTGTGTCAGTGTCCTGTATGCTTTGTGCTCTTACAGCTAAGCTAGACTTATCAGATGTGCTACAATAGGTGAACCTCCAGTGATTAATGATTGTTAATTTTGAAATGTGCAGCCAGCATCAGCACAATGATTTTTGTCCAAAACCTACAGGTATGTTTAGGAAGGCCTGTATCCAAGGGGAAATAGCCATGCCTATTTCATGTAATGCATGCTAGAAAAAAGAGTCNAGCCATGCCTATTTCATGTAATGCATGCTAGAAAAAAGAGTCTGGTCATAACTACCAGTTACTCTGATAAGACCTCCAAACTCTCAGCCTACTAAACAAATGTTGGTCTGCTTTGATTGGATGTTACTTCTGTTCATATTTTTTGCCAAAAAGACACTTGGTCTTTTCTGAATGTAATTCAAAATGTGATGTAATAAAGAATCAATGTTCATATCTCCTATGCTATCAATTTTGATAGGGGAGATATAGAAAACATTTAGAACTCAAAGGCCATTAGCATATGCCAGAGTAAAGGGCTCCATCTTCAATTTAAGCAAGAGAAGAAATAAACCGGAAAACTGTATAACTCTCATTAAAAATTCTCTTAGGACAAAACAGTGACTTTCTAAAACTACTGTCCAAAGCCTCTTACAAAGAAAGAAAAAATAATAGAGCCACTCTGTTAACTCCATCAATGTCTACAGATTTTACTAGTATATTGTACTTAGAGTTATCAGAAGCTGCTGAAATAGAAAAGGATTTTTCATCACCCTGCATATTTCAGCTTAATTTATCCCTAGGAAATAAATCAGTCTAAAAAGTGTAATTTTAGTCATACATCCAGGCCTCACTCTTACTGAAATTGATTTGAGGGCATCTTAAGTCTTTAGAAATCTCCAGTATTGATTGGCTATAATTTTAGATGTTTCTGTTATCTGTTATAATAGAAGCCACTTAGGTGCTCTTTTTAATAAGATTTTTTTCTTGAATGGAACATAGAAACTTCTGAAATTGTGTTTAAAAAATTAGTATGTGTGCAATTCATAACTGATCAGTAAGAAGACTGTACCTGCAATCATTTTTATTCTTTTGATAAATCCAGAAAATGCCTTCTACAATATGGGGGCCCATTGCTCTAAGTGTTCCATAAGCATAAAATTACTGTAAAATCAGTGCTTATACTCTAAGTAATTGTGGCTACGTGATTGATGCCATTTGCATGCTTCGATCCTAACAACTTAATCATCCGTGCAGGTCCAAGTGGGGCTTCTCAGTCTTGTAGTTCGTTCTGTGTCTTCATACTATGCCCCTAGATGTGTCAGACACACCACTTTAAACCTCACTGTAACAAGCTTTACCTGGCAGGTAGCCTTCTTAACTACCAGCTTTCCCCTCTGGCAGTATCACAGGCACCCGAAATGGTGTCATTCATACCAAAGAGGAGACCAACCCTTTAGTCATTGTGGCACGGCCTCATCGTACTGTGACTGGAAAGGTATGCCAATCTGAAGCTAGAGCCCAGACAAACTATATCCTTACTGGAACACAGTGCTGTTTAAGCTAAGAAACCAAACAGTAGCCCATGTCTGAGGCCAGGCGTCATTCAGTGGTTGCAGGCAAGACCTCTTTGTCCATGGGGAGCTGAATGATGTTTGGTGAAAAGGATAGCGTTTGTTCTTTCATCCAGTTGGCATAGTTTTTCTTTTAAGTATACTGTGATACGCGTGCCTGGATTTTTTCAAGTTATGCACTTTTCTATGCTTTTCCAAGCCCTTGACACTTCAGTTGTTGTCCTTGGCCTACATCTGTGTGCCAGCATGGTCTACTCCCTGTGGGAGAAGGAGAACCAGGTGGAGAGATGCACGCCACATGGCCCAGGAATTCTAGTATAAAACTACCATAAGTAGTTTTCAAGCATGTTGGTATTCTGACTGATGTCCATTAAAAAAAAAGTATTGAATGACAGTAAAAGTTCAAGTTTACATTTAATAGCTAACTTTTCCTTCATAGATTTCCTTCTGTAAAACTAAGAAGTGGTCAAGGTATACTAATGATTCACTAATAGTCCTGTTCTAAGACCATGACTAAGCAGTTTAGAGTGTGCATTACAGTGTCCATG
>WAAD01034880.1:0-72313 GCA_013389945.1 Fregata magnificens | reverse complement strand
TGTGGACAGGCTGGAGGGAGTCCAGAGAAGGGCCACCAAGATGATCAAGGGTCTGGGAAGCCTGCCATATGAGGATAGGCTGAGGGAACTGGGTTTGTTCAGCCTTGAGAAAAGGAGGCTTAGAGGTGATCTTATCACCATGTATCAGTACTTGAAGGGAAGTTACCAAGAAGATGGAGACTCCCTTTTTACAAGGAGTCACATGGAGAGGACAAGGAGTAATGGGTATAAGTTACTCTTAGGGAGATTCTGATTGGACAGGAGAGGGAAATTTTTCACAATGAGAACAGTCAACCATTGGAATAATCTCCCCAGGGAAGTTGTTGACTCTGCTACGCTGGATACTTTTAAGACTCAGCTGGACAGGGTGCTGGGCCATCTCGTCTAGACTGTGCTCTTGCCTAGAAAGGTTGGACCAGATGATCCTTGAGGTCCCTTCCAACCTGGTGTTCTGTGATTCATATCTATCCTGAAATTGTTCCTCCCTTGGAGGGAAGGGGATGAAAGGAACTGTGTTCAGATTCAGAAAAGTTACTGGCCTTTTGTTTTCTTGTGGTTGCTTAGTTTACAATATTGGCAGGTGCTTTACACATGTATTTCATCTGATAGTATTTTTCCTGTTGGCAGAATGCCTAGATCTGAGAATTACATGCCATTTATGAACACTGCTTTAAATCTAAATAAATGAAATTAGAATGTCACTTTTGACTTGTATGCGTGGCTGTCAGGGGTTAGTGTTGCCACCTAGATCAGCTCAAGCTCATTAAATGTTCTTTTTTTTTTTTTTTTTTTTTTTTTTTTTTTTTTTTTCTTTTTTGGCTTGGAAACTATATAAGCCAGAAGAAGAGAAGACATTGAAAACTGAGGTAGAGCACAGCAACTGCTGAGAAGGGATTACGTAAAGTGGCAGGTGGAAAGTTAGCTAAGCAAATTCTATTGCCTTCAGGACCTCTTACATTATTAAGTGACTTTGCATGTAGTTTGCAAAAGTGGTTGAACAAATGGATTAAAAATAATAATGGGAACATTCAGGTGTAAAGAATCTAAGTGGCCACAGGATGTCCCCACTGTTCCACGCTGAGGCATCCTGATAGGCCATTTATCCTGCAGTACAAAGCTTGACACATTTCTTAAGTGTGATACTTTATATGTTGGAGGTTTAGGATTCATTTTCATATTCCCAATGCTTATTAATTGACAAGGCAACCAATTAACATCTGGTCTGATGGAGGGAGAAGGGAAAAAGGGGAATGCTTTGCTTGGCTTGCTTACTTTAGGTCTAAGTTATCTTTTAACTTCTGAAGATTGGGAACGGACAAGACTTGATTTTTTTTGAAGTAACGATTATTCATTCCATGTGAATGTAATTTGGTCGCTCAAATTAGAATGAGAATTTATTCAGAAAGGTAATTTTTTGCCCACTTTTAAAAGCCTACTACAGTTGGTTTGCATGTTGACTAAGAAAGCGAAGGGGCATACTTATCTAAGGGCTTGTCTGAACAAGGCTGGTGTCACCGAATAACCTAAGGTGTGAAAGTAAAGTAATGGTTTTGGGCTGTTAGGGTAACCTGCTGTGGAAGTAGTTTGATTTAAACAGAAGGGAGGCGTTCTGCAAAATAACGTATCCATGCAGGAAGCTGGTGCAGAGAATAGCTATGATGATAAAATGTACACCCTGGCTTCTGAATAACATATGTGTCCCAAAACTCTGTATGTACCATATGTGATGGACCAGACTGTGGCTAATGCTGCAGAAGGATATACGCAGGGAAAAGTATAGAGCATAAGCAGCTCTACGTTAAGGCTGGGACTTTATGTGAAAACAGACTCCCAAGTCTAAAACCATGCTGTTACATGTAGACTATGGCAGCGATGTTTTCTTTAGGAATTCTTTATAGCTACAGCAACTATATCCAGTTACTTCAGATTTTCAGCACCTCTGAAAATCACAGCCTGTGTTTTGAAGTCAGATAGTATTTGAGATGAGGAACAATAACATTTTGGGCAGCCTGTTGTGCCTGGAAATCCATGCAGTGAGGCTTCATACGCTGGGTACAGACAGACATATGTCCACATTCATACTTTTTTTACATGCATGTGGCCGTTCAGCCTTCTGGGAAAGCCTGAAGAGGAAACTCTTCTTCCCCAAGCAATTTGCTGCTTTTGATTGTCCCTTCTGCAGTGCAGGAGCTGTGAATTATATTTTTGTATCAGTGGCACACTTGCCTTTTCTTACTGAATTGAATGCTGCAATACCAGCAGCATTCTGCAGTCTTGTTTCTTTGGTGTCTTCCAGGCTTGGATTGTCTATCCTATTTTAAATAGCTCTTTAGACTTGTCTAAATAACTACAGTAATTATGCTGCAAACAACAGATGACTGGCATTTCACCTAGAGGTGTTTCCTTGGGAGTTGGTGAATGTGAACTTACTTTCTTAAGAACTACTCTAGAAGTAAGCTTGGAGTGCAGTACTAAGTTAACATATAAACTAAGTCTATTCTTGTCCATGAGGACATGCTACCCAAATCTATATGGTTGTATATGCTTTTATTATTGAAAGGGCTTGGGGGGGAAGACAAATGTTTTCTCTTTTCCAGCAAGCTATGCCTTAGAAGTTAGCTTTTTTGTATCTGTGGTTTTCATGACCAGCGTGAAAGGATTTTTATAAAGGAGGCATATGCTATCATCTACTTTAGTAAATGCAAGATTCCCACCAGACCGGATTCATACTACTGCTACCACTGTCTGCTTAGTCATTTGGCTCATTGACATCAGAGGTAGCTTTGCATGAAAGGCAAAACTCTGATGGAGGTGTTAGTGGGGCTAGCCCTGTTCAAAACAATGGGACTCTTATGTATCCAGAGACCGCAAATCTTGACTTGGACCTAGTCTTTCAACTCTTACATTGACTGATGTGAGGTGATCCAGTGATGAAAGCTGATCACCAAGTAGATAAAACTTTTACAGTGCTTCTGGAACTGAAAGGCTGGAGTTGTAGTACAGTGTGTGCAAGCTACCTGTGAGCTGGGAAGGTGATGCATGGGCAACTGGGCTGTTGAACTTGGAGTGGTCAGGTTTTGTAAGGAGCCTGCAGTGCTGCTGATCAAGAATCCTGTTGTATGGATCTTAGTGCTGGAAGACTAAGTGCATTACTAAGTGCACTGCAGCAAAGGAAAGGCTACCTTACAAGCAGGGGATTTTTGTGCTCTAATTGAAGAACTGTGAACAGTTGCTCTTGAACAATGTGAGGCGGTATATATTGGAGAAATAATTGCCCTTCAGACATAAACTATACAGTATACGGGCTGCATGCTTGCTTCATAATACTTTTTATGTTCCCTTGGCTGCTGCCTTCCTTTTTTCTCCTTGCATACGCATACCCTTCTGGAATGGGGAATAATTAGTGCATTTTTTCAGTAAGAGAGTGTCATGGTTTAACCCCAGCTGGCAACTAAGCACCATGCAGCTGCTTGCTCACTCCCCCTTGGTGGGATGGGGGAGAGAATCAGAAGAGTAAAAGTAAGAAAACTCGTGTGGTGAGATAAAGACAGTTTAATAGGCAAAGCAAAAGCTGCGCATGCAAGCAAAGCAAAACAAGGAATTCATGCACTACTTCCCATCAGCAGGCAGGTGTGTTCAGCCATCTCCTTGAAAGCAGGGCTCCATCCCATGTAACTGTTACTTGGGAAGAAAACGCCATCACTCCAAACATCCCCCCCTTCCTCCTTCTTCCCCCAGCTTTATATGTTGAGCATGACGTCATATGGTATGGAACATCCCTTTGGTCAGTTGGGGTCAGCTGTCCCAGCTGCGTCCCCTCCCAGCTTCTTGTGCACCCCCAGTCTACTCGCTGGTGGGGTGGTGTGAGAAGCAGGAAAGGCCTTGACTCTGTGTAAGCAATAACGAAAACATCTCTGTATTATCAACACCGTTTCCAGCACAAATCCAAAACATAGCCCCATACGAGCTACTATGAAGAAAATTAACTCTATCCCAGCCAAAACCAGCACAGAGAGCCAGCTGCCCAGAGGTTATGAATTCTCTCCTTTCCTCATTCCCTAGTGGGAATGAGGCAGGTGATGGCGTTCTTGCCTGGGTGGATCCGGGTCACTACATCTCATTCTATATATCTGGCCCTGTAAATGGCTAGGAGAAGGCAGCAATAAGAAATGTGGTCTCAGGCCCTCTACCTACAGTATGGCATTGCTGGCATGGCTCTTCGGCTCTGTGTGTGTGTCTGTATGGCACAGAAATGCAGCTGTGCTGTGGTTGGAGTATAGCAGCTCCCAGCTTGCTGTGGAAATGGGGATTTGGATGTTGCCATTTCTGGCCAGAAGAGATGTGTGCCATGTCATCAGCCAGCTTGACCTGGGGAAAGAAAAACAGGGTGGAGAACATTGCCTGTCCAGGTTATTGGTGTCTCTGTTAGCTGGTCCAGTCTTGACAAAACCCAGGAGCAGAGACAGATAGGAAGGTGTCTTCAGAGCCATATTGTCAGGAAAAAAGCTTTCTTCCAGGAGATGGCACACTTCCACCGGGTTTGTGCTAGCACAGCTGTGTTGTCAGGGAGACTCCAGCCTCCTGGCCAAGAAGGAAATTCTGTGTTTCACCTTTCATTCATCCAGCAATGAAGCCAGACCTTTCCTGGCAAACTCCAGAAAGGTAAAATAGGTATGACAGAAAGCATTCCTCTAACTGGCAGCTGACAGCTGACAGTTGGTACTCACCTAGCATACCTGTAAATGTTAAATTCTGTTGTTATATCAATGGTTGGGAAGCTGGGGAGGGGAGAAGAGGGTACTATCAAGTGTGAAACTTAGCTGGCTCTGGAGAGGGAACAGGAAGGAGAGAGCACTGTCATCACTGAAGCGAGGTGGAGGAACAATGTGTTTTGCACTCCAGAGATTTGCTTTTAATTACATAAAACATAAAGCATAAACACTGTAAGTTGAACCAGAGCTTGCTTTACTGTTATTGAACTTAATTTTTGTTATGTGTGAAGAAGACACTAAATATTTTTGAATTCTAAAAGTGTCCTCACTGTTCTGGGGAGGATTGGATTGAGATAATTTAGCAGTTTGTAAGAGTATCTGTCTTTAAGACAAAAATGTGTTTTTGTTGATCCCTGGTTTGCACGACCTAGTTAACTAGTTAAGTTTCTTAGAGTTCTGCAGAGACTTAATAATAACCTTGCATTGTAATTAGCAGTTCTGCAAAGAAATACCAAGCTTCAACAAATGTATTACCGTTGATGATTTGCTCACTGAACTGATAGCAAAGGTAAGTAAGTAAGCTGCTGAGCCAGCTTCTGTCCTGTTTGCCTGATGTGCTGCCCAGCAGTTACTTAAGCATATTATAGGGAGGTAGATAAATTGGACCTTCCTTTTTTCAGGCGACATGTCTGACAACTAGCTGTTTTCTTGTTGCCTGTCATGCATTTTCTTTTTTGACAGCACCTCACTGGACGGAGTTGATGTGTGCTGTCTTTAACAAAGTGTAGTGTCTGTTGTTAAGCCAGGAAGTCAGTGATGCATCATCTCTTGAAATTCTGTTATTCTTAAATTCTCATTGCTGTATCCCTTCTTTTTTTTTTTTTTTTTTTTTTTTTTTTTTTTTACTGTAAGGGTGGGCTACATTCTCATGGGAGTTGTTAAGGAAGCAGTTAAATATAACATGACATTTAAAAAACAAATGTACATAATATCTGTTGCTTAATTGCACAATGATATATAACAATACTCAGTTCATCCGCATACACAAATGTGGGGTTTGCATTGACAGTTTTAACAGGAGGTTCTGGAAACTTGGGCTTTCTCCCTGGTGATGGTATTTGAAGGTGAAAAGTACAGCTGTATACTTATAAAAGCTGGCAGAAAAATCTTTTTTGCGATAACAGTGGTTATACTCTTGCGTCCTTACTCCCTCCCATTATGTACTATTGAAAATGGATGATTGAAATGGGAGTCAGTGTAAACCACAACAGTCTTCATGAAAAATAGTTTTAACAGTTCTGCCAAGCAGCTTGAAATGGTGCTTAAGGGTAATATCAGGAAATCTCAGGCGATCCTCTGCAGAACCTGCAGAGGGAATAGCAACCGTCTTGCAGTCTTAGTGCAGTTCTTTCAGGAGGTTGCCTGAAGGTAGTGTTAGGACTTCATCTGCACACAGCATTCACAAAGAGAAATACCCCTGGCCAATTCCCTGTTTGCATCAGGTATTTGCACTTTTCTTACAAGGAGAACAGCAATGCCTGAGCTTTCTTCTGCATGAAATAGAAACTTCAAAGCCTTGTTATTACCAAATGTGTCTGGTGTGTTTGTATTTTCTCTCTGTCACTGGAGCATGGCAGCATCTCTTGCACAAACATCACTATTCTGACAAGCTGATTAATGGATAAGTGCTTTCTAAATGTGTCCACTTGGCTGCACTGTAGATTTATAAATGTTACCTTAAAAATATTCCTCTCCTGGCTCTTTTCCTAAATTAGTACTTCACCTGAGCTTGAAAAACTTTTAATTTCTTGGGACATTTCCAAAGTTCTGGCATCAGGCTTTCTGTGAGAACAAGACTTTGGAAAATCATCCTGATTTACGCAGGCTAAAGGTCTACAGCTTACATCCTCTTCCAGATTTTCGTATCTGCTCTTCTATAATGTGTTGAATACAGAAATTGTGAAGTTAAGTGGTTTTGTTGGTCTGTCTGTGTGTCATGTTCAGCATAGTTTTTGGGCAAAAGCATTTTTTTGCTGCTAAGCCAGCACTGGAGTTAGGGTAGGGGAGTATGTGAGCTGGGTAAAGCCACAGGGACTGGCACCCCATCCCGCTGGGGCTCACCTCCCTGAGGTGCCACCTCTGGCCCTGGATGCATGCATCATCTGGGCATGAGCCATGGCAGAGCCTCCCACCCAGCCAAAACAGTTGCAGAGCAGGGCTCTGCACCACAGTCCCTGCTCCTCAGGGGGCCCAGCTGCTCCAGTGTCCACCCTGGCAGGGCACTGGGCCTATGGGGGCAAGTGAAGCAAAGCCAGTGGGACTTGTGCACTGTGGGGACATTAAGGATGGGTGAAAGGAGGTGAAGAAACCTGCTTACTTTGTGACAGTTGTGCAGGCTTTCCCTAGCTCCATTCTTTTCCTGCCCCTTGATGGTTTTCTGCAAAATCTACCGTGTTGTGTGAGATGTGGCTGATCTCCAGGAGCCTCATAACGCTACAACCTCTTCTGAGGTACAGGAAGATTAAAACAAGAGCAATGCACGGTCACGGATCTCTATTGTGATCTCTACCGATGGGTTCCCAGGCAAAAATCTGGACGCCACCTGATTTGAAAATTGGTTTGATTTGATAGGTGCTAACAGTTCTACTTGTTTCGTATCTCTAGCGTTGAATATTGTAAATTGGGAATTACATTGCAGTAGAATCCCTTCTTAGGATAGCAAAGCATAGCTATCAATTTATGGATTACTTCATGCAAATATTATCTATTATTATTTCACAGTGCTCCATCAAACGCAGTATTGACTTTAAAGATCATGCATAGAGGAACAGTGTTTAGTAATGCATGGCATTAACAAACAGCATTACTTGGCAGCCTGACCACCCAGCTTATAATAAAGGCTTTGGCTTTCACATCAGTGAGATCTTTGTTTTGCTGCCAGCATGCTTTCCACAACACTGCTTCATGGTTGTGTAAAACTTCTGAGAG
Source organism: Fregata magnificens (assembly GCA_013389945.1). Taxonomy (NCBI): domain Eukaryota; kingdom Metazoa; phylum Chordata; class Aves; order Suliformes; family Fregatidae; genus Fregata; species Fregata magnificens. The sequence goes on along the minus strand of WAAD01034880.1, from coordinate 64,613 downwards.
GAGAAGACTTATAGAAATAACAGGCTACACCATTGTGCAAGAAGATTATATGCTGCTTATCATAGATGAAGTGCTAAGTACTGGCTGAGTCATCAAAGAGATTGAGACTGATGTGCGTGTGAGTGGATGGCTGCATGTTTAACTTCTTCCTTGTGTTCCTTGGTGTAATATTGTCTTAGCTGTTGCGCCTGAGTACTTTCACTAATACTTGCTGTGTTTAGCTACTGCCAATTTTGACTAAGCACCAGTCACAACAAGGAGCAGAAACTTTCTAAACTTGTTCTTCCTTAGTTATCTGGGATACATCTGCCAAATTCCTTAAAAGAAGTTTTATACTTCTTACCTGCTGCTCCCAGCTGCCTGGAATCATAGATTACCTGGGTTTATACCTCCAAAATGTGCTTGATCATGATTTGAGAGTGACGTTTTTTACAAATATTTTGATTCAAAAAAGTTCCTTTTATAAAATTAAATGGCTGCTTCTCCATTATATAGATGTATAGCACTTTTCCCCTTTTTCTTGTGCATATCAATGATGTTTACTTCAAATACATCTTAGTTATTGCAATGGAATCAAAGACCTTACAGCATGTGTCCATATATCTAGGCAAAACAGTGGCTTGACTTAAAGTCAACAATAAAATAATTAATGACTTCAGCTATAAAAACGTAGAACAGTAATTTCTCCAAAACACTTTCTTCTGTCTGGAAAATCAGGAGTCTGTTTTACAAAATAGACTGGAGCATTCAGGAAACTTACATGTGAGGTCATTGAAACACTCTACTGCTACCCTGAGAACAACCAGAGTCTATGACAACTTTATCTTCCACCTCACAGTGCTTATTATCAGTGAGCATTAACACCTTTTATATTAGACAGAGAGCATTAACATCTTAATATTACAGAGAGAGCTATGCAGCAGAAAATAATAGCTTGCTATTTCTTGTGCAGCTTAAAAATAGGTAGTGGTAGCATGTATATTTAGTTATGTGCTGTACGACCACTTCAGTTCAACTGTACAAGAGACTTTTTTGGGCATTTGTTTCTTTGTTTAGCTGCTAAGGCTTTGTTGGGTTTTTTTTTTTGTTGCTGATAGTGTTCAAACTGACAAGCAGTACTCAGCGGTCAATAAGCTTGCCTCCAAGGCTGACTGAGGTGTTGGTAGTAGTGTCAGGCAACCACAGCTGCTCTTGGCTGAAACGCCATAGTTTCACATTGCTTTTCAGAAGGCTCCTGCAAGCCTCGGATGAGGTCAGTGCATGACTGCAAAAGATAAATGAGTGAGAAGCGATAAAGTTCTAGGATCCTAATTTTTACACTTTAAGGAAATCAGGGAATCTGTAGATCTGCTACAAAAATGTGGAATGAGAGCTGAGAAGAAATAAAGCTGCAGCAGTAAACCGAAAACAGCAGCAAATGTACTAAGAGCTGTCCTCCAGGGTTAGGGGGTTTGCTGACTTTTAGACCTCTGCTTATTAGGTCATTAGTGCCTGGCTTCAACCTTTGATCTTTCTGCAATTCTGGAAGCTCTCTTCAGTTTTTTCCAACACAAGGCCAAAGTTGTGTGATTACAATGAGGCCATTGTACTAAACATCCCACATATGGATGCAGCACAGAAGACTCAGAGAAGTGGCTTATGTTGCAAGAATGCAACAATCCGCATTGGACAATGTATATTCATCTCAAAACAGCCTTTATTAAGTGAATAAGGCCTGACTGTTTTTGTTTAAACAGAGCCTTTTTGCAGGAGGGAAGATGTACCTCAAGACAAGATAAGGGATGGATAATCTAAGCTCCCCTGTGACACATTAGGCAGACAGGAGGGGGCTGTTTGTCAAGTCAGAAGTATTGGAGAGCAAAGCTCTTGGGCGGGAATGAGGAGCACCAACATGAGACTACAAAAACTGGGGGCCAGCAACGCTGAACTGTGTTGTAAGTGTAATGAAACTTAGACACCTTTGCTGTAACTCCTAATAATATTATGCCTGGAAAAACATCAGAGTTGGTAAGTTCTGCACAACGGGTTAATCAGAGACTTGACTAACTTGAAATTACTGGTATCTCAGGAAGAAGTGTGTCAGGACGGGAGATGCTGGATGTATGTATTCCTTAAGAAGGGTTCCCCTGTTTAATTTTTAGGAAACATTTGTTTTTCCCTTGGTATTTGGGTGAGTTACATAGTAATGTCTTCAGTGGTTTCTTGTGATTGCCATGCATGACTACCTTCCCTGTTGATTTTTATGGGCCAGATTCTTGGCCATTTGGGGGTATTGCTGACCATTCAGGAGCATCACTGTAGATTTGGGAGTACCATGTACAGATTGGAAACACCACAGCTTCCCCAGTGTCTTTGGGGTTGTTGTGGTTGGTGGAGTAGGGCCAACCTGGGAGCTCTAACCTCTTTCCCTAGGCTGTGAAAGAAAAGGACTTGGAAATGCCTGTATCGCCTGATTACCCAAGGCTGCTCTCTTACATATTTGCTAACATGTCGCCCCCTTGCTACTTCTAAGGAAATGCCTGATTTTTCTTAGCTTTGCTTATATTGTACTCCACCACCACTGACGATCTGGACTATGGCTCTGGTAAGCTAATAGTTCCCAGGAGCACAGCTTTCAGACTACTTACAGCAGTTTCTTTCTTTTTTGTTACAGCAGCAGTTACTTGCTTTTGGTCACCAGTTAGCTGTGCTAGTGCTTACCACCTCTGACTGAAGCACAGGCATCTTGTTGGTGTTGCAGCATCTCTTCGTCTTCCTCCTCATCTGTATATAGTTTAGGTGGCCCCCCCGGCGCAGTGTTGCTCAGAGAGCCTGCCCAGGAGTAGTGGGTGAAGCACTGAGTCATGGAAACAGGACCTGCATGCACTGCACTGGCAGGGTCTTAGAGCACGTTGGGGCTGACTCCAGGACAGACTCATTCAAGCTCACTCTTGCCTCTCAGGCTTAACCACTGGCAGGCTCTGTCTTGTCCCACATACCAGCACCTGGACTCACATGGGGTTACAGAGGAGAGTCCCAGGATGTCTGTGCTGTAAACAAAGATGTAACTGTGGAGCCAAATACTGAAATCTTTTGAAGGTCTCAGAGGCTGGAAGGGCTGTGTCGTGAAATCCATTTCAGCCAGTTCAGTTCAGTGACCTTACATCTCTTTTTTTCAATTTTTTAAGGAGGAAAACCAAAGGGAGCCATTAGATCATCTGTCTTCGTCACTATCTGACACTTAGCCTAGCTGCCAACTTACTTAGCAAACAAAACTGACAAAATGTGTAATAAACCATAATTAGAAAGAATCCTAGGACTTATGTAGGCATTAGTAACAGTAGGAAAGTTAGAGTCTCACATTGTAATCAGGGGACGGTGTCTAAAATGCTACCATTTAAAAGAATAACAAAAAAAGAGAAAAATCATCTTGTTTTCTTTGAAATCACTGCCAAAGACTTCTCTATTTGGAAATGATGTGCTTTTCTATTATTAAAAAAGGAGCATGACAGCACAGCTAGGCTTCCTGTTAAGATTTGGTATCTTCCTGCACGGTCAGTAGGCAGAGAGTATTTACCAGGAAATGACTGAAAATCTTTCTGGAATATTGTCTGTCCAGAGCCAGCTGTCTCTAACAGTCCTGGTAGTGGCAGACCTCTAATAGAGTCCAGTAATTGGGGATTTATTTCAATTAGTGGCAGCCCTCCTTTTGGGTTCAAAGAGCTGGATCAGTAACTTACTGCTGTCAGTCAGAGCACTTAATTTTACATCCTGTATCTTGCTGTGTTCAGTCTGAAGAGTGAAACTATTCGTTTCATGTTGTTGTTGTTATTTAAGCACTATCACTTAAGCAGCATGTCACAGTGCCTGACAACATGGCATTAAAAAGTTAAGGTTCTTTGATAAAGTAAGGAACCCGCAGCCATGTGAATTTGGCTTGTCTCGCTGCAGCGTTGCTGTGCAGCTATGCGTGCTTGTCCTTGGCTACACTAGGTTTGGTCTGTGTGGGTTTGCGGAAATGAATAGCCAGCCCAGGGGGATCAAACTTCTTGTGGAAATTGGCTGCTGTGTTGCAGTGACTGCCAATTTTGTTCAAGAATAGAGGAGGCCCATGGAGCTGAGTACAGTAAAGATCTGGTCTGTTTACTGGTTGGGAACGGTTTTGCATGTGCACATTGTTAAAAGCTGTTTTTGGTATACAGAGTCCTCATTAGAGCTCAGTATGTAAAAACTGCAGTCAGCATGCCTTGCCTGTGCCATTCAGAACAGGTAAAGCGAGGTGGGACACCGGAAACCAAGAGCGGGCAGAATGTTCCCTCTGCAGGAAGAAGCATGCCTGTTGCTTGTAAAACCCAGTAACTTGCGTTACTGAGCCCAGCTAGTCTGCTGTGTGGGTGGGGAGTTGGAGTGATGGAGACACTGGAGGTGGCGTTTCTCTTGCTTTTTAATTTTCCACTGCTTAGTGGTGCAAAGGCACTTCCCCATATCCCAAAGCTGGCTGGGATCCCGCAGACATCACAGTGCTGTATTTGTGCTACAGAGGGCAAACCTGCCCAAGCAACCATAAAGTCATCCTGATCGTTTGAATCGGTAATGAACCAGTGCTGAGGCATTCCTGCGCAGGGTGGGGTGAGGCAGGGAAAGGCAGGTGGACCTGGGACATGGCCTGGGCGCTCAGCCCGGGCTGTCTGTAGTGACCAATAACCCTCCCAGGATCACTGCTGCTCACCCTCACATGGGGGGCAGGCAGCCTCAATTAGCCCATCTGCTCCTCTGGCCTTGTATGGCTCATTTCCACCTCATGTTGTGCTTCTTGTATACCTGAGTGCAAGACCCGGGGACACTTGAGGTCTCTCACAGGTTGGCTGCAGTCTCATTTTCACCCCTGAACTCTCCCCAGAACCCATGGTTGGACCTCTGTCCATACCTGAGGCTGCGCTACTGGCTCCAGGGCATACTGAGAAAGCTTTAATAAATCCCTAAAGGAAGTCAAATTATGTGAGGACATTAGATAATCCAGCTATTTTCTATTCCTCTCCTGGTCAAATTTGTCCTTGCCTACTAACACCTCACGTTCGTGGTCACATGAGCCTGGCAGAGGCTGGCACTGTGGCTGAGAGAGGTGGTCCTGCTGCCCCTGGTTGCTTTCCCCCCTGCTGTACTGACCCCTTCGTGTGCTGGTGTAAGTGTACTTGTGGTAAACTGTGTATACCGTAGCGTGGCTTAAATAGTGAAACAACAGCCTTGGTGCCCTTAAGTAGCACGTTTTCGTGTGCGGTTGGCACACACGGTGTTACGTAAACCTTAAGGTGTGTCCAAGAAGCAGGGTGAGGCAATTGTGGGGCCTGAAGTGTAGGACTTAGGTTTGAGAAATATATTGCAAAATTTTTGAGGAGGAGGCAGGGAAAAAGGGAGAATTGGCCTTTTTTCCCCCCACTGCTTTTCCTTGTGACTTGGGAACACAGGTTTGAGCTGTACGGGTTGTTTTGAAGATTTCAACACTAGGCTCTTTAAATCCCACTCTTATGCACGTTGTGTCTCTGGAGTGACAGAACTGAGGATGGATTTTTCTTTCAGTAAGGCAAGTGCAAACTCTTTCTAAACGGGGAAGACATTTTAATACTCAGAAGCATTTTTCTGTAACTGAAATGGTGCATCTTTTGCATCTCTGGTATTTGTACCCTTCCCTGGGTTGCTTCCAGGAGTGTGCAGGAAAGAAGTATTTAACAGCAAGGAGACTGTCATGGACTCAGGAAAGTCTGGAAACAAAACCAGCTATGTAAAAATGTAAATGATCTCTTTTTCTTCCCTGTTTTTTGTTCTTTTTACAAGATGGTGGCAGAGAGTGGCTTGCTGGTCTTCTGTTTCAGCTGCGTGTAATATATTCCAGAGTAGCAGAAGACACAAAAGCCATTGTACTGAAGGTGTAAATTAGCTTGTACTCAGGACTGTTGCCAGATCAGAGGACAGTGTGAGAAGCATACCAAATGATAGAGCTGGGTATGCGGCAATGATAATCAGTCCGGAGAGAGTCTGCCACCTTTTTCCTCCAGCAGTATAAGAATTGGCAAGGAGAGAAAGTGCCCCCATCTTGGAGCTATGTATGGAGAGGAGAGAAAAGGGCATTAAATTAGCATTTAGTGTCTCTAGCTGCCAAAATGTCTCACTTGGGCTGCAGTGACTGCAAGGCCGTGTACTCCCAGCAGCATGTTTCTGGAGCCCAAGGAGGCTGGGGAGGAGCTGGGAAACACCCGCCGTGGTGCACTCCCAGACTGCGGCAGCATGTGAAGGCAGGAGGTGGCTGCCAAGTGGTAACTTCTGCTGGATGGCTGAAGCATCTGACCCATCTGTGGAAAGCTGCCTGGGGTGTGTGTATGGAGCTAAAATGAGTGAGAGTTCTGGTTTAAACTTTAGCTTCCATCTCTGTACCAAGATTAAAGGAAAGACAAGACATGCGGGTTGGACATGCTTAAATGTAGGAAGCAAAATTGCTCTTTAGCTGAGCAATGTCTTCATTTTATCCCAGACAGAACAACCTGCAAGCTATTGGCACAGAAATGTACGATCTCTGGACATATAAGACCAGCAGCCAGTTGAACAAGGCTAAATTGCCTTCTCTGGAGTTTGAGAGTTTTTATCCACACTCTGACATTGTACTGGATTAGAAAGTAAGAAACAGAAGCAGCAGAATGGTGTGAAACACAGCAGTATGGGAGCTGCAGCTAAAACAAGGCTCAGATAACTACTGTGTTGTCCATGAGCGACTGGCAGCTGAAATTCAGGTATTTCCAGGAAGACTTTGTTCTGTGTGTTTTGAAGACAGAAATATAAAATCTTTGCGACAAGAAAAGTCTGCTTCCATTTGTAATGATTTGATTTTTAAAAGTTGTATTATCCTGACACCTAGGAATCGGTTAGGGACTCTGGTCACATTGTGCTTGGTGCTGGACAGATGCAAGGAGGTGTAGGCCATCAGTAAATAGTTATCGATGAATACAGTTACTTTAACAGATTTGCAAAGCTGCATTGCCCATTTTTTAAACTTTTTTTTCTTTTGCAACAGTGTATCAGAGGTGTCATATTAAATAGCTAGCTATATTTATTCTGTTTTCAAAAGCTGCTTGGTGGATCTTGTTTTGGTGCAGGCTGATCTCATTTAGAATCAGTGTCGATGGACATGCATAGCAATAAGCTGTCCTTAAGATGCTGGAGTGTATATTAGCAGATTATTATCCTTAGAGTTGTTTATGTGGATTTTTAGGTATGCTTTAATGTCTTGCTGCCTCTTCCCTGGAAGACTGATTTTTAAGTAGCAAAGCTGATTAAAGCTTTTTAAGTTTTGGCTTTTGTTCTTTTTTTAAAAAAAAAAAGAAAAGGACTGTATGCACTTTTATATCTTAACCAGTGTTCACCTAAGCTGTGAGTAACTGTTTGCTCTCATAGTTTAAAATAAAGCCTTTGTGATAGTGACTTGTTCCACAGCATTCAGCTGTGACTCTGGTGCTAATTTATTCAGTTAATCATTAAAAGAACAGTATTGCTGACCAGTGACAAAGCAGAGTTTGAGACTGAAAGAAAACTGCTGCACAGGCTTAAGGTGGAAACTGATGTAGGAATAATAGCGATAGACCACCAGCTGGGTAAGAGTTGGCTTTCATGTCTGTTTACTTTTGGATGTGGAGAGAGAGAGTAGTTTGGAAAGAGGAAGAAAAGTACTTCCTAAATCTCTACATGGTATGAACTCAGTCTAACCTATTTACTATGATATCTAACAGAATCCATTTAATGTAATGCATTCTTATTTACCTGCACTTGCTTAAAAATGAAAGTGTTTCTAACACAAGCACATTGTTCTGACCTTCAATGTTAACATTAATTGCATTTCCCAGTATCAACACTCTGAATCACAGCTGAAAGACCTTTGATTTATAATGATGTTAAGCATATCTTTCTGTTTTCTGTTTTTTTATTTTTTCTTTTAATAACTAAAAAGTTAATAATATTTAATATAGCTACATTTAGTAGTGATAGCATAAGATTAATCCTGCTGAACAACAGTGAATACTGGAAGAAACCTCCATCGTATAAGAAGTACGATTTTTTGGCTAAGGCCATACTGAGATCTGGGCAGATGAATTATGATTGTCCATTTTGCAGCTGAGTTAGGCATGTATTTAGTATGGTCTAAAAAAAGCCACTTTCTTTTTCCTTGCCTCAAATCTCCAAAAGCTAAATGTGGTGGATCTTATGCTTGACCATTTGTCTGTTCAGATTGAGTGTGCTCCAGTTTGGTATCAGTTGGAGTATCATCATCTTCTCCAGTACAACTGAGAGTGTTTAGCTTAATCGGGAGAATCAGAAACCATTTTGGTATGGACACTAAAGTCATTCAGAAGCAGCCTACACAATGCAACAGACGGACTTTTGCAGCCACTTAATCTGATTTAATCTAAAAGATGAATTAGGGATGGTGACTGGAGAAGAGCATTGGGGACCAGCCTGGGGGAGCTATCAAACATTCTCTTTTCCTGGGCAGTTCAGCTTTTGTTCCTTGCCTTCTATATTTAAGGCAGCTTCCATGATTCAGCAAGCTCAGCATTGAGAAAAGTGCCAGACTGATGTCTATAGGCAGCCCTGTCTTCTATGTCCCTTCATAAGTGTGACCCTGCTTTACAGAGGTTAAAGTACCTCTTCCTACACCTGCCATCTTTGGATCCTTTTTCCCCGGTTAATTTTGTTTTGCATGTTTATGTGTGGTCTGGTGCTACTTGTGAACTTGCAGCATGGTGCCCTGTCTAGAGGCCCCAGCTGATGCAGTGTGCCCAGGCCACCGGCAGCCAGCTCCATCTCACCACGTGGGTTATCATTCCCAGCTGACCCATGTCCTAAGCAGTCAATGCAGTTTCTGCTTAAGTGTTTTGTGGTTGAAGAGTGCAGGTGCTGTGCTTAGCTGTTGATGGGGAAGAAGGCCAGGGGATGCCATGCCTTGTTTCATTACCTGGATTACAGAAACGGTTGTAATATGGGAATGGTCATGGGATGAAAAGGCTTACATGGGTGCTTTCTCCGGCAATTGCCAGCGGCAGATTGGGGGAGGCCTGTAAAAACAAAGTAAGGGAACTACAGATTGCCCCTTCTGTGTTCTCCAGTCTGAAGCAATCAGCAGGTGAAAGAGATCTGGGGTGAGATGTTGCAGATGAACTGCAAAGTATTACTAGCTGCTGATCGACTTACCCTTGAAGAAAGTGTCTAATGACTTTTTTGAAAGCATTTATACTGTTGACACAGGATACCATGGAAGCTTAAAAGCTTAGAAATTTAAATATTCTTTACATGAAAAAAGCCTTTTTGTTTGTTTAAATTCTGCCACCTGGTGAGAATTAGTAGTAGTGAGTGAAATAATTTATGAGAGACCAAGTAGTCATTTCCTACACAGTTTCTCTTATACAGACTGGCATCATGGCCCTTGGTCATCTTTGAAAGAAGAGAAGCAAATTTTACTTCTGATACTACAGGTAGTGATGGCAGGGACTGAGGAAAGACAGCCCTCAGCTCTGTATGCCATCAAAAAATTAGCTTTCTGTGTGCAACATAGCAATGATAAGTAACTGTTGGAGCATACCAACAATTTGACTTCACTCCAGAAGGTCCTCTGTATGTAAGAGATGTAGGGTCAAGGGACAGCTGACACAAGGTAGTCATAAAGCAGCTATTTATTGGTGAACATAAGCATTATTAGGGATAACACTGTATCCCGTGTGTAGGATATATCCTACATTAGTGATGCCTTATATTTTCTCAGCCATAAGAATGCCAGCTGTTACTATCTCTGTTTCACAGTCGTAGACTGATGGGACAATCATAGTTTGACCCATTAGGGTGAAGGACCCTAAAGGACCCACAATGCCTGCATCTTAACCCTTACAGCCCCTTCATCAATAAACTCATGGAAACAGAATATTCCTTCAGGTATCCACTCTTAGGAGAACAGGGATGTTTACACATATTTTGGACTACATTTACAAAAATGTTTCAGATCCTGAAAAAATGGAATGTCTGACTTAACTTTGATACCGTGAGCTCCTAATAACAGAAGAACACTCTTATCAAATAAGAGATTTAAAAAAATTATTATCTAAGGTTAAGTAAAATTTGCACTTGTACTTCTTTTGTGGTCCAGAGAAGGAAGTGGTGGTCATATTCTGAGAGAAGGTCTTAAAACACAGGTTGTCTCATTGCCCTGTATTTTGATTCAGAATGGAAGGAAAGGATTCTGAAGGAATGGAAGCAGTTATTGGGAAGTGTATATGGAAAAGTCTTAATAATTGCTTCAGTGTTTTCCCATTGTTCATAAATGACACAAGCCTGTCTGCATTGACTGTAATATGCCCATGCAGCCTTATCAAAAGAAAAGCTGGAAGTGAAGTCCTGTGAATGTTTGCCTTCTGGAGGCTGTTTTGTATGAAGCAGAACAATTTGCCTCCCTCAATTATAACACTTTTGTTTGAAGAAAGCAGAGGATTGCTTGCTGAGCAACTTGTTACTCTCAGTAAGCTGCCTCAGCCCTGCGGCATTTGGGGGCTGGTGCTCCTCTCCGCAAGCTGGGATGCAGAACACTTCACTTGCTACAAGCTGTACCTTGCACGTTAAAAAGTTAGATAAGGAAGCCCATCCTTAATTAGTTTGTGAGGCTCTTAGCAACTGCCAGTTGCCCCTTCCCCTCTGGGAAGGGGAAAGTCTTTTGGCCAGCTCTACAGAGGAGAGAGACAACTGCTGCCATCTCCTGGCATGGTAAGCCCCAGTGGGAATGGCTTGAAGGAGGAGCAGGCACACTGTAAGGAAATCTGATGCCCTTGGCATAACATAATCTGGCATTAGTATGTAGCTTTAAAAATATTTCTACAGGGAGGAGAACAATACTATCACAAAGTAGTTGTTGCAGCATTTCTGCCAAACTTAGCTTTTCAGCAGCAAAATTAGTTTAAGGAATCCTTTCCTTAAACTGCTTTTTCTTCTGATTTACACTTCAGCCACAATCAAACTTCTCTGTGGTTTTATTTAGTTTCTGAGTCAGACTTCTTCTTTCTCTTTTTAAATAACAACCTTGCTAGTCTGGGAATAGCAGTACTACTGTACCCACCAGTTCCCCTCTTCTGCATGAACTCTTGTTGCCCTACATTAAACAGTGCTGCTGCCCTGCAGTGAGGGGTCCAGCTACAGCTTGTGAAGCAATAGCCTGCTGTCACACCTGTCTAAACACACCTGATTCCTACCTGCTGTGATAACACCTCCAAGTCCTGGATCACATTGGGGTAGCTACTAAGGAGACTGTTGGGGATACCCACCCAAAGCTGACTTCCCTGTTTGAGAGGGGAAAACAGTCTAGGGGGTTATAAGGTCTTTTGCTGGTCTGGGTTGCTGCTCTGTGATGCTGTAAGAGCTGTGCTTTTCCTTTATGTTTCTAGCTGTGGCATGTTCTGGAAGTCTACAAGCACAGCCTCTGCACTTTGGCTTTGGTCTCTGTGTCAGGACTCCATCTCATCCCATAGCTAGGCACATGGGCTGGGAGAGTAGTGCAAGATGAGAAGCTGCTATGCTGGGTGAATGTGGCAGAAATTTAGGATAGCTTGAGTGTGCCCTGGAATGAAATGAGAGCTTGTTTTTTACTAAAGATAATATTGTTCTGTTTGTTGTATTTGTGTCATCTGAACCTGGAGAATTGTCAGTAGTTCCCTCAGACCCTTGCTCTTCCTTGCTGGTTAGCATAGCCAAAACATCTTAACATTTTACGAGACAACTGTATGACAGCATGGATCTTAGGATAGGATATAATATATGAAAATGCTGAGTCCCTTCTATGGATGTGAGCATTATAAAATTTGGGAGTACTTGACATAAGGCTTTGAGTTTTGCACTTTAATGGTATGGTATATTGATAGGATACTAATATCTATTTCTTTTACCTTCATGTAGTTAGGAAGTGGTGCTGTCATATTTGAATGAATCCGGTAGAAACAGAAAATGTTCTAGTATGCCTTTTGGAGACTAATGAAAAGTGTCCATAGCACTGCTTGGCTGGGACTGTGGTCTCATTTGAGCAAAGGCTGGAGTCACTGAGGCAGCACAGTTAGGTTTATTGGCTAACCAGCTAGCTTGCAGAGAAACCGCTTTTGTTTTTAATGAGAAATGTCACATTATTAGCACTATTTTGATGCGGAGGAGTCAGAATTGCTGAGCTTGTTTGAAATTTTCTCTTGGTTCTCTTTTTTTTATTTTTGGCTTTTTTTTTTTTAAATAAAAATGTAATAGTGACTGCATGCTGAAAGTGCTTACTTTACTCATGGCATAAGAACGCTTTTCCTGTGCTGTGTGTGCATTTTGAATGTGATCCAGAGTCCAGGAGTGATTCATGACGCCTTTCTAACACGCACCTGACTCACGTATATCATGATGAATCAGCTTCCTAGGCCTGGCAGATGCTGTTCTGCGAAAGAAATGTTCTTTGGGCATGGTACACCATGCAAGCACATGTTCCTAGTCTCTTTCTTTCTGCGTTCATCTCATCAATTACTCAGATGTAAATCCACATCTAAATTGTCTTACTGTTTATGCAAATTAACATTTGAGAAAAACCAGTATTTTGCCATTGGTTCAACTTCTTGTATGAATAGAAATTCTTGGGCTGCTTTTACAGAGCCTCAGGGTGTTTTATTCTTTCCCTTGTGACACTACTGCTAGCTGCCTCAGTGGTAGCTTTGTCCTTGCATCAGAATGGGTCTGCAAAGGACAGATTTGCAAGCAGAAAAGTGTTGCAATATAAATAAGACTTTCTAAAACTTCACCTTCAGCTTGAATATAGTAGGATGAAGTGGAAATGAAACAGGAGGGTTTAGCTTAGGAAAAGCTACCCGTATTTTGGAGGGTCTCTTAAGACTAAGCTGACTTGACTCTTAAAATATTTTAATTAACATTTCATTAACCTCAGTGTGTTTGGAAGATTGAGAATGATTTCTCCTCTCTCCCCATTGGCGCAAGGAGAATTTGTGTCTGTTTGCCTTGAGCTATAGGCTAGACATTGCCATAATGTCATTATTATAAGAATGAAATATGTGACAAAAGCTACTTATGAAAAATGGCCATGGGCAGATGACCTTTTGTGAAATGTGGACTAGGCACAATTTTCTGTTTGCAGATGCACTTCTTGAAACTGATCGAGATTATCATAGGACGTGATTTCTTAACAATGAAATATCTTAAATAATATAAATAAAAATTAAAATGGCATGATTTTTTTGAAAGTAAAGTCAAGCATACCTACCTTTCTGGTGAAGAACAAGTAAATTTCTTACCTCTCAGAAGAATTTTGTAGGTGCTTTGTTCTTAACAACAAATACGATACAGGCATATATTAACTAATGTTCATTATGTCACGTGCTTTGATTTTTGGGTGTCTGTTTTTGGTCATGAAGCATGAGAACTGCAGTACTAGTCTTCAAAGTGTGCAAAATACAGGAGTACTATATTCAATGTATATACTTAGGTGTTAATAATAGAACTGATTGTATTGCTTGAAATTAAGGTTGCCGGGCACTTCTCTGTAAAAGGTCACTTTTCAGATGCTTATAACTTTACCAAATTTTAATCTTTTGGACTGATATTTTCTATGTTTGATCTGTGCCTGAGGGTGAAAATTTATGTGCATAAATTTGGGGGGAATTGTTTTTCTGAATATGGCTTGTATTGGTTCCATATAATGGAATTTAAATTGATTTTTTCTTTTTTTTTTAAGACTTAGGAAATAACATCTGAAGAAATTAGGTTAAAAGAACATATGTTAAATGCAGAGTGAAGCATGTTTAGCAAATACCAGAATTAAATTTCCCTGTGTAACTTGGGTTTAGTAGTTTAGATGGAGTGAGTGAGGCAGGCATCAGCTACGTACTTACTGTAGAGAATAAAAATAAATACTGAATGCTCAAATAGTAAATGAAGGAGTGTTATGAAGATAACAATGCTCCAATAATATAATTAGAGACTTACAGCCTAATGAATATACACCCAAGGTTGCACATATAACTTTTCTTTGGGGGTGTTTGCAGTCTAATCAACTTTTTTCAGTGAGTCATTTTATTAGACATAGTAAACCTAAATGAACATAGATTATTATTCTCTGGTTCAACTGTTAGGGTTCTCTAGAAATATGAATAAGAAACAGCTTTCATTGTCACTTTGTACTATGCAATGCAATTAGTCCTTGCTGGTATATAAACTTGAAACAATTGCTTGGATATAGTGAAAAAGTATTTTCTATTTCTCTCTTTGTTGTAATGCATACTGAAGCTTTTTAACCTTGTTATATTAATATGTAATTGCCAGTAAGGTGTCCTGTACTGGATTTCATTTCACTTCCACAATGAAAGCAGCTTTTGTATATTCCACTGCTGTTATACTTGCAACAAAAGACTGCATTTACATTGAAGTATAACCTGGAATATTCTGTTGACTTATAACTGGGAAAGAATGAGTGGTTTATATACATTTATCAAGTGTATAATAACTTGGAATTCTTGAACATCGTGGTATGATTTCTATAACATGAACATGGTATAAAGAGCTTACACTTGCCAAAGATCTGAATGCAGATACTGTATTTATAGCTAGGTACTATTACTACAGTCGTAGTTCAGAAAATACTACATCTTTGCAACTCCTCTTCATCAGCCACCAGTTTGGAGGCACTTAGTGGTAGAGGAGGCTGCTGCTGCAGCAGTGGATCTGCCTGCAGCAGACTGGCTGGGGTATGTGGCTGAGCCTCTGTGCACTGGGAGCAGGAGTGGTACCCTGTCTCATTGCTTCTGCCTTTTTTCTTTTCCGGAACCTGCATTTTTTTTACAGGAGAACTGAAATGTGAGAATGTCCAGGCTTTTGGTGAACTTGTAGGTTCTAAACCCGTGTGAATTTTTAGATCTTTGTTTATAAAGTTGTTTAATTATGAATAAAGAAAAAGTATTGCTAGCAATCATCTGTAGTTGCGCCTGCTCATATGGAAGAAACTGCCCATAAGCAAGGTCAGACTCCCATCAAGAAAATAAGATTCAGCAAAAGGCAGCATAAAATGAGCAGGATCAGCTTCTGTGACTGCTAGAAGCAAAAGTTCCTTAAACAGAGTTTAAAGTTCATGTGTCTGTGAGTGGAGTAACAGGGGGAGTCAGATCCCCAGTTCTCAATAGCTAAAAAGTCTCTCTAGCATATCACTTCTGTTGATGTGAGAACATAACTGAGGAGAATATTGGAGGAGTCTGGAATAACTGTTTTAAGCCACTTTTATGGTTTCCCTCCAGCAACCTCCTGATACAGTGCAATGCAGTAGGGAGATCTGCATGAGGTGATTCACCTTGCTTATAGGGAACTTACTGCCCTACTTGGAACAGCAGGGATAGGAGTGTTGTACACATCCTGTTAATGCCATCCACACACAGGGTATGCAATTCTCCCTCCAAATCTTGCGGCTAATTCAGGAACACTTCCAGTGTTGACAGGTGGTGGAGACAGCACAGCACTAATGGCCTTGAAAACATCCAGGACATCTGTGCCACCCCTAAACTTCAACCATATCTGGACAGATGGCTACCAGATCTCTGACAGTATGGGCTGTTGGCTGTCACAGGGTTGCCAAGCCGTCATTGATCCTCTTCTGATCATTGCTAACTTATGTGAGGTAAACCCCTTGTACAGACTCATGAAAATGTCTTTTCTTATTTGAAAGTTTTGGGTACAGTGTATGTTGCTGTGTGTCCACTTGCAGCGTGGTTGCACAAGCACAGCTTGTTTCTGTATCCTCTCTCAGTTGCTCTGAACACAAGCTATATCTCTGTCCTCAGACTAGCATTTGAGGCTTGTCAACCTTACATGGTAGTTGCTTGTGCAGAAGCAAGGAAAAGAAATACTGGCTTCATAAAAAGCAGCAGTGTTTGGTTCTGGTAATTAGGGAGGGGTAGGATTGATTTCCCTAACACGTAGCAGCTTATACCATGCAGCTGTAGCCTGTTGCCAGGAAATGGATTTTGCAGACCTGGACCATTTCTTCCTATGATTGCAAGACCAAATGGACAAGTTGTCCTGTAACATCCTGTGAGTGTGCTTAGGAGGTAGTGCAGTGTCTTGTGGGGCTACAAAATGGGATATGACTGCAACGAGCTGTAGAGCTTGTCTTGGCTGGTGCCCATAGTGCAGCCCAGCAAGATTAAATGATACGCTGCTGGCAAGGGGAAATGCAGGTGCTTATCTTACAGCTAGTGTGCAGTACTGCTGGTGTTAGAAATGCTTTAGGAATTATAAATGCTTTTTGTGGGTTTAGGATATCTTAAAGTAAGACAAAAAGCTTTTCTTTTTCTCCCCAGCCAATGTGAACTCGCACTTAATCTGCAGTGGAGTCTGAAATCCAACATCCTACCGTATTGTGTTTCCCTACAGACAAACAACTTCCTTATCGGTCTTGATAAGAGTCAAATAACCTCCTGTATTCAAAAGGCCATGTTCACAACTGGCTTCTAATTTCAAAGCCAAGATCTTATTTCTTATGAAGACTATCATGCTACATCAGCTGAAATTATTATTGGAAGACACAGCAGTATTCTGCTTCCACTGAAGATGAAATGTTCCAGTGTGAAATTTTATTTAATGTTCCAAAGATGTCAGCTGCATAGCAGGCATTGTAACTTGCAGGAGGAGTTTGAGTGTAACAGCTGATACATTTTTGAGAGTCACATACATCCTTTAAAGTTGATAAAATTCTCATTCTAATGACTTGCTGCAATAATAGCCTGGGGTTTTTTTTGGCCTGGATGTTGCGCAGACATCACAGCTGCTGTGATAGTCATCACACAGTGAGTAATGAATGCGGTGCAGCAGAAGTGGGCCTTGCCCAGATGGTGGCACAGAAAGCTGGAACTCCTCCCATGCAAGCGCTGACCACACCTGGCCCTCTCTGCCTTTCCCAAAAGGATCTCTATAGGTTGTCCAGGCTTTAGTCATTTCAGCTTATGAGTTTATGACATGGATTTGTTGGCTCATGTTTTTTCTGGGTCTGTCTGCTGTGTCTGGTAACATTTTTGCCTCATGAGTGTGAGGAGCGTATATCAAATATACATAGAATGGTTATGCACTGGGTTTAGGGTAGTGACAAGCTTGATATGGATTCATGATTTTGCCTAAAAGAAACTGTGCAATTTTATCATAGAGAACAAACAACCTACAGCTGGAAGGATGAAACAGCTGCGCTCTATTTCTGCAACAGGTCATGGAGGGAGGGTTGTACACGACTTCTTGTGTAAACCAGTAAAATTATTTTGATGAATTTGAGTTGTATTGTAAAGAGTCGTCTTGGTAATCCACTCCATATCAGCCTGGCTCTGTGCATAGTGAATGATAATGCTGGACCAGAAGGGAGTGTCGCTGAGTGGTGCTATGATGGTTTTTGGCTGGAAATTATTGAGGCAGGAGATCTGATGCAGCCGTGGGCAGTGTATTTCACTTTCAGTTTTATCAGTTACAAATGAAAATGCTGTAGTACCTCCTGGACTTTTTTTTTCTCTGTGCCTTCAAAATAACAGTTGCCAGGACTGTGTCCCTGCTTTACTACTTTGTTTTACGCTTTCCAAGACTACAGCAGAGTTGCTCCGACTTTGCTCTGCAACAGCAGAGTGGCAAATCTGGCCTGGTCGGCTAGTGGATGATGTCTGAGTGTGGGGTTGTATCATTATGACTTTCTGAAAATGGAAATGGTGAACTATTTTTTTTCAAGGTTGGGTAGCCCATTTTAGCTGACAGCACACTGACCCAACACGGTCCCCAGAAAATGTTATTACTTTATCTGGCTTGGCTTATTCAGGACTGTAAGTGGCTGGTTTGGTAGCTTTTTTTCTCTGTGGCCTCAGCTTTTCACGGGCACTGAGAACACTGCTAGGACAGGCCTTGGGAATTCTGTTTTAGGGCAACATTTTCTATTCATGGCAATTTCTAACTACTTCAGCAAAAGCAACAGGGCTGGACCGGAGTTAGAAAGCATCAGTAGTGAGTTTACTGCTGTGCTGCAAGCCAGCTTGAGAGTACAAACCTAGGGAAGCAGTAACAGCTGTCGCAGCTGTCTGGGCCAATGGTGACTGTAACTCGTATGCAGAGAGTTGAATGTACATGGCACTGCCTTTTCCCCACACCTCCCCTCTTCTCCCCTGGTAGCTTTCCCTCCTCCGACAGTTTTCAGCCCAGGATGGTTCCTGAGCTTGATGTGCTTCATCTATCTAGCAGCACGAGGCAGGCTCCCTTCCAAGTATGTGTTTGCTCCTCCACACCACCCCAGCTCTATCTAAATGTCTCCAGGGCATGGCTTGGCTCAGATCACCAGTTGGGTCAGCTGTGTGAGGAAATGCTGTGCATGTTTGTTCTGAACTGACTCCTGATGGCTTCATTTGCTGGACCCTATCTCCAATATCAGAAGAGACCATGAACAGCATTTTCCACCCTCTCCTTCCTCCTTTCCATTTTTTTGCCACCTGCTCCTGAAGCCATCACTTTCCCAGGCTGAAGGATCATAACCTGCCCAGCTGACCTATGCCTCTGTTCTTCCCTGTTGTCTCCTCTGAACCTTTCACTTGCTGAGGTAAGGGGACTAGTCTGAACTGCGCTGAAGGTCTGGAAAAAGCATGGATTTATTCAGCAGCATAATGTTGTTTTCTTTTGCTCACTGTTCTGTTCTTAATAACTCAATGGGTTTTTGGCGGTGGCGAAGCAGTGAGCTGATGTTTTCATGGAACTATCATAACCCCAGGCCATGCTTTAGAGAAGTAATGGCTAGGAGTACTCTTTTCCTCCTCTGAGGTCAGAGAATCTGGTCTTTTATACAGTGGAGATACTAGAGTCATACCTATTCTGAAGAGAGTTTGGACCTAGTAATTTAAAAACAATCATCTGGACATTCTGCTGTCTGTTTAAAGTGGCTTGCTCGTAATATTCCTATAAACAATGCCATGTAAATCTGCCGTTGCTACGACAGCTCAGATACATCTTCATATGGATTTGTTTATAAAACTGCACTTTTAGTTTTACTGCAGTTGTCCATTGTTGGAGACAGTCTAGCAATTGCATTCAGTTATGCTATACATTTGAATGACAAAAGAAGTTACTGTTTTATATGTCAGTGGATATGAGCCCTATGAGCTTCATGAGCCCTCTTTTTGCTTATTATCAGCTCTAGAGAATCACCCTTATTCATACAATCCTGGAAACTTATGCTTGACTGCATTTGCTGGAAATATTAGAAATATCATTTTATGTTATGGAAACACCTACTGTGTGGCAGGGGTGAACCTGGGGTTGTGTTTTCTATAGGCTTATATGATGGGCTTAAACTCTAGGGTGTTTATTTCTAAAAGTATATATAAACAGCACCGTGATGGATGGGGGCTAGAAAGAAGCTTCCAGTACTGACAGACTGTGCTCAGGCTGTCCTATGTCATGTTGAGGAAGATTCAGAACTTGAAATGCTGACAACTTTTCCCCAAAACACTTGGCAACTGTGCACAAGGTTGTTCCTGCGTTACTGCTGTTCAGTGCAGGTAATACTGTAGTGCCAAAGAGCTGTAGCCATATGAGTGGCCAACATGGCAGGATAACAAACACACAATTAGATGCAGAATTTGTGGTTGAACAATGGCGTGATTAACAGGTATTTCTCTCTCCCTCTATCTAAAATACATACATATAAATCTCATATAAATCTTATCTATATCAATCCCTCTATCTAAAACACTTATATATGAAGTATATTATTATACCTCTATTAACTCTATATTTTAATGTGTTTCCACTGTCTAGTTGCTACTTACCTATTAAGCCTGCTTGAACTGGAAACAGAAGTAGCTTCTAAACAGGGAAAGGAGGATTTCAAGACAGGGGAAAAATAGTAGGGCAAGATTTGGTAAGGATGGGTAGCATTTATGAGAGAGTAATGAAAGCAAAAGGTATGTAAGTGGAAAAAAAAGTGAAAATTAGCTAGAGGTATGTGGTGAACCCTGATGGCATATATGCAGCCAGGTTTGCAACAGCAAAGAAACATGTCTGTTTGTACTGCGTGTCTATCAGATTCTTCCTCTTTTTCTTCCTTTTAGTCCACTGTAACTCTTGAAGCTCGTGGCTGCAAAATTTAACAGAGAACGAGATGTCTCAAATATATTTAAGTTCCTACAAATTTAACAAAAATGACCAGCTGGGTAAAAGAGAACAGCCTGATTAGTGCTCCCTGCTGAGAAAGGGCAGCTACATCTTGTCTCCCAGTTGCCTCTGCCGGGCGTCAGCCAGCTGGTCAATGAGCACGTGCATCCTGCACCAGCCGGTCAGCTGGCACACATGTAGCTGTCAAAACATCATGGCCCATATGTCACTTGTCTGGCTGAACAGAGTGCTCAGGGATAAGTGGGTTAAGAAATCTAGGACATGTCTATAGGAAACCAGACATCACATTTCTAGTGGCTCATGGAACAACATGTTGTTTTAGTAGTAACCAAGATGTGATGTTTTACCTCTTGTCAACTAATGTGCACTTAGAAAGCTTCTAAACGTGTAATCCTGAGAACCTCACGGTCAAGTCCCACATGATGGGAGAGGCTCTGAAAGCACCGCTGGAGCTCCTACTCTGGTTTGAAGGAGGAGGATCAGTCACTGTGTCGTAACTGCAGTGATGTCAGCCAATTTATGCATGAGCATTTCGCTTTTCATAAAAGAAAATTATATTTATCTAGACATGAAGTGATAGGAAATATTTCCAAATTTTCTCCATCTCTTTGTGGAGATGCTGCCAAAGGGAAGGTGGAGAAATGGAGAAAAATACAGTAAACATTGCCATTAGCACTCCTTTTTTTTTTTGATTGAGAATGTATTTTCTTCAAATGTTTTTAGTGGGTTCTTCAATTAAGATCTCATTTTTCTAACTCTTAAGGTATGCTAATTCATTTTTACTTGAATGAAGGAGTAAGAAATTTGGCCAGCATATTTTTGAGGAAATGCACTTTCCGTTTTAGTTACGCTGATGCAAGTTTTCCCTGTAGTCGCTCTTCGTGGCATCAAGGCACTTTTGTATTATTTATTCAGTTTACCCAGGTAAACCTGCCTTAATAGAACAGCATATTGGTGATGGTAAGATGATTTTAGTGAAGAGAATTGAGGGGGAACCCTCTAATAAACCAATAAATTATTTGAAGAACTGGGAGGGAACCAGAGTCTGTGAGGACTTCCAAAGTGATGGTCTCTGTGTCACTGCCACCCTGGTTCAGGGGTGCATTGACCGCTCTAATACAACATGCGTCTTCACTGTGATGCTCCCATGTTTGTGCTAAAATGCCAGTTTCTAAAATTGGTGCAGTGCATGTTCCAGTCCCTGTTGCATGGGTTGAATCTAGGTATCTTTGTCCTATGCTGGACAGAGTTGTGCTGGAGAGAGGGAGCGAACCTGGTGGTCACTGCAGAGGCTGTGGGGACTCCTGTCCCCATCCCAGCCCCCTGCTATCGGGACAGTGCTCATTAGTCTGCTCTCGCCTGGGACTTCATAACAATCACACAGCTGATGGTGATCCTTATTGCCGTGTGGTCATATGGGTTGTGATGCGATCTGTGAAATGATGCCATTGATGTCAGCTTTCCTCAGCAGCATTAGGAGATTATTAGCAAGCACTTGGGAATATCTGTGTAAATACATGGGAAATTGTTCCCTCAAATACCTTTAAAACTAGTGTGATTATGAACAAGAGATTACTCTGGCTTGTAGATTTATTCATGATAGTTCCATTGAAATATATATAAGTTTAAGTATTACATGAAATATAAATGCAGTTGATTTTATGATAATTTGTCTTATGTTGGAAGTTGGAAGGCATGCTTTATTTTAATCACATATATATGTGTGAACAGGACTAAACATACTGATTATTAACATACTTAACCTGGGTGAGAGGTGGTTTGCTGTCATGCATGTACCATGCAGTGATGTATTTCAAACTACAAAGGATTGTAAAATTAAAAAAATAAATTTCTGCAGAATGTTGGCACCAGTAGGATACACTGGTTAATGATGGGGCTCAAATATTTTTACAGTGGAAAGACTATCTTTGATATCTATAGCACTTCTATAAATATGACTGTATCTTTCACAGTTGAGCTTGGAGAGTGTTTGAAAAATGCCATATGTTGGAAAATAAAAGTCTGAATTTACAAGTGCTATAGTTGCCTATGTTTACCCATTATTTTATTGGAAAAAACAGCATGTAGCAAACCAAAGAATTGTTTGTTTAGCAGAATCTTTACATTGTAATTTTCAAATTCATTTAGCAAAGAGATGAAATCAATAGAAATTGATGGGTTGTAGTAGAGTAAAAGTGAACAGAAAATGCCCTCGCATTATTTGGTGATGAACTACTTATACTTAGATCCACCATGAGTGAGTGTCTGGTCTTTCCCTAAGACAAATGAACAAAAGACAGTATGTGTAGTGTGTGGTCATCTCTGCATTTCAGGAAGTTTTGGAGATTCACTTGATAGTACTCTTTTCTGTGTTAATGATAAGTAAAGGTGCTGAGGCATTGAAGATAGGTTTTGCGGGGTGGGGGTTAAGAAGAAACCATAACCTTGAGTTTAAGACAATGTAGTGCTTTTTGTCAACAATAGAAAAGATGACTTCATGTTCATAATTATGCTCACATTTGGCTAACAGCATTGTACAGTCAAATACCTGTTAGTCTCATTCAGTTAGATCTTCTGTATTTGCTTTTTAAATCTTTTTGAGGTTTTACACTGTTGTTTTTGGTCACCACCATAACAAGTTTCTCATTTGCTAAGCCATGATCCTCCAAAGCAGGGTTATGTGGTATTGTGCTACTTAATAGGTTTTAAAATTCTTAAAACATAAGGTTATAGTAATGAGTGAAGGTAAAAGAATATGAATACAGGTATTCTGGATGGAAGCTGATTTAGGCTGACAAAAGTCAGGCTATGTAATTATCCTAATTGGAAACAGTAACAGAATAACAGCTAGGCAAAGGGCATTAGTAGAGAGGGATGTGGAAAGGATTTTTTTATGTTAGGCCAGCAGGAACAAGTTTAACTGAAAGCAACAGAAAATCCATGAGAGACTGGCAAATGTGTCTGATGCTTGTGATGAGATACTGAAAGAAGGACTGTGCACTGAAATGATGCTCCCTTTGCTCTGACTCCTGACTTGACTTACAAGTTTGTCTTCTGTAAAGTACTAGATTTCTTTGTGCATAGTGGGGAATGGAGTAGAAATGTAATGGTATTAAAATCTCTAACAGTTGAGCAGAGCCTAACAAAATTAACTACAAACTATTTAAAATCTGTTTTATCTTTGAAGAATTATGTTATTAAATAGTAAGGAACAAACACTTCCAATGAGAAATTTGAAATTGGTACTCGAATCACTGTCAGGTGAAACTGTTAGGAAGACTGTGGGCCTCACTTTGATTTCCTATTAGAAGCAGCAGGAAGAAATGTGTTATCAAACTCCACTGCTTCACTGATGTAAAACTAGTAGGGAAGAAAAAGCAGATGATACAATCTTTCTAGGCTTTCCTGTGTGGGAAGGCAGATGTCAGTAAACTGATGCTCTGTGAGCTGATGCCTTGGGTTACTCTTCAGCAACTTCCTTGCATAAGTAAGTTCTTCAATTTGTCTCTGGCATGAATTTGCAAATTAGTTTTTCCTAAAATGTTGTTAATATATTTAACAACACTGAAGACAAGATAGAGGGACATTACATGGCCTGAGACATTGTTTATCCTGTGTATTTGAAAGATCAGTGCTTTTCTGAACCTCAGAGAGACTTAGCTTAACACAAGAGCAACAGGGGAAGAGCTAGCTACACAGAAAGAGAGATAAATGGCAGGAAACTAAAAACAAACAAACCAAATAAAACATACCCAGCCCCCCCCAAACAACAAAAAACCCCACTCTAACCCAAACAACCCCTCTATGAAGGGAAGGAAAAAAAACCAAAAGACCCTATGTCTTAAACCTGTGTTTCCTCTATTTTAAAGGTATTTTACAAATTAAGTTTTAGATTTTTTTTTTCTTTCAATCTTTCTTGACCTGGAAGAAATAAATCTTAGTTGGGTATTGCAGTTTGAAGAGACATACTGTACATTGTATCAGCAATATTTTATTTTCCAAGATAATGTAATTTTAGGTTAACCTAAGGAATGACATTCAACCATTTAATTGGCTTTGTGTGCAAGGCAGAATGTACACGCTAAAGGTTACCTTGAGGTCTGCAGCTATAATTACCATTGACCAAAACAGACTTTTCATTTAATCAGCCCCCTGAGAAATGATGTTGCAAGGTTAAAGGACTACCATTTTTCAAGAAAGATGTCAATAAGGAATGAAGACTGCTTACAATTTTACAGTCTGTCTTGTCTCTGCTATGCTTGAAATCTGATAGAGTTGGACCCTTTAAGTATGAAAAAGAGCTGTATTCAATATTCATTCCTACTAACCCCCCCCAAAAACCCAAAAAACGAACCCCCAAAAAACCCCAAAGAATTTTAAAGGTGGGAAGAGAAGACATTTGAGTATCTTTTAAATACCTTTAAGACTTGATTACATTCTAGTGAGTTTTTTTAAAATGTAAATTTCTAAAGAACTGAAGTGGAAAAAAAAATGCTGGAAGTGCAGGAATATCCCTTGATGCAGACTTGGATATAGTGGCAGCTGAGATAATTTGAGGTGCTGAATTCACAGCTGTATAAATTTAGGAAGAGACAGGTCATGGCAACTTTTATGTCCTTAACAAAGGCTTCTTAGCCCTATAATGTGCTTTCCTCCTTTCATGGGGGTTCGCATTTGGTTAGGATGAGAAAATTCCGAGAAGCTGTTTACTAGGTACTTTGTAGTGTTGCAGTAAAGGGTTGATTGATAACTTGAGGCTAGGATACATAGGCTTGAGAAAATACATACTGTGATAACTGTATTTGTACACTCAGGCTGCACAAGACATTTAAAATCATGTCCGTAAAGACAGTTACTTCTAGCTTTGAATACAGGGCATTAGGAGGAAAAATGTTGGAGATCCTTCCACCTTTATGTAACTTTATGTAACATAGGCTACCCTGTGCAAATGGGATCTCTGACAACTTTTGTTAATGAACTGAAAATCTTTTAAGTGGTTACTAGAGAATTTTGTGGCATGGATTGATTCACGTAAAATGGACAAATCTAAACATCATCTAAAATGAGACTGCATCTTCTCTGTGGGTTTTTTGTTTGTTTGTTTTCATACCTTGGGGTAATGAGCGTGATAGTTATCTGAAAGTGGAAAACACAGCAAAGAGGAGGCACATTAACACTGTGTGCTGAAAACCCATCCTGCTCCTTCCAGGGAAGCTGCATCGTCAGGATGCTGGAGCAGCAGAGTCATTTCTAGGCTCTGGTGTCCCCCTTGCAGTGTTCAGATTCACATTCCCCAGCAAGCAGGGGTCGTGCCATGCCACCACGTGAAAAGCACAGGGCCACTGCTGCAGCACTTTGCAGCCCTTTTCTTTTGCTGCTGGTCAGGAAACCTGCATCTGCCCTTTTGTTGTCACCCTTCCTTTCATGTCACCTCCTTCCATCTGCAAACGATGTATGTGGTTTTGTTCACTTTCCATAGCAGGATAATTTAAACAGCTAGATAGTGTGGGGCAGGAGCTGGCTCTACCGTGACTCGCTCATGCAGCAATTAGCACAGTGAGGCCTCAGATTAGTGTAACAACTGCTATCTTGATGAAGACCGGATGCTTCACTGTGGATCTGCAGAATTAAAAGCACAGCATCTGTGCGCATCTCAAGAGTTAAGTGCAGTAGCTGTCAGGCTCGCATCCTTGTCACATGGAGGGGCAGCGCAGCTGAGTGATGGGCTGCATTCCTGCAGGGCACACAACAATAGCATTGGCACCTAAGGGGCTGCTACAAGGGGCCGATGCAGGAAAGCACAAGTACTGCAAATTTATTTATCTGCAGTGGGGGAAAAGTGTGGTTCCTGCACTTTCACCTCTGAGCATTTATATATAGGCTATACCCAACCTGTCTCTAATTTGGTTAGCATCTCAGTGATTCTCAAGTTACTTCCCTTTACCCCCATCTGATTTTCAAATCAACTGCAAGATTCAGGATGTGATAGGGCAGGATCTTAAATGTTCACAATGAGCTCAGCTTTCCAACTTTCAGCACGCTAGAAATACGTATTTAAAACAAAACGTGGAAGTCCTACAAATCATCAGTGAATGCCCATGTTCTCTTTTTCAGGAAGTACGCTTTGGCTTACACATCCCTCTTGGTACAGAGTTCCCCAGCAGTCTTGCTGGACAGTTTGAAAGTGATTACCTTGGTAACACCACTTCCCACGGCCAAAAAAGCTTCAGGCAGCTTGTCTTAGTATTGCCTTTGTGCTCAGTGCTCGTAACAATTACAGTATAAGTCCCTAATTATCCTGCTTCACAACAACTTTCCTTCTCTCCTGCTGGAGTGCTTGAAAGAGTGAAGTAAGTAGAATAAAGCAAGGATTTACCACTCTCAAAGTTGTTCAAAATCAAGTCCTGATGACAAACTAAAATGCATTATAAAAGAAAAATGTTTTGATTATCAGTTTCCTACTGCTACATCCTCCTGTTTAACACTAATGTACACACAGACACACACACACTCTCTCTTCCTTTAAATCTCAGATGGGAATATGAGTATGATGCCAATTAAGAGTATAATGCTAGAACTACTGGACCCAAAAAGGGTGTGGTTAAGTGGGAGCAAGACAAAGTGGTTGTCTGGTTTTGTTTTCCAAGTTCCTCTTGTGGTCTGGTTTTCAGGTGTTGAGCATCCAAAACTGTATGGAGGTCAAAGAAACTGTACCTAGTTGATGTCCCCAAAACATATTAGTTATTCTGCTGCATCCTATTCCAAATACTGCTGTCCTGCCTGTGTCATGGCAATGAATGTCTTGCAGTGAGTCTGACAAATGTCCATTTGTCCCAGGATTGTAAAGCTATGGTTCCACAAGGAAGGCTGCGAAGGTGAGGAGATACAGAGTTTGTGATATTTAGCTCGGAGGCAGCAGTGGCATACAATACGCTCCTCTCAGTGCTATCTTGCCCTGTTTCAAGGGTTGACATCGGACACTTTCTTAACTTAGATTTGAGACTGTTGTAATTGCTTTGCAGTTGAATTCAAGGACTTGCTGTATTAATAAAAACAAACAAACCCTACATTGAAGTAGCTCTTGCAACTGAGGAAATGCTTCTGCACGTTATAGATCTTGATGTCCCCTCACATTTAAATGATTGTAGCAGAACACAGATTTGTGTTTTGGGATCTACTGGAGATACTTGTTGTGGAGAGAAAGCAGGAACCTTTTGTTAGCATGGGATTGTACTGTTTACATAGGTAATGTCTAGTATTATGACAAAAAAATCTGTTAGTATTTGTTAGAAAAAATCCTGCTTGTCTTTATGTTATTAGGAAGGCATATGTCTCTGTTAGGGAAGCAAAGTGACTATTAAATGCTTCTTTTGTTGTTAATGGAAATTCCATGTTCAATTGTGATGTGTCAAGTATGAATGTAAAAGATCTGCCATTCCACAATAGCTGTCTACAAAATATCCCAATGACAGTGAAGCCAAATTAATCTGCTGCATGTCGGTCAATATTTGCAATTGTTTAGAGAGTTTCCTTGATGGACATTTATATAAACAGTGGTTCATTGTCCCTTAAGTGGATGTCACCTTGTGAGAGACATAATCTCCCAGGGGGAAAAAACAATCATGGCAAACCTATCATCAGTCCATAGACTGAGGGACATTAATTTTCTTTTTGTTTCACTGTGAATACCTATTCCGTGTGCCCAACGCTGATTTTTTTTTTCACTTTCTGTAATGCACAATTGCAATTGTCTAGTTTGTGCTATTTCTTAGCTGAGTTTGGGATGGTCACATTTCACACATCAAGTCCTTTGTACAAAGCAGAGAGAGACATGTATATAGATTTTTTTTTTTGGTGCACAATTATGAGCGGAAATTAACAATTCTCTTTTTTTCCCTGTGAAATACAAAGTCAAATTTTAAAATCAAGACTATACAGTTAAAATAGTAGGATACAAAACATTTCTGTGAAATTCAAGAACTTATATGGACTTGGACTAATTTACAATTGTAGTTCACAATTCAGATATGGTATGAACGGCCACCAGTATGTTCAGCTCATCCTTAGCAGCTTCCTTGTCTTCTCAGGTCTTCTGCCAAACCCTTCTATAGTGCTGATGAGCCATGTGTGCTCTTTCTCTTCTATAACGCAGGCATCTGTAAATCAGCAGGCTGTTCAATATTGAAACCTGCTTACATAGCACAGCAATAGGTGATATATTTTTGTATGTGAGCATTTATTTAGGAAAGAACAATGTTTGGTTAACAGCGTCTCACTGTGCACTTCAGCAAATTTATCTTTACTCTGCTTCGCTAGATTACTGATAGGTTTAACCCTATGCTTGTCAACTACTGTGCTTCACATAAAATTAGTGGCTTCACATTCACTAAATGTTCCTTTGAACACTTAGACAAATAAATGTCTTTATGCCTCAATACCTCTGTGAGACAAAAAAGTTTTGCTTCTGGCTCTTCTAGTCTTCCATTTTTAAAATTAGTTGTGTTAGGAAACCTCTCAAAGGAACTTCCATCTACACAAGTGGATTTTATTTATAGAAGAGTGGAGTTGGTTCTCCTGCAGGAAGGACATATTTCTTCTGTCAGAAACAAAGAAATAAGCAAACTGAAACAAGGAAAAGGTCTATTTTGGCTGTGGTTACTAATTAAAGAAGAATTAAAAGGCAAAAGATGGGCAGGGGAAGGGAGATCAGAGTTTGATTTGCTGTTTGGCCTCAGTTTGTAACTGTTTTTCTGGCTCATTGTTAGGAAATCCTCTTCCTGTGCCCCTAGTGTCACGAAAGAGCAAGGGGAGAAATCTTGGGGTCACAGATGTCTGTGGAAATGGTATTAACTTCAACCAGCAATGAGTGAGTGAGTTACAATGCTCAAGAGAGGAAACTGACCTTCTGTTAGCCCAAAAAACCAGAGAGGGAAGAACTGTTACGGCAGTGGGATGCTTGAAAAGTGTCCTGAAACCATCCCTTTTCTCTTGCGTTGTGAATGGCTCAAGCTTTAGGAGAATGAATTGTGTCCTGACAAGCTTGCCTGTCAGTCTGCGACACCAGTAACATCCAGCCCTAAGGCAGCAGCTCATCCTCAGCCTCGTGTACTTGCCACGCTGGGCTGTGGGCCCTCCTTGCCAACTTCGCGGCACAATATGTGGGCAAGGCTTTCGGGAAGCAGGACTTGGTTGTTATCTGTGCCTGCCTGACTCACCATGTAACACATTATAGATTTGTGGGTCACTTCTTCACTCTAGCTTGTCTTTCCTGCTCGACTTCCAGAACTTCCAGACGCCTTAGGATTTCACAAATGGGCTGTGCGAGGGAAGAATACATTGTTTGAACTCTCCTGTTGGTAGGAAATTTAGTTCAAAGGTGGGCATTTTCTGTGCCAGAGAGGCATGATTTCTGCATTTCTGTGCCTTGTGATGCTTGGGTTTCTTTTGCAATGATTTTACTTACAACATTTAATAACTGTTCAGTCTTTTTTAAAAAAATTAAAATTCGAGTTAATAGTGGTTTCTTTGTGTATACATGTCTGTGTGTATGTGAGATTAGTTTTGTTTAAAGCTAGTCAGGAAACAATTATTAAACAAAATTTAAAACAAAGCAAAACATGTTTGTGGCTTGATTATATACAGAAGCCGGTGGAGCACAGCAGAAAGTGGCAGAATAAATAGACAAAAATGAGACTGGGTTGATAAATAATTATAGCAGTATTTAAAAGAAGGGTAGTTTACAAATAAGTACTGTGTTGTACACGCAGGACTAGGGTATTCTGTGGTGCTCCCATGGGGCTGTCAGTATCTTAGTATCTGGAGCACTAATGCCTCTCAGCATGCCTACAAGTGGCGGATGTGCTATCCCGCATGACAGCTGAGGGACAGGAGAACGTAGCTTATTCAAGGCTACCCAGGAAGTCCAACTGTTGAATTCCTGCAACAAAAGCACTGGAATTAATCCCCTATTGCAGTGCCGGTGGATTCCTCTATATGCCAGCTCCTAGGCAATTGATATGTAGCAGAATAGCTTTGCAGGTTTCCAGATTTTGGAGGGTGACATGGCACATTTAGAACCACCCCTGCAGAGGGTGTTTATTCCAGTTGACAGTAGCAGGTAGAGCTAGAGGAGGAATTAGTCTGCAACACACAGCAGTAGGAGACTCTAGAGTCAGGTTAATAGCTTCAGTCCCTGAATGCTGTTTCCTGAATCCACTCTCAGCTCATCTGCAAGAAATCTTGTTGCCACTGCAGCACCGAGGATTGTCCTCATCAGTGCTGCAGTTATCAGCATCACTTTGCAGCTACATACAAAGATTCTGTGGGCCTCATTTCAGAAACTCCTCTTGTACAGCAGGTAAAATTTTACCATTTTTAGAACAGTCACAGTTGAACAAAAGTCATATTAAAATGCTTTATAAACCACAATAGTAACTTATTTTTTCTCCTGCTGTTACTGTTTTGTTGAACTCCCTATTAACAGTGAGAAATTCACAGTGCAACATGTTGGTGCATGACTCATCCTAGGATATGCTGTCTATTGGGTTGTGGCCCTAGATAAGGCAGAGAGGTCTCTCCTAAGTGGCTTTTATCGATAAATTAACTCAAAGGTAATATTCCTACGCTTCATCAGTGCTTTTTTGTTCATTTGTTCCATTTGCCCTCCACCTCTAATATTAAAGCAGATGCCAATGACAAATAATTTTGGGCAATACCCTGTTTCTGGTATTGCTTGAATGTCAACAATATTTCTCTGCAATGCAGCCTCAGGGATTGTCATATCCCCTACCCAGTGGCTTGCAAGGAATGCATTGGATAATGACAAACTGCAGTGCACTGTGCTCAGAGAGCTAATGAGGTGCTTTGTTCTTCAGCATCAGTACATATTTCATCTACACCTTTCATGTGCAGAAGTGGAATTGTAACTGACATTATACACATCTAAAAGGAAGTGAATTTCTGATGCAAGTGTAGGTGCTAATATCCGAACCATAATGATTTCATTATGTCCTCCAAACTCAGCATCAGGCTGTGCTTGGGGGAAATGAACATTTTGAATGTAACAGGAAATTACGAAAGAGAATTGAGGATGCCTTTCTGAAAGGGTGTCATAAAGATGCTGTGACTTCTTAGAAGGAACAAGGGTGTGATACATGCTCAGACATGGCTTTATAAGCCTTTCCTTGACGCTAAGCCCCTCTGTTGAATGCTAAAGCTGAATTTCGACAAGGTGAATGTAACCATATGATAAATGTGCAGGAAATATAATTTCAATCTTGTCCTCTTTTGCTTTTTCTATGTATCTAAAAAAAAAAATGTCATTGTGCTGGTATTTTCAGACCACAACTCTGGGTGGGAATGAATGGGGAATATATGCATTTTGACTCTTAAGAAAATGATGTGTCTCCTAATACTACCAAAGTGGCAGATCAGCTGTTGGAAAAGTTGAGCATTGCTATCTGTATAAAAGGATGCTGTTCTGAGTGCTATAAAATAGTAGCAAGGCGTTTGAGACTGTCTCCCATAACATCCTCACAGACAAGCTTAGGAAGTGCAGGTTAGATGAGAGGACTGTGAGGTGGATCGAGAACTGGCTGAACGGCAGAGCTCAGAGCGTTGTGATCAATGGCGCTGAGTCTGGTTGGAGGCCCGTAAGTAGCGGTGTTCCCCAGGGGTCTGTACTGGGTCTGGTTCTGTTCAACATATTCATCAATGACCTGGATGAAGGGATAGAGCATACCCTCAGCAAGTTTGCCAACGATACCAAACTGGGAGGAGTGGCTGATACGCCAGAAGGCTGCACTGCCATCCAGCGAGACCTGGACAGGCTGGAGAGCTGGGCCAAGGGGAACCAAATGAAATTCAACAAGAGCAAGTGTAAGGTCCTGCACCTGGGGAGGAACAACCCCATGCACAGGTATAGGTTGGGGGTTGACCTGCTGGAAAGTAGCTCTGCTGAGAAGGACCCGGGAGTGCTGGTGGACAGCAGGCTGATCATGAGCCAGCACTGTGCTCTTGTGGCCAAGGCGGCCAATGGGATCCTGGGGTGCATCAAAAGGAGTGTGGCCAGCAGGTCGAGGGAGGTTATCCTCCCCCTCTACCCCACCCTAGTGAGGCCACATCTGGAACACTGTGTCCAGTTCTGGGCTCCCCAGTTCAAGAAGGACAGGGAACTGCTGGAGCCAGTCCAGCGGAGAGCCACAGAGATGATCGGGGGGCTGGAGCACCTCTCTTATGAGAAAAGGCTGAGAGACCTGGGTCTGTTCAGTCTGGAGAAGAGAGGACTGAGGGGGGATCTTGTTACTGCTTACAAATATCTGAAGGGTGGGTGTCAGGAGGGTGGGGCCAGACTTTTCTCAGTGGTGCCCAACGACAGGACAAGGGGCAATGGCCACAAATTGGAACACAGGAAGTTCCAGCTGAACATGAGGAAAAACTTCTTTACTGTGAGGGTGACAAGAGCATTGGAACAGGCTGCCCGGAAAGGTTGTGGAATCTCCTTCTCTGGAAATATTCAAAAGCCGCCTGGACCCAGTCCTGTGTACCCTGCTGTAGGTGAACCTGCTCAAGCAGGGGGGTTGGACAAGATGATCTCCAGAGGTCCCTTCCAACCCCAACCATTCTGTGATTTTGTGATTCTGTGAAAATACACCAACTTGCTCAAGTTGTCTCTTCTATTGTATAGACTCTTACTGTATGTTCATCACTGCTATGTCTGATTATCCTGCAGCAGTAAATGAAGTGATACAGCTAATATCTGCTGTGTGCTGTTTCACTGTTCTCTTGCAGGGAAAGAAGTGTATGTAGTGAAATGTTTTATTTGGGTTTTTTTTACTCTGTGTGTATACAGGCTTGCACATGTTGCTATGCACTTGTGCTGAGAGGTCAAGATCTAAGGAACAGTGTGGTTTGTGACATTTCACAATCCAGCTGATTCTCAAGATAACTTTGTCTTCTGCCCAGCTCAGCCTATTGCATGGTGTTGCTTTTGCCAGAAAAGCAAAACTGTCTGCAGAGTTCTTGACCTCTGGAGCAATGCCAGGTAGTAGGTAGTGGCCCAATCTGAGGTTATTTTGACAATGATCTACAACCCCAAAGAAAAATCTCGACAATGTAAAACTTTCTTCCTTTGCATATCTGAGTCAAAGTGCAGCTCTGCTTCCCTCCAGATTGATATAAATTTCATGGATTTATTTACTTGCACTAGTGTGCACTCATCGCCCCATCCCTTCCCTGTGTGAGTCACATGGTGGAAATAAAGGGTGCTGCCTGGAGTACAGATGCTCTGAAAGAAGAGTTGCTGGTTGTGTCTGCTGCAACTGCAGGAAAAGTTTTAGTGTTTCTTCTTACCCCCTGCACTGTTAATTTCCTCCTGCTCCTCTGTTGCACTACCATAGACCTCTTACCAGAAAGTAACTTAAATGCAGTGTTAATAACATGAATAGTACCAGTCCTTGGATGTGAGTGGGAGATGGAATAAAGGATGGAGACTAGGGGGCCTTCTGGTAAATCGGCACTGAAACTGAGCTGCAAAATTTGTTAGTTGCTTGGAAAACGTCTCCTGTGTCTGTTTGTTGCTGCCTGCCTGTATTATCTAGATCTTCTCTTGGAAATCAATGCTAATGCTTTCGGAGCAGTATTTCAAGGTGATAGAATCCACATGTAGGCTATGATTTTGCTTCAGCTATGTTGCAGACACATTAGTGCAGATTAAATAGAAGAAGATAAAAGGCAGTTGATGCAATCATATTTGCAGAACAATAGAAGTGAGAATGATCAAAGGCAAGCACATGGCTGGGTCACTTTGCTGGAGTACTCCTGACACATAGCTCTCTTCACTTGAGCTGCTCTTAGCAGTTTTCCAGGCTCTTTGGAGTGGAAGTTGGAAGCATGCCCAAGGAAGGTGTTTCACCATCATACGTTAATTTTTATTTACTGCTCGACAGCTGAGAACCACAGAGTACAGCCTGTTCTTTGATACGTGGCTGACTTATTACACACCTCTTCAAAGTCCTCTTATCTGCGGGAGTTATGCTTCAGCCAGTCCTGAGGTCTGAGATATTTAATGCCTCTTTGGTACGTGACAGATCTTTTGAAGCTACTAAAGCTGGAAGCACCATCAAACTTCCAAATTGTTTGTAGAGTGTATAGTGGCCCATTAGAGAAAGTTAGGGGATAACAGTGAAATGTCCAAGACCTACAGTTGCTCCTTGTTGAACAAATGGTGTTACACTGCAGCACCTCAGTTTTCCTCCCTGTAAAGAAGGGGGTCATTACCCTCATCTGTAGAATACTTTGAGGCTGACAGCTGAAAGGGACTGGCAGTGTTTGGATTAATTACTATTTATCATGGTGTTACTGTTATGGCTACCACTGCTATAATCTGATGTAGGTTCATTTATGTAATTAAACAATTCTGTCGTCAACAGAGATTTGAGTTGCAGCTTAAATGTGCTGGTATATTGAGACAATGTAGAAACTCCCTTGTGACTTGCTGTGGCACAAACCCATTGCTGTCCTGGATTTTAGTGAGGATTACTTAGTGAGGCAATGCGCTCTAAATCTGAATAGCTGATGTTTGTTTTTTGAGGAGCACTGTCCTCTGAAAGTTTGGATGTATATATGCTTAGATGTTTTTGTAACAGCTAAAATGAGCCTGGCTTAATGATGTGTTCCTATAGTCGAGATCAGACCCGCAGGTATAGAATAGACATTGGTAAAAACACTTGAAGGATGAAGTGCCAAATGTTACAACTGGAGAGGGAGACTCAAGAGAGACCTTGGGGCTAAGAAGGAACACACTGTTTACTCACACATTTCCTTACAGAAACTGTGGAAGTCAGTAGCTTTTGTGAGAAGGAAAGGATTGATTGGCAAAGATGAAATGGCACTGGTGAAAGCTGAACTACTACTTGATTTATAGCAGCCACCCGCAGCACACTGAGCACCAAGGCCTGCTGAGGTGTCATGCTGCTGGCATTAGCCAGGCAAAAGAGTGGATGGTCTGGTTTTGAGCCAGACATCTTCTAGGTTTTCTAAATATGACCCACAATGCTGTCATCTTGCTCTGTCCAGGGAGAGAGTTTGCTCCAGGAGAAATCTTGTATTGTTTTGACTAAAGACTCTAATGCCCAAAGGGAGAAAAATGATCCCTCTTCTCATCCAAGATGTATATTTTGTAGTAGATTGGTTTTGTGACAGTTTGAAAATGGGGGTTTTCCTTAATCTTGGTTTTTATTATTACTCTCCCTAGCTATTTTGTATGGGTTTTGGAGATGTTAATTAATCATGGCAGCGTTATCATTTCAGATGGGTTTGGTGAGGCATCCAGCATGTTAGTGCCTGTGAGCTGGCTGCCTCCTGCTCCAGCCAGCCACAGGATGACACCAGTCTGGCATAGGAATAAATAGCGTTACTTTCCCCCATCTTACAAATCTGCTGAGTGGGTCAGTCTGACTTCTTTCTTTCCCTGGCTTGCTTCCTTCCAGCTTTCACTCTGCCATGCCTTTGAAATACACAAGAGATGGTATAATACCAGTTTTACAGAACGAAAAGAGAAAAGAAAGAGAAGTGAAATGACTTCTCCATGTTCAGGAAATAAGTAAGGCAAGAGACGGAAAACAAACTCCTTAATCCCCAGAACCTATCTGGTAGAGCCCGCACAATCCCCACTCTGACAGCTCCTCTCTCTGCCTCTTACCATTTCTTTCCCATACACATTTGAAGAAAATTTCAAGACTGCATGCTTCCTTCTGCACTGCTTGATTTGTTTTCTCCTGTAGTAACCAAAGTGGTTTGAGATTCCCAGGTCCTTTTAGCTATAACTGCCTTTTAAAATTTGTTTAGCTACAATTTAAATACTAGCCAAACTGTGTCAGAATTGTTACTTGCTATGACTACTTCTGACTACCCTCAGCTGCTTTCTTGCATAGGCTAATAGAGGCGCTTGAGAGCAAAGTCTAGTAATGTGATTTCCTTTCTCAGTAGATTTAATTCCCGCTCTTAACCTGTTCACCTCCTCAATAGCAGTATCTGGGAAGCCATGCTTCCGGTTTAAGATTAAAGACACTTCAGAGATTACTTCCATAGCATTGGAAGATAACGAAAGAACTTTTGTTGCACAGGTTATCAAAAGTGTATTTAGCAAATATGCAAATATCCCTTTGCAAAAGAAGCTCAATGTGGACATAAGTGATGGGGGAGAAGGAGGAACAAGCCCTGAAAGCCCTGAACTTAATTGTCCCTGGGACTGTAGATGGCTCCCAGACCATGAACTGATCACTGGTGGTGTGGAAGGGTTATTTGAAAGTGACAAATAGTACTATTTTTTGTCAATAATGTCAGGAAAATTAACTGTATAAATTCTGTCAAAGTAGGTGTGGACTAGATTCACCAAATTGAGAACTTCAATCTGTATACACACTCGTTCCACAGTTGCATACGTTTTGAATGTGGGGTGCCTGATACATCTTTATCTCAAATGAAATGCTACAGCATAACAATCGGGGCATGCAGCAGTTAAGAAGACTAACAGGCTGGAGTGCAGCTATCATAACCTCAGAGCATGTCACTCTGAGCAGAAAATAGGTACCTAAAGCTGTGAAGTGCCTGATCAACCCTGGGGCTGTGCTGATGCACAAGTGGGTCTCTAAATGTTGCAGTGCAGCATTTTCCAGCCACTCTTTTTGGCAATTTCTAGTCATCTGAACTTGTTAATGAATTTTTACACACTTGGATGTCAGCTACACAGTGGGGTAATACACTGATTTTTTTTTTTTTTTTTTTTTAAATTTTTGGCTCAGTTAAATGTTCTGTTTCAGAGTGTACTTGTATGAATTTGTGTACCTTTTTAATGCATAAAAGTGGCTTCATAGTTAAATGTTTTCCTTCCATGCCAGTATACTACTTCGCTTGTCTTCCTTAGTGGTTCTTGTTCTGAAGGTAGGAAAGAAAGGGGTGAATGAAGTCTCCATTTTATGCTCAGTTAGTTATCCACACCCACTTTGCTTTGTCTAACAGCTTCGTGTTCTTCACTAGCAAGATCCCTCAATCATAATTTGATCTTTAGAGATGATTTCCAAGAACTGCTTTACAGGCAACTTTTGCATGTCATTTAAGAGATTTCCCTATCAATCTTAACTGACGTTCATAATCTGGGAAAGAAAATTGTGCAACTGAAGAGCTCTCTTACCCTTCTACAGTATAAATGTGACGTCACTTATTCTTTTAGTGTTTATGGTGTGTGGTTTTTTTTTTTTTTTAATCCTTTGCTGAAGTTTAGTAGAAGCAGTATAAACAAGGTTTCTGGGTAATGCAGTTAAGTTCAGTGTTTTACTGCAGTGATTGAGTGCTCTATCATGTCTGACTGTATCGCTCACTGATTTCCTTTCATTACCATATGTGAATTCTTATCATACCCTTTGTCTCTTCCACCTGCTGCAATTAGCTCAGCTAAAGTAAAGATAAAGTTTCTAGAATCAACCATATTCCATTTCATGATTGTTCTAAAGAAAAATCAGAGTCTCTTTCATTGCATGTTTGGGGCACCTCAAATAAATAGCAGGTCAAATTACTAATAGATTAGCTCTTTGTCTGCCATGGTATGCACAGTTAGTCATGAAATATTCATGCAATTCAGAAAAAAGCTTGGGGGGGGGGGGGGGGGAAGGCAGCTCCTGAAATGAAACCATAGTATCATAAGGTCAATCAGCTTGCTGCTCTTAGATTCAAGCACAGGTCAAGCCTTTCATCCTAGAAACTTTGCTCAAGAATTATTTACTTTCATCTGTCAAGCTTGTTAAATGATTACCTAAGTCAATAGTGTCCATTTTCTTTATTCATTGGAAGATTTTTATAAATTACTTTTTTCCTAAAGGATTACATTTTTACAGTACATGGTTCTCTATATGTAAGCTTTTCACAGAAATCCTAATCCGGCTTCAAATTAAATCGATTGGCAACTCCTGTTGACTTCAGTCAGAACAGCATAGTGCCTGTCTGTCTTCGTGCATTTGAACAAAGTCCATTCAGCAGTAGAAAGCACATTCAATGGCACATGGTTATAAGGTTACTGGGATTAAAAGAATATGAAGTTGCATATGCACATAAATACAAAACTAGATGCAGTCTAGTTGGGGTTTCTATCCCATCTCCTCATCCAGCCCTGGAGAATGAACAAACACGTGATAAAAGAGGAAATAATCTAACTTCTAAATATAAAGAAAAATAAGTTAATAACATACAAATATGTTAAACCTATGCTAATATTGTGTTCATTGTTAGAATATCAGAGTACCTTCTTCTGTGTAGTAGTGCCATATACTTTTTTTCTGTTCTTGTGCTTCCTCATCAGTGTGAAAAATGTGTAAGGGAAGATTTCAGTTTGAGGGTGATTTTTCCTCTTTAAATGCATGTATGTGTTAGGGAAGATGAGAAGAATCCAATTTGTAATCTGGAGCAAAAGGTGACAAGGTTGGCTCCAAGGTTGGTTGAAGGAAATTAATTTCATGGATTCAGGCTGATACTTGTAGAAGCTTGTGTCTTTTTCCATTATGTCAGGTGAACAAAGTGTTGCCTGTCATCTTTATTTCAGCGCCTTATTTATTTTGAATAATCTGGTTCAAAGTTTTGGAAACTTTGCAGATGAACACCTAAGACCCTGATTTTATACTTATTGGCCAGTATGTACACTGCAGTATCTTGTAGCACTTGCAGGTGTCTAAGCACGTCTGGATTTTCGACACAGTCCAAGACAGGAATGACTTTCTAATTCAGGCTGTAGACTCAGACTGATCAGAAACATTGACTGAGGATACATAAAATTGTGGAGCCATAGGGATGTTGGCTGGAAAGGACATGTAGTCCAGCATCCCTCTTGAGGCAGAATGATTGCCATCAGGCCAGCTCTGGTTTTGTATAGCTGCATCCTGAAAACCTCCAAGGATGATGATTTAACCTCTTCCAGGTTCTCCAGGGTGACCTCCTGCTGGAGATTTTTCTTTTTTTTCCCCAAATATCCAACCTGAATCTCCCAAGCCTCAATTTCCAGTTGCAGTTTGTTGTCCCATGTTACACTATTTGTTACTAAGGGAAGAGTTTAGCTCCATCACCTTCATAACTGCCCTTGAAATAACTGTAGGCTGCTGTTAGAACCTCCTATTGCCTCTAGCTAAGCCTAGACTAAACACATGAGAAAGGACAAAATATTTCATGGCCAAATTTTACTGTAGTAGAAAATATATCTTGTGGCACATGCCACATATACACATCACCAGTGGCTGTTGAAGCTGATGAATCATGGTAGAATAGAAATGTGACCCATAAAACATGAAATTTCCACTGGCTGCCAGCCAGTGTTTTTCTTGAACAATTTAATGCTCCACCCTGTAGCAGGATACCCTGCCCAGCAGCAGGGTCAGGAAGTGATACATGGATTTGTTTTTTGAATAAGAGCCTTCACTGGCATGAAAAGAAAATGTGTCTAAATCCAACTGCCTTTGTGCATCCTCCAGCGGAACTGACACATTCCCATAACCTGTTCCTTTTTAGTTAATGGTATGTGCAATCCTTTGGTCTAACACGCTACCATTAGAGATGGAGGAGTCATGGGGAAATGGAGCTGGTGTTGGGTCCAGCTACAGTCTGTTATTTCTAAAGAACTGTGTCGAGTTAAACACCTTCAAATTATCCATTTCCAGATAGCACCTGCAGTGTTGTTGCTCTGACGTTTATGGCAAAGTATAGAGTAGTTCCATAAAGTTTCCAAGACTCTGGCTAATAAAGATTTGCCACATAACTTATATCAAATCACCAGACCAGTGGGAATTTTTTGGCCTACTGTAAATCCTGAAGAGGAAAATACGATGAAGGTTTAGATATTCTGAAATGTTACATTTATCTCAAATTACTGCATTGTATTAAAATGCTAAAGCAAACCCATTTGCAATATGTGCTGCTCTTAGGAAACTGATGCTGGTTGAAGCAACATTTTCTGAGATATTTAGATACTGCTTTTTTTCATGGGAGGGGAATTGTCCATTTCTTGTGCTATCCCATTGACTATGCCTTGCAATAAAGCATTCATGATTTTGTAATATGGAAGTTAGGATTTTTAATGGGAAATACCCTTTTTGTTGCCAGGATGTGGAAAAAATACATGGTACACTTTGAAAAGATTATTTTGTATGTAGTTATACAATCAGGATTTCCTTCAAGAACAGGCAGGTTTAGGAGATTGTAAAAGAGCCTGTTTTATTTCTGTGTCAACTCATAAACTGAGGTGCCATTGACTTTAAAAGTGCTGTGCATGCTGTTTCTCTGCACGGTCTTCTGCCGTGACCATGAAATAAAGATCAGGTGCTGTGCAGCCCACTGAGGTTGAAATGCCAAGTGCTGTCTTCAGTTGCACATGCTACTGGATGGTGGCTGCATCAGTCCCTGCCGCTGGGGAGGTCATGGGAACCTGCAACAGTCCCTGTGGGAGCCTGTGATGCTCACCTCATTGCAGCGTGGAGTGCTTGCTCCCTGGATGCTGCTGCTGGCACACCGAGCCCCAGGCC
The DNA here is from genome assembly GCA_013389945.1 of Fregata magnificens. Lineage (NCBI taxonomy): Eukaryota > Metazoa > Chordata > Aves > Suliformes > Fregatidae > Fregata > Fregata magnificens. Next base: position 23,847 of record WAAD01034880.1, on the reverse strand, counting down.
CTCGCGTGCTCTGCCACACAGGGCTGGATAGATCCCTGTAGTAAAAGATTGCAGATCGAAAAAACTAACTAATGCGGTTATGTCACACAGTGAGCTCTGAAACAAGGATTGTTTTGGATATTGTCTGACAAGGATATCCCGCAAAGCCACAATGAGGTGCAGACTTCTTCCTGTGCTAGCTTTTATTCCACCTATACAGGAGGGCATCTCCACTTGTATTTCAAGTTCTGTTTAAATCATTTGGAGATATGCTGCTGTGGAATGCAGACTCCTAACTCCTGTTGGAGGCACTGGGAGAATTGCTGGTGCACCTGCATAGAAAATTTCTGCCTCTATTACCATAAAGAAATAGAAACCCACCATGCATTGTCAGGGATTTGTGTGTTAATTATCACATTTCTCAGTTGATTCTGGTGCATGGTGACATATCTATAAGGAAGTATTAAACCTACAGATGAAGAGAGAAGCACAGCTGATTAATGATTGTCATGATTCTTCTCATTTGCAGTTGGAATCTGGAAAGGACACTAACTTGCACACTGGTAGAAAATTTATTTAATAGACCTATATTTCCCTTCCTTGTCTTACGTGATTTTTCTCTGATTTTTAAGGGGTGAGAATAGTAAAATACTAAACTTGGGAATATAAAGGTCTGTATTAAATGTTTGATATTATTACAGAGTATTTAGAAATTGGTCTTTGATCTGTTCTGTATTGTTCCAAAGGCCAGGTCTAAAATCAAAGCTCTGCACTGGATGTGAGAGATATGAGTTCCCTCCCAGCTTTTCTGCTGATCTTCAGATTTCTGATATTGCTGAGATCTTTCTAGTTTCACCATCTCTAAAGTAAGAATAATGATACTGATTTCCTTGGCAAGGTGTTTTGACGATAATGAATGTAAAGAGTTATTAAGAGCTGGGTTTTTATTTTCAGAGAAATATTACATTCAAATGATTTTTATTTGTCAGGGAATTAACATATTTTATTTGTAAGTTTTGCAACTTTTCTTTCTCCTCTGATGGAATAATTTTCATTGACAGTTTTCAAAAGGTATTTCATTTTAGTCATGAGAATACTTTTTTGGTTTTGTTTTTTTTAATATGCTCCTGGTAGATTCTAGTCAGTACATGTTTTCCTGTGCTTACATTTTTATTTAAGGAATAACAATGGAGACAGCAGGTGTGGTGATTGATTCTGGTGATTGATTGACTAGTTAAGTGCTGATGTCTATAGGAGGAGTTAAGGCCATTTTTATAAAATTGAAAATGAAAGAAAATTATAAGGGGGTGGATTTTTGTTTAGTGATTGAGACAGCTTTTGCTGTGTATTGTTGGAAAATGAATTTCCTGCACAGTAGCAATTAGATTTCTTGAATTATATTATCATTCTATTCAGTTTAATGTTATAGTTGTCACTTACATAATGAGCCTTCTGTATGCACCTTTGATACACTGAGCCTTGCTATTTCACACTGGGAACATGAAAGAAATAAGTATCTACATCTGGATTTCCCTTCATGTCCAATAATCTCCACAGTAAGTTTTCAGATCCAAATGGTGGCACTGGCATGATCTCTAAATGGCAAAAGATGTCCTTTCTGCTGACTACCAGTGAGCAACACCAGCTCTCAGGAGGCACATTTTCATTTTTGCTGCTTTGTTTCTACTTAGAAATTCCTACATCCATACTGACTCACACTAGGAAATATTGGTAGTTTTATGGTTTTATTTGCTCAGATATGTTTGTGCATTAGTGTTTAATTTTTTACTTAGATTGTACACAAAATATAAAACAATGTATTTCTCTAGCATGAAGACATACAGTCAGAATAGGAAAAAAGGGCCATGAGACAGGGTATTACAAGGTAAATGATAGGGGAGGTTTAGCAAGTATGTAGTTAGTGCTGTGCTACCTGTGCCTTGTCTTAAAAACGTGTTTAACTACTTTTCCTTTAGGGGAGGCCTCAGATTTGTTGCAGTTGGGAGTTTTGTAGCCTCTCGGCCATGTCACGCCAGTGAATAGAAATAGGTCAGTTCCCAAGGAGCTAGAGGGAAGAGGAACTGGTGTGGGCAGGTTGCCCAAAGGTTTCGGCTCAAAGCTGGATGGAGCTGCATGCTGTGACACACATGAGTTTCCAGGATGGCTGGGATCAGGGAACTGAAACTATATTAGCAGGAATGGAAATGTTTTGGAAAGTGCTTTCCTGGAACAGAGCATGTCCAGTGCACATGAAGTATGCCAGTGCCACTTGGAAAATTATGAAGAACGAGTCCGTTTAATTTGACCTGTAGATAGGATCAACCCAAGTCCAGTACCATTCATAAATTGTAGCTGAGTATACAAACTGACAGTGAAATGATCCCCAGTTCCATTCTCCAGACTTTAACAAAAAAAAAAATCCCTACAAATATCAAAGCAAATTTGTGGTCTTTTTGCAATGTAGTAGTTTGACAGAAGGCCATAAAAGAAGTGAAAATTAAAGTAAGGATGTATCCTGTGCGAATTAAGTTACAACACCTTCAGGAAGATATGCATATCCCCAGTCAGATTTAAAACAGGCGCATCTAGAGAGATGCATGTGTGTGTGTTTATACGTATTTGTTAATGAAGCCATCCTTTAACTTGACATGTTACTGTTTCTGTCCACTTCAATGGAACAACAGCGTATTGTAGGATGTGCACATTTAGGACTTAGACTGTTTCTGAGCTGCTTCCCTTGAAATAAGCAAACCAGTCTCCTTGTTTATTTGTTTTTTGCCAATATGCCATGCTTGCTCAAGGCAGTCGGCAGTATCAGAGCATCTGAAATGCTGGGCTCCTGACAATAGCTCACTTCCCAGCCAGCTCCAATTTAGGCAGGACTCTGGTGTGTTTCCTGTTATGGCAGTGCCTGGTTATTTCCTTTTTCTGCTGATTAGGTCTTGCATGCTTAATGAAATTATGCTCATTAGACACTTCAAAATGCACAGCAGTCTCTATCCGGTATTGTTTCAGATGATCCATGGAGTTTCTCTTGGGTTTGTACCCAAATCAAATTGTGCCAGTTTCCACATGTCTGCAGTTGTGCAGGGCGCTGCTGCCCTGTGGGTCGAGAGCGCCCAAAAGACTGGTATGTCCCTGCTCTGCGACAGGGGCTCTGTGGGGAAAACAGGGGCAAGGAGACCTGGTGGACAAGGGGAGTGGCTGCTTGGCAAATGCCCAGGGCTCTCTCCTCCCTGTTTGTGTGGTGGGAAGTTGGAGGATCACCTAAACCTCTGAAGGGGAGCCATGGCTGTGAGCCAAAGGGGCTGTGCATGGCCACTGGCATGCGCCCTGGCAGGCAACGCTGGTCTCTCAGGGAGAGACACCTTTCCCACAGCCTGTGTCAGGGGTCCAGCGGTGCTTTGCAGACACCTGCTTCAGGCACCCACTTGCCCTCCACCAGCTTAGCCCGGTTGGCTGGCGCTCGGAGGTAAAGATGATGGATGGGTTCAGCAGCAGCACGAGGGATTTCAGGAAAATCAGGCACTTAGTTTGAGGCTTGGCTTGGACATTAAAAGTAACAGTGTTTGCGCTTGACGGAATAGGCTTGTTGGCTTCAAAGGCAGCTACTTAGTCACATTATCTGCAAAACGTTTTCTGTATTTGTATGAAGAGAGCATGACTGCTTGGAAAGGGGGAAGTTGCGATATTTTTAATAGAGAGGGGGCTAGTGTATAAATAAAAGGAATGACTGAAAGTTCATGGCTTCCCTGCCAAATCAAATCAGATTTTTTTCAGCCGTTGTCTAAGAGTTATTGGTAGATGTGCTACGCCTGATAGAGGGATGCCGTCCTCAGGGACATGAGGACTAGTGACCACAAATCAAAACTAGAGCAAAATGTCCTTCCATAAGTGTGGTGCAGAAATGGTTTTCAAATCAAAGGGCCATTTTGTTAAACCAGCTAGTCTGGACTTCATGTTCCACAGTAACTCTCCTTGTTTAGCAGCAAATGCTTTTTATGGTAAAATCATTGCTTCATTCATGACTCCTAGCCTTATATGAATAAACCCTTTCCATTTCACCTACTTGCCTTGCAGCAAAATCACTTCATTTTAGGCTTTTTAAATAAATGTGGGTTGGAATTAGTATTTAATTAAATAATAAGTGCCTCTGTTGCTCAACTGTTAAATAAAAATCAAGCTCCATTTGGCTGCAAAAACTTTTCAGACATTGCTTAGCAAAACATACCTTATTTTTATAAAGGCATCTGGTATTTCTGGACACAACATTCTCTGCTAACTCTAACTGCCAGTTTCTTTCAGTGGTGTTTTTATTGTCTTTCAAGACTCGCTAAGCTGCCGCCTTGCCTTAATTTATGTCAGTAATGAAAAGCAGTGATTTGGAACAAGGTATAATCAGTCAGTTTTTCATGCATCCCATGACTAGCCGTTGTCTATTTTAACTTATTCCCATCATATATTTCTGAAGCAGTCCCCTCCCCAAGGGACTCTTTTTGAGCAGGTGTTGCCTTTTCAATTTTATCCTTGTTAACAATTAATCCTTTTTCACAGTTCTTTCTATAGGTAACAATAGGGTACATGTTTCTCCCCCTCACAGTTTTGTATATGTATGTCCAAGGAAGGAAAAAGGACACACTTCAATTTTTAAATATGTTGTATGTTCTGCTTTAGCTCATTGTAAACAAGGAGTAATCTCTTAAATTCTGCTCCTTGCGTGCAAGGAGCAATGAAAACAAAAAGATTAAAATCACTTATTCTGTAGGATGGTGCTTAGTGATAGATCTTTGCAAGCAGAAGCATATTTCTTTTGGTAGTAACACTGGAGTCTCTTTTTTTCCTTTGATCTTCATAAAAAAATTAAGAATGCAATGATGAATCAGTGTTGCATAAATGAAATTATATGGTGGTAAGTAACATTAAGCAAATCGTATTTCAATGTTTTTTCTACATGCTTGTGAAAATTAGACTCTAGCTCAGGTCCTTTTTAATTATTTTAGGTGTTTATATCATTCATATCTGGAAAGTATAGAAGTCCCGCAAGACTTGTGTGTTTGTTTAGTTGCCTACACATGAAACATTGCCAGCTCCTGGTATTTGGAGTACGTGACTCAGGCTTTCAAATCACAAGGTTGGCTTAAAAACCTGTACATTTTAAGAGGCATTTTTTTGGTCACAGCCCTCATAAAGCACCTCTTGAGAGATGTATACAAGATCAGTGCATTGCTGGGTCTGTCGTACGCTCCTAGACTTCCCAAGGCTGCTCTTGCTCATTTTTCTATGCTTGAGGAGCAGCCTTTCAAAGGAGCTTTCTGAATCCTGCTCCACTTCATCATGCCTATGAGAGTGGATCTTCATAGTCTGGCTGCATGTAAAAAGATCGCCCAACACGTTCCCGCTTGGCTCTGTGCCTCCTTGCGCCCTTCCTCTCTCAGAAGTCCTGCCTTACTGTGCAGCCCGCTAGGGACACGTGTTGGCTGAAGCACTTAGCATGGAGCTTGAAACATTTGCAAAATCTGTTTTTTCCAGTTATTACAAGAAACCATGATAGACAGAAGCACTCTGATGCAATTCTCTATTTCGGGATCCTCAGCACTCTTGAGCTTTCTCAGGGTTAAGGTCAGAGTCTGCTCCTGTGACCTGTATTCTTTTTTTTTTCCTGTGGGTGCAATCTGAGTCATGAAGCAAGCCTGTGGACCTTACCTACTCTCTTGTTTAAACTTCCTTTACATTAGCCTATGAGACTAATAGACTAAACTTCATGTGATAGCCATGTGCCCAGCATGCTTATTAAATGGCTGGGATACTTCATCAGGACACTGTCTGCCTAACCATCACTTACCTGGAATTCACACCAGAAAACTTGACTGGCCCTGGATGTCAGTGGATTTACTAACTAACAGATGATCTTTTTTAACTGACTGGCAAATCTTGGGGTACGCTTGTATAAACAGCTTCAGTTGGGGTCAAGCCTGTATCATGCCTCTATACACATCCACTACTCCTGCATGCTGTGAGTTAGACATCACTTGCAGGTAAGGAAATAAGTGAATTTAAACAGCTGCTAAAGGTACTGTAATCTGAGTTCATTTTTCTCACTTCTCACTGGAAATACACAGAAGCATTTGCTTGGTACAGTGATAGTGGAGAAGTAGTTGGTGAAGCTGATGGGCTGCCAGCTGAGCCCAGGGAGGCTGGACTGCATACATTCAGTGCACACCATTTAATGTATTTGCAGGCACATCGTGAGTAGTTGGGAAGGGAGAGCAACATCACCCAACAGTAAAGCTGCATCCCAGTGCTGTCTGGTACCAAATGGACGAAGTTCTGTTATTAACACTATATGTTACATGTTATTGGCTACAAAAGCACACTTAAAAATGAGGTTAAAAATAAACCCATAGAAAATAAAAAGTATTAAGAACAATTTTAATAACCTTCCTAAAGACTGTGCTTTCTTCTATGTAATTCTCCTTTCTTTCTTCAAACTTGCTGAAGTCTCTGGTTTTGTTCTTGGATTTTGGGTTTGGTTTGGGTTTTTTTGGTGTTTTTTTTTTTCTTTTCCCTTGAATAGGTGAAAAGTGCCTTCAAAAATCTTTTCTTGTTTGCTGAAGTATTTTATCTTGAGAGTATTTACAAACTCATGATCAGCAAATTGCCAGGGTTTTCAATCAAGGACAAAAACTCCCACCAGCCAGCCTTTTCTGATAAAGAAGTTTATCTGTACTTTAGCCTTCTCTTTTCCTGCTTAGATGACTCACTGGTCAGCTGAGTCATCTTCCAGCACGGCTGATTACCAAGCTTCATCTCGCATAGGACTCTGCTCCTAAATCTCTTCACCAGCCTAAGCTGGCTTAGCAGGGCCAGGACTTGCTTTGGATACAAACTTTCAATTTCTTTCTCTGAAATTGTGTTTTGCATATGTTTTGTCACTTGAAATCCCATTCAGAGTTAGAAGTCTATTTTAATGTTTACATTAACATCAAAAAGCTGGCATTTTTTCATAGCTAAAGCTGGAAACCATCCAAGTGGGAAGATAGCAACATATTTTCTCACCATTCCCATCTACTCTCCCCTCCAACTGCAGGAATAAAAGCATGGGTGGGGAGAGGCAAACAAAACCCAGAAATGATTTTTCTGGATCTGGTCCTCTAGGGAAGTGTAGCTGCTTTGTCATTAGTTTTATTGAAAACGTAGTGTCATTAATTGATATTGTAGGGGAAAAGTCAGATTTCATTAATTGGTGGACTAGGACAATACAGTGCTTCTGTTAAGGCTACCTTCTTTGCGCACCTCTACTAACGCTGTTCCAGTACCACACTGGGAAATAATAATGAACTGAACATGGGCCAAATAACTTGTTTGATGGCAACATTCAGCATAACCCTGAGATAAATAGCAGGATGTGCAGCACTTTGCTCACAGCATAGCCTCTTTCACAAACTGGGGAACAAGTTACTCCCATCTTTTCACTAGAGACAAGTGGTAAGTGGCCTTATTTAAGGATTTAAAATCAAATAACAGTTGAAAGAGTGATAAGCAGTCACCTGAATCTTTGAAATGAAATTTGAACTTAAGTTCTTTTGAAATTCTTTCAAACCCCCCTCCCCTTCTTTTTTTTCTCCAAGGACTGGGAGGGGCAGACGGAAAGCAGCACAACCTTGAGGAAAACTTTATTAACTCAGTCAAACTTTGGAAGACTGTTTTTGCTGCTGTTGCTGTTTGTTTTTATTATCTGAGCACTCAGATAATTGAGAATGGTCACAACGCTCAGATGTGGATCCAAACCCTCCCATAGTTTTAGACTAGTAAGGTAGATACTGGACTGTCTGTGGTGCCCTTCTTAAGCTGAATATGTTACCTACTTCACCTTTCTTCTACAAGCCAGCTTGCAACATGTTTCTTTCACTGGCCTCAGTGCTTTAGGGAAGTAGGTGTTGTACTAAAAAGGTTGTTAGCTTTAAAACAAACTCAGCAAAAATGTTGTGAAAGAACATTTGGCAGTGCTGCCAAAGTATTGATGTATGTAGTACACCCAGATTGGGCTTCTCAGTCCGTCTGTGTACGTTTACCAGCTATGGATTTCATTTGTATTCTGCAATGAACACCTTCATTTCAATAGACTGCTGATGGTCCAAGGCTGGCTGTTAACCTTGGGACAACCCACTGAAAACTGTGAGAGAGGAAAACCCATAGCTAGCTGAAAAGGAGAAGCTTGTGAACATACAAAGAAATGGGAGTTGACTCTGAAAGCTGCATAACTGAAATCTTCTAATGCAGGAGAGTAGTAGATTTTATTTTCATCAAAATGGGAAAAATACATTCTCTTGGACCTGGCTCTTCTGGCTGGGCACTATTTCAGGATTGTGACATTGTAAATGAACATGAAGCGTACGCTGCTAGAGTGGTATAAAACAGCTTTTAATATAATAAGGATCAGGTGTATAATTTTTTTTCCTCTACTGGACACAGAAGATACTACTAGTTATAAGAAACCAAGGTCCTGATTCCTTGAAGTCAATGGTAAAAATCTTGCTTGACTTTCAGGGGGATTAAGATGTTGCCTCTTGTTTGAGAATATACCCAACGAAAGACCAGGGCTTGACAGCCCACCCCCACCCCCCGATATTACAGTCTGGCGTGCATGTCATGGAAGATCTGCACGCAACTGCACCTCTTCTTGTTTCTCACAGCAATGCACCTTCCTTGCAACAAAGCTCTGGTCTTGGTTTGATGTCGCTGTGAATTCTTGCTAATGGTATGTGCCAACATACACAACAGGATAGAAAACCAATATTGTAACACGACAGGATGGATTTTCTGTGGATTCAATACCACAGAGCCCTGTAGAGTCAGACAGTTTAGAAAAATGTACAACACCCTTAATTTGAAACAGTTCAATAGAAATGTGTGCTTTCTGTTCCTCTGCTCCCCCAGAAATACATCCATCTTTTGCTGCTTTAGACAGACTTCAACAGTTTTGTACTCTACTTAAAAACAGCCATGTTTGGCCTTTTGCTATTTATGCCTCAGCTCTTTCAGGGCATTGCCTTCATTTACGAGTTCTTCACTTAGCCTTCTTATTCAAATAACTTTTCTTGTAGAGCTCCTTGTTTCTGGGTTTCTAACTTCAAGGCGCATGTGCAACAACTCACGTAATGATGTTGTGTCTAGTAATTCTTGTATAGTTTCAGAGAGCAGAAATCTTGTTCTTTTCTATAACTGTTGGGTGGGTTGTTTTGAGTTTTTCTTCTATCTGGAGTGTAACCTCCCACTGAAAGACTGTTGAGCCTAAATCCTTTTATAAAACAGAAGTTGACTTTCTATTTTAGAGAAACAGTCACACAGAGGTTTTTCAGTTCCTGGAAGTAAAGGATGGTTTAATTATTCATCAAGACCGTCGTTTGTCACTCAAGATCCTGTGTTTATTGGCATCTAAGAGAAAACATATAGAGCACATTAAAGGATGTATCTTTATTTTTTTCTCAATTAGGGCTGTGCAGAATTAAAACCAGATACTGGAAAGTCATGGAGAAAGATCTTGCCCTGATAAATGTTCACAAAGAGCAGTTACTAAGCTATGCTGGTTCCTGGGATGGAAACACCTTTGCATGTGGCCTCATCCCTGGAAACTGCATGGGTCAGTGAACACTTGTCAGATGTCTTTTACTGGTATCTGGGACAACCTCACAGTGGAAAACCCTGTCGTCAGTTAACAGTTGTTCTGAGCCTGGGACGCTGCATGATTTCACGCTCTCAACTGGCTACTAAATCAGGTTGTACACAAAACATTCAACTAGACATTGATGCGCTGTGAGTAACTCCCTGCAGTGCTGGATGTCACAGCGGCTTTGGGGCTTGACGGGGCTCCTGGCACCTGAGCCTCTCTCATCTGCTTGCTCCTGAACACTTAGTGGTGGTGTTTGTGGATCTGCCCTTGAAGTGCCACAACAAAAGCCTCTTGGAGATAATGGGCAGTACTGCAATATGATCAAGCTAAGCCACAAAACCCAAGTGAACCAATATATGTTATTAACGAAATAGATTCTAATGTCTCTAAAGTACCAAACCGCCTTTGGACAACCACTCCTTTTTTAGTGCATGGATTTTTGATGTGATAAATCCTGACAGCTCTTGCAGAGCCATTATAACCTAGTATAAAACCAAATGCTTTTATTATAAAGACTCATGGCACCAAAAGACTTGTGATGGCTTTCTATTAAATGTGGTTGTGGCACATGTAGTTTAAAAATATGACATTTCCTTTGAAACTGCTCTAGCGCATATACACAAGCCACTGTCCTGATGATGCAATCAAGATATTTTTTCCCCTTAGTAGTGCAGTCTGCATTCTGTGAAAATAATAGTTGGTGCTTCAAGCCAGTCTTTTCAAAGTCTCTTTCAATTTTGAAACTTTTAAAGTATTCTAAGACACTTTAGCATGCATTATACCTGTTTTACAGTTAAGAAAGCTGAGGTACAAATTGAATGATTTGTCTGAGATCACAGAATATATCAGTGGTAAATCTGGGAAAAGAGTAATGGCGTTAAACCCTGTTGTTTCATAGATCACTTAATGCACGTTCTCCTGTGTTGCTGTGTCTAGAGGTTAAAGTGCAGAAAATGCTTATTCAGTTCAGAGATGCAGGACTACAGAAGCAGCATTTGAAACTAATGTGTATTTTCACTATTTTGATTTGATTCTGTACTGATGTCAAGCCAAATTGCTTGGTTACTTTTTTTTTTTTGCTGGGGGGGGAAGGAAGCGGGGGGGGTCTCGAGTAAAATGTTGTTGAGGTCAAAAGAGACACAATTGAGGCTGGTTGGAAATAGGAAAACAGAAAAGTTGAAACAGCTAATCCTTTTGTGTAGCATTGCAAATAGAGCCCTCATGAGCTGAGAAAGGATTGTGGGAGTGGGGGAAGGGAGGAAAGCAGCATTTTACAAAGCAGCTAGCGCAGCAGTGTTTCAGCAGAAAATTACTTTGGGGAGTAGCTGCTTGATAAAGTGCTGTTTCACTAGCACCATAAAACAAAACACCTGCAAACTAGGTGTTCCCATCTGTGTTGTCCCTGCTCCATTTGCAGATCAGTAGTGTTGTCTGTACTACACGCAGCACTTGGCAGAGGATATATTCATTAGAAAGAATCAATCTCCTACAATAGTCAAAACAGTTTGATCCCTCCCCCCCCCCCTTTATTTTTTAGAGATCTTTTACTTAAATGTAGGTCACTGGTTTTGGCAAACCTGGACACAGTTTTTGTAACTTAAAAAATCTGCACAGCTTGCTCACCAGGCTGCACCGAGTTCACTTGAGCGCACGGAGGAGTCGGACGGTCCGGCGGACGTGGGGGGGGGCAGGCGGGAGTCTCGTGGTGCGGCAAACCCCAGGGCAGCGCCGACGGCATTCCAGCTCGCCTGCTCCTGGGGCTTGCAGCTGTTCTCTGCTCTCCTGCTCGTGTCAAGAAATTGAGACGTTTCTGTTGTGTTTTACATACCTGACAGTTTGTGTTTGTGTGTTCAGCACAGAATGCCTGCTGTGTTAGTGCTATGCTCAGATACACAGGTTTGCAGCAATAAATCTCCTTGTGCACATATAGTCCTTGATGGTGACTTTATGCCCGAGATAAGCGCTATGCATGAGAATGGGAGCTGTCACTCTGTGCATTTCCTGGTCTTCGTGTAATTAAATTATTGGTCATGATATTCTATTGTGGCAGGCAGGCATAGCCTTGAACGCATATGGATCTCGGGTCTGGTCACGGCGTGCTGTAGAGTGTGGGTCTCCAGGCTACCTATGCCATCAGGATGTAGGTTTTTCTGGAGGTACAGTAGAGAAACGGGATTAGTAGGTTGGGATCATGCCTGTAAGCTGGTGCTGAAAAGACCACTTGTTGTTTTTCTCCTATCCCAAAAGGGTTATGCTTTTCTAATTTAAATCTTTTCTAATTTAAAGTTAGTTACTTGTCTAGATTATTTTCCATCTTTTCCATCAGACTTTAGCAAAAGAATACCATGGGGTTTTTGTCTGTTAGAAGAGTGGTTTCATGCTCACACTACAAGAATGGGATACGAGTAGGGATGGGTAGGCATGCGCTGTCTATACATATTACACTACCCGGCTTTTCAGGAGCCCCGCTATCCCCCTGGGGAGGTGTTTAAGTAGCTGTGTCAGCTGCCAGCTTAGGCATACTTACGAACCCAGGACTATTTCAGCAGAGTTTGTGTAATTCTTGTAAAGCTCCAGAAGTCATGTTTTTGGGATATTAACTGGCAAACAGGTTTTTACCAGAAACCATGACTACTAACCAGTAGCTTTGTGATACAAGTTCAGAAAATACCTCCTTCCAAAAGACTTCTTGAAAGCTCATCCAAAAGATTGTGTGTTGCAGAAGAATTTTATTACCCATTCCAAGATTATGAAACATGTTGGGCTCCAGGAGTTAGTTTCTCTTTTTCACTTCAACTGCACCTTTCGCTATAATATTCGTTTAGGGTCTGACATGAAAGGTGGGTTTCTGCTTTAGAGAGCATACTGTAATGTGTGAGGGCACAGCCACAGCAGGGATAGCCTTTGGCTATTAAAAAACAAAATATACTTAGAACGTTTGTTTGGCTTTGCTTGTATGCTATATACAATAGCTTTCTCAGTGTGTGTAATCTGAAGGGGCTTTCCTACATCATGCTGGCTACTGTTTTGATTTGGAAGGAATAGAAACATCAACATGCCTTCTAATTTCCGCTGCTCTGTTTTTTTTTAATATAATTAGCTTACTAAGCAGTAAAAGACAGTCAAGGTCATTAGTGGCAACTCGGTTCTTTGTCTTGACGTGTTAGCTACCCACTTTTCCTTCAAACTTCTCCTTAAAAATGCAGTTAATTTTTAAAGTTTAGCAATTACAGGAACACATTCAAATTTGTGTTTCTCTTCCTGGTTTCTGCATTGTGCTCCTTTTGAGTGTACAGAGGCTCAGGTGGCAACTACTTCTGTGCAAGATATTATTCTCTGAGACCCGTGATACTGTTCCTTGTATGTAGAGAGGAAAACACAGGGTAGGTTTTTAAAAGAGCTTAGAGGAATGGGAGCAATCAACTCTGAGAGTGTCATTGAATGAGGTGAATGAATAATTAGGTAATGGCAATATATGAGAAACACCTGGAAATGAACACCTGTGTGATTTGACCATCTGTTGTGTCAAACAAGGGCGAGATTAGTTTGTAATTTATATGAAAGTAAGCACCACTGAGCCCAGTATTAGCCACATGGTGATTGGTTCACAGGAGTAAGCAGGTTTTTTCTACCTGATTTCCCTCCCTGATCTCTGCAACTGTACCCTACTTTTGGGGGAAAGGATTTTGTTTCCAAGCAGTTTTCTCTTTCTGCATATGCTTTTCATTGCTTTTCCTTTCACAAGCAAAAAGTACCTGAAAGATTAGAGAAGAAGTTCCAGTTAGGGCTTGTCAAATACCTCTTCCATTCTGTCAGATGTTTTATGAACTGAGCTATCTACGTAACTGAATTAATTTTCATTATAAACACAGCAGTTGTGTTTATCTGGGAAATACTGTGGTTAAAAATGACTCATGTATACCTTACAGAACTATTCTACAATAAATATTTATTTTGCATATAGGATAAATCCTAAAGGTAAGGTTTTTTCAGCTCCATTTCAGTGTCTGGCTAGAATTTCAGACAGAGTGTCTATTTCAAAATCAAAACAAACCATTTGAGGCCTCTGCATTTTTAGAATACTTCTTTCTTGATAACAACCACCTTGTAATGGAGTCTCTGGACTCTTGGGCATTGTATGTTCTGTGTAAGGTAGAAATTAACACCTCAAAGTTGATTTATTTTCTTTTTTTCAAACCAAATAATAGTAGAAACATTTGCATCTTTGATCTATATTACAAACATTTTCTGAAAAATGCCATATTTATGTAATTAAACTGAGGAGTTCCTTGGCATTGCATATTAGGGGACAAAAGGATATATTATATGACTTTTCTTATTATTTTTAAGTACTCTGCATAGTGCTGTCTGTATGCTGTAAATTAAAGATTGCCTACTTGTTTCTCTTCTAGAACTTTAAGTGCAAGTACCCTATGCAGTTCCTCAGAAAACATATTAAAACCAAAAAAAGTCTAAATTGGAAGCTTGGGGTGTGGTGGTTTTTGAAACTGATTTAAATTGATGCCTAATAGTATTATAATTGTCACAAGTAAGGTCTGAACCTGGCTATCTTAATTACTCACCTCGGATAGAGAAGTCCAGAGTGCCTATAGCTATCTATTTATGGATTCCCTTTGTTGTTGTTGTTTGTTTTAGGGTCTAAGGCTTTTACTGTATATTAGGTTTTATTCTATATTATGAAAGCATATATTGTCTTACATTGAAAACTGTGGTGACTGTTAATTTCCTGCTCTTATCTATGCAAAACACTGATTTTACAAGTAATGGTCATTTTGTACATGTAGGAAACACAACTAGACTCTTAGTAACTATTGTCTTAATTTTTTTTTTCCCCCATGACAAATATAATGCAGATTTATAGCAGTGTTTTACTGACTGATAAAAGCAAACGTTTTCCTAGGAATTGTATCTTTTCCTGTCCTTGCAGCTGCTGTCCTTGTTCTTTAATCTCTTCTGACAAATTAAGGTAACACTTCAGCTTCATTAGACAAATGATGTAATCTGCAACGCTCCAGAGTTAGAACCACGTGTGACTCTGCTGAACTTCTGCAGTAGTACCTTTCACCCAGAACAAGATCAAGGCTAGGATTTCTGCAAGAGCTTTAACATGATGCTTAAAAACCCTGATGGGAATCTCCCTAGGAATTGCAATGTGAGTGAGGAAGAGGCAGGCTGGAAATAATATAAGTTGGTGTCCATATGTGTGCTTACTTAGCTAATCGTTAAAGAAAATTCATGAAGAGTGATTTAGAAAGAAAGCCTATAGATGTAATTTGCTGTTGACATTTAAGGCATAAATGCAGAAATAGTGACACTGTAATAAAAATCTGAAGGTCCTTTGACCATCTTTCCTATAGTCTTTTAAAGTTGTCTCCTTGTCTTGCAAAAGCTGAGAGGAGCACTGCTGTTGTGAAGGAACTGCTGATGAAGCTGAAGGATGGCATTGCGTGCTGAGGGGAGAGGGCTGTTCTCTACCCTTGGCGTGGGCAGTGTCTGGTTGATCTCTGCAGAGCTGCCTTAAGCACTAGAAGTGCAGCCCTTCCTTCTGCAGATCTAGTCGAGATGTTGGTGAATCTCTTGCAAGGAGAAGAGTAGGAGTCACTGACTATTCACCTCTTTCTAATGCATGTTGTGTGCCGCAATTGATGTGAACTCCTAGTCCATAATGTGGAGTCTTGCAATACCTTCTTGATATTACAGTTAATTTTTCCCTGTGAATTATGTAGGGGGACATAACTGCAATTTTTTCCCTCTGTCATACATCTTTTTTTATTAGAACAGTTTTCATGTTTTAACTTTTTCATCAAAAAATAAATACTTTACTGGAGCATCTGGATAAAATTGCTTTTCAGACTCCTCAGACATCCCCTGATTTCATTCCAGCAGCAGCAAGAGGAAGTATTGTCTTTCTCTTCTTCACAGATTTGCAGAATGCAGGTATCAGGCAGATATATGATAATGAGTTTCAGTAGTCTGACTCCAACGTTGCTGATAGTTTGGTACAATTAAGTCAGGTCTAATCTTAAAACAGACCTAAATCCTGAATAAATATAGCATTAGGGTTGCAATGAGTAATTCCTGCTTTTCAAAAACAGTAATTGAATGCACAAATATTAAAGGCAAACCACATGGGGGCCCAGTACATCAGTACATCTACTTAACAGGATCATTTTATATGGCTAGATTCAATTAAAAAGATAAATCCATTCAGTTTTCTCAGTGGAGAACCTGTACATATTTTGTATTCAATCTTAACTCATAGGATGTAATTTTAAGCATTCACTGTGGCAGTGATTTGAANGAATTTTTTTTTTTTTTTTTTTTTAGCCCTCCCAAAAATGAATTTATTGCATTAATAAGGGCTCTGGAAGATCTGGCAAATCTTGCTGAGGCAGTTTGACATTTCTCTCTCTAGGTGTCTGCCCTCCTCTTTCTTTCCATTCTCTGGCTGGGCAGAATGGAAATGTCTGCTTCTGCCTCCCTTCTCTAGTCCCCAGGCTGCTGTGCTCACTTAAGCTGCCGGTGAAGGGCTGGGAAGGTGGGGTTAGCGATGTCCTAAAGAGCAGCTGCTGCAAGGCCCTCCGGAGCTCATCTGTCAACATGCAGAAACTCATAGGGAATATTTGCTGGTAATGACCTGCCTCTAAGAAGTGGCACTTTGGTTAGGTTTGAGTAGAGGAGATGGTAAGAAGATCCCCAAAATCTCTCATACAGAATTAGACTGTAGGTTATTTGTCTGATCTGGGTTGATGCTCTGCCCTAAACTGGAAACTTGTTTGCAGAGTCTCCATATGATTACCCATTCAGCTATAACGTATGAGTAGAGTGATACCACGCTATTAAATCATCCAGGACTGCAAATACTAAGGCACTGAGGAACTATTTAACATGATGGTATTACTAGACTGCAGCTTTGTCTGGACTGTTTATTAGGATTGGATCAAGTGATACTATATTGCTAAAGCCAGAAGCTAGATGATTGAGCAAAATTTGGTTTTAAGGTTGAGAAGGTTGTAATTTATCCAAGAAACTAACTTGTATACTCTGGTTTATTACCTTATTTTCTACCAGCATAGAAAAAACTGGCCAGAAAAGTTTGCTGTAAATCTCAGCTTAAATTTTGTGCGTGGTTTATAAAGGTCATTGTGCCCAAGGCTCCTTATTTTCCACTTAATCAACTACCACTTCCATGGCCCAGTCACATTTCAGCAAACATCCCTTCAGTGTAATGTGACACACCCAGTGAATTTGCACAATGTGTGCTTGAAGGAAGCCCTGATCTTTTTACATCTGAGGACAATGATTCAAGTGTTTAAAATTATCTGAATGTTCTGCATATCAATTCAGCATTGTTGTAATGCCTGGGTCTTTCTAAATGTGAAATTAGTAGATTTAGGACCCAGAGCTCCCCTGGAGTGTCCCCATAGATAGATTGTAGGTCACAATAACATGAGACAACCTAATTACCATAGCCATTGAAGGGAGTGAATGCACAGTAGGCACTGGATTATGAATGCTCAGTTCCAAGGAATCCATTCCCTAAATGCTTGCTGCTGGGTCCTTTGCAGGCATGTAGGGTTTTTTATCTGTTTAGTCGCAAATTTGTTCTACAACCATTGTGACAATATTATTACTTAAAAGTATCTGCAAAGCTATGAAAGGTCCATCAGCACATACAAAATGTATTTATGCAAATGCCTAATTCTTTTTTTTCCTTTTCATGCTGAAACTGGTGGTGGTGGTGGGGAAGCTGCTGATTCTAGTTTGGATTGTCATGCGTATGACTCCTGTGTCCCTTTTATGTTTGTTTTTTGTTTTCCATATGACATTGCAGATGTGGGGATGGTCCGAATCAGAAGCCCAGCAAGCCTTGAGGAGCTGAGATTTTAACTCTATATCTGAAGATTTTTTTCTTTTTTTTTTTTTTTGTAATGGTAGTAGCCACAATGCTATCTCCATCTCTAAGAAAACTGAGATCCTGCTTCAAGCTGGGGGACAGGCACCTTTCTGTCTTCGAAAAGGGGTGCCCAGGTTCAGTTAGAGGACCGGAGTTCAATATAGTTGCTGTCTAGAAATGTTGCTGTGTTCTGTGTTTGTCTACATTACTCCTTTCTAAAACTGGACATAGCAACCATCTTACTCTCCAATGGGAACTGATGTTACAGTGCTCATTTTCCTCTTTATTTTAGAGTTTAAAAATTTAGAAACTTACAGGCAGGTTCTGCATGGCAGTGCCCAGGTCAGCCAGTCCACACCCTTTCTCCAATACCGTCCAGGCTTTGCTCTTGTCATAGCATGAGCTTGCATGTGAGCATATACATCTCAGGTTCAGAAGGATCAATTTAGCTTGTGTCATCTGGGAAGGGGTTTAAGTGGAAGGAAAATAAAGCAGGTTTTGTGTGACACTGTAGTGTGTGTGTGTATCACTAGAAAATGTTTTCCCATGTAGATGAGGCCCTAATGAGTCGAAGTGTAAGTAAGTCTCCATCCACACTTGCCCCACTCCCCGTAGCTCCCAGGACTGAGCTGGGCAGGGCTGGTGGTAAACGTTTTATGAAAAACTTGGCACCTTGAAAGCTTTCGAACTATGTTCAGTTGAGAAGTGACTGAGACAAGAAGCTGGAAACGCTAGTTTTGTTTTGTCGTCTACCACTTTGCCCCTTTCTAAATGTTGTCCCAAAAAGGGTTCTTTCACCTGGTGTGCAATAAGCCAATCTCACACACAAGAGCCGAGATATTTGTTTATTCCATATTTGCGCAAAGATGGGTGCTAGGTGGTAACTCCACAGGTATTTATACAGTTAAACATGTTAGTAACTTTTAATATTCACACCCCCCAGCTAGTCACTGGTTAGTTCCTCTCTTACTTCAACTTAAAGGTACAGTTCCTTTTAAATTTATTACGCATGCTCAGAGAGTAAGGGGCTTATTTGAGTAGGGGGCTTTTTCTAGTTAGGAGGTGTGGTTTTCATATTATAATGAGATGGTTCAGCCTCAGGGCATCAGTTTAGGACATTTGCTGATTTACCGAACTGGTATGTACCCTCAAGGATGGGTATCAGTTGTTTTAGAGGCTTATGTCCTTCCTCCCTTCCTTGTTTTAGAGAATTATGTCCTTCCTCCCTTCCTTGAGGTTCCTCTAGAGTTAATTATCTCAGTACACTTCATCTTAAAAGAAGCAATGTCAATCCTTAAACAATTAGTCATCAGTATTAATCTTCATTTTGGTGAGGACAAAGTCTTCAGATTCGTGATTTTGCTACAGTAAGAATTTATTTATTTATTTAAGAATACAGCCCACAGGTATAGTATAGTAACACTGTAGAGATGGTATATCTTCAATATATACAGGTGCTTAAATATGCAGACAAGTACAAAGTACATTTTACAAAGTGCCTGAGTGTTTGGGCATCTAAGCTTGTTTTCAATGGTAATTAAGCTCTTTCCCTGTTTCAGTCCCAAAGAAAATCTCCAAAGAACGTATCTGCCTATTTAGATGCATAAGGATCCTTGAAAATACCATTTTTTCTAAGGACCCATCTTCACAAGGGAGTGGAGCTGTTGCTGAGGGTATGTTTAACCATGAGTCTCCTTGAATTGATTTTTAAACGTAGCTTCACAGGTTTTGTCAAGAGTACTAGAAATAGGTTTTTTTCCATTACAAAAAGTTTCCTACACCAACTACACTTAATGTTTCACATCTGTGTGATAAAAATGCCAATTCCTCAAACTAGGTCTTAAAAAGAATTAAAAATATATATTTCAGGACTTCAGGGATGATTTCTTTATTTCTGAGGCTGCTGAGCTACAGTAACTGCATCTGGTCTGTAAGGCTGGGAGGATTTCGGGGGCAGGGAATGGAGTAGGAATATTTTAATCTCGAATTCACCACTTCAGGTCCTGCCTGGGGCAGGCGGTGGTGCCCCTGCATCAGCGGGCGAGGGCCTGAGCTGGCTTTCCATGGGCTCTGCAAAATGAGATGGGCCACCCCCTGCTCAGCCCCAGCCCGTGGGACAAAGTTGTCATTATTTGATGGAGATTTAATGGCGCATTATGAAATGAAAGTCGCAGAGGCCTGCATGGCTGTAGTCTTTGCTTTCACTGTGTGTTAACCATGGGGTGAATAATTGAATGCTCATCCATGTGTGATCGTCTGTGCTTGCCGCAAGCTCATTATCGGCATTAGTGTGCTGAAGTCACCCGAGTCTCCGTAATGATGCTGTATGTGGCCACTGCAAGAAATGTTGCTGTCTTTGTCCTTGTCCCAACACGTCAGCCAGCAGTTCCCAGTAGCTATTGGAAAATCTCAATTTATAGAATTATTACAATTCCTTTCTGTGCTAGTACAGCTGCACACTAGAATCCAAGCTCTGCCAAGAAATTTGCGTGCTTGCATGGCCAAGTGGCTGCCTGCTGGTCAGATGCTGTGGCTCTATTATTTTATTTTAGTATGAAGGATGGGTGCAGCTGGATAAGCATTGCATACAGTGAGGCTATAGAGAAAGAGCAGAGAAATAAAAAGCAGAGTACTTCAGATGAGATCTCAGGTCTGTGGAAAAGTGGTCCCTGGGGGCTTCAGGGTGTATCATGACATCAGTAGATACCTGGTTACTCAATTTTCTTCAGGGTTTTCCCTGAAGCTCTGAGGGCTGTATCTGCTTTGCCACATGGTACTAGCAAAGGTGTGTAAATGGGTGAGCACACCTAGTATCAACAGTGAAAACCGGTAGTGAGGACAAAATAAGGATGTGGTGAGGTAGGGCTGCCATGGGGAGACGCAACCTCTCCCTCCTCTGTGAGAACAGGTTGTGCAGAAGGTGCCCTTGGGAGTTAAGAAAAAATTTTACTGACATTTTCCATCATGTTCTTGATCTCTGCAAAACCCAGTCATATCTGCTAATGCACCATTCTTGGAGAGGAGATCAACTGATGTGCTTCTCTGAGCAGTTTCTCAAATGTCCCCATTGCATCACCCCTTGGTACCATGTTGGAGATCCCACGACCCGGTTCCTGTGACACAAGTTTCCTGCCAGTGGCATTTGTGTCCTTGTGGCCCGAGCCACTCCTTAAAGAGGCTATTCAGCTCTACCGGAAGGACCCATAAACATATCCTGCTAAATGCAGTGGGGGGAGGAGGGAGCGACTTCACAGTTGGAATGTGAATTGGAAATTCAAGACATGTCCACTTCTGCTGTCCAGGGGAGCGCTGGCCACTGAAAGTGGATTGATCAGCATCAAAGGTGAATGACAGGATGGAGAAGACAGGCCAACTTTTTTTATGTCTTTACATCTTTATTTGGAGAGGAGGGGAAAACAAATGTTAGCAACTATTTCAAGCAGGTTTTTTGGGTAAATGACAAAGCATTTTGGTATGCAGGAAACAACTGCTTCCCCTTTAGAGTTTTTGGGCACTTTAAAGGAAACAAGGCAACTCCAAACCTTTAAAGAGTGAAAGACTGTTTATTCTCCCTGTAAAACTTTTAAAGAGTTTCTCCAGTATCAGATGGAATGATAATTCTTCTACATCTCAGTAATACCATTCATTATGCTTGGTTTGCAAGAGTTTACCTCCATGTGGCAGTGGACTGCACTGGAGTTTTATAAAATTCATATCTGCTAACAAGACATTATATGTGGAATATTCCATGTAATTCAGTCCCCAAAATATCTACTAAGGTGGCAAAATAATAGAGTATTTATTGCAGGGTTTCACGAGGAGACTTGAAACTCTGCTTATGCTGCAGAAAACAGGGAAATGTCATCAGTTTTCAGAATGTCTTTTTTCTGTTTTACAAACAATAGAGCCTTTTCCCCTAAATCCTTATTATGTTAGGGGTTTGGTTATTTGTTGGTTTACAAGGACCCGTGCTTTAGCTGCACGTTTAGTGCATATCTAATATGGTGTTTGTGGTTATGTGCAGGTTCTTGCAGCCAGACTGCTGTGTCCATGCAAACCCTTCCTGACCTCAGAGGTGGTCTGTGCAAACTCAGGGAGGTTTGTTGTCTTGTGCTTTGTAAGTCAATAGGTCAGGGACTTGTGTAATGCAGAAAGCGGGGTCAGCAAGTATCAGATATGAAGTTGTATTTATTGAGTAGGACTAGAGGACAGACAGAAATGCAAAAACCTAAGGGGTGTGTTCGTGGGTAAGGTGCTGCTATGCAAGTGCAATTCCCTTGATGTGTTACACGATGGCTTGAACAGCAACAAAATTCACTTTGTTAAATCCTCAGACTGCCTAATCCCACGTCTTTCTGTGGCTGTAACACTGAGTTTGCTAAGTCAGCAGGAATTGTATGCCTGGATGGGGGAGCTCCTGCACTGGAATCAGGGATCAGATGGACAGCCAGAAATAGACCCATTTGGAGGCTGAGTTTGGGCTTTTAAAGAAGTTGAAGCAGAGGCATTCAGTTTCAGTCCTGTATTTAGGAATAGCTGGCTGGTGCTGTGCAGTGCAGTTCGCCAGTGCAGGCCAGGGCCGGCAGGGATTGCCTGTGTGCCTTTTGCACCTGTCAGTGTGGCAGTTGTGAGGTCCTAGCCAAAGCACCCAATTCCTGCGGGTTCCCCGTCCCCAGCTGGCATAGCTGGGGGCGGTCAGAGAGGAGCAGTTCCTCTGTTCAGAAGAGACTGCTGTCACCTCTTAGTCATAAGCAGGGCCCCTAGCAATGGGGGGGGGGAACTGAGAAATAGCAGCTCTTAACTGGCTTTGATTTTTTCAGGCAAGGCTGCTTGGTCTTGTCTGCACTGCTCTCCTTTTCCCTTATCCCCTGCTCCCACCTGCGACTGCAGACCATGAAGTTGGCCTTTGAACTGGTTCCTGTCCCACCACCCTCCTCCTGCCTCCCAGTACTCGGATGTATGTGGCAAACAGCCATGGTGCTGACAGCCCTGGAGGTGCCTCCCTCATGTCTTGTGCTGGAACTAGAGCAGAGCACCAGGCGTTCTGTTTTTCACATGTATTGCTCTCGTTTGGGAGGAAAGGCATGCGTTGGGCACCCTGACCCAAAGGCACAGGGTGGGGAAGGCCAGCAACATGCCATTGGTACGTGCTGATGGTGCTGGGGTAAATGCAGAGAGAAATCTGGTGCTGCCTGAGGAGAACAGTTATCCAGGGGACTTCTGTACCCACAGCATTGTGGAGTGGGTCTCTGCTGTCCTCCGGGATCCAACCCACTCAGGGGCAAGAGGTGTCAGGTAGCTGCAGGAGGGCCCCCAGCCTGTCTGCCACCCCAGAGAGGCACAGGTAAGGAGGAAACCTTCAATTACACTACTGAAAGAAGTGAAAAAAACCCAGTAATTAAAAAAGTGAAAGAGGGGAGAAGCAAGAGCTGGCTGTCCCCTTTGGGAAGGGTTGTTTGTGTGGGAGGATGCAGAGTAGCTGTGGAGAAGAGGTTTCTCATGTGAGATGGGGTATGGATTGGTCGAGGCTGTAAATAGGAGGGGTGAAAACACCTGAAAACCCTGTTGTCTTCTCACTTTGCTATGAGAAAAGGACAGCTTGGGAACCTCCCACTGCTTGTGATTAGGGGGTAATGGCTGTAAATGGATGCTAAGAAGTGCAGAGAGGAGGAACTGGCTGCATGTTATCTCCCCTCTTGCTTCTCCACTGAGTGCCAACGGGTGTCATAACTGTTTTTCACCCATCCTGCTTAATTTATTTCATGGGTTTTCTCAGCCAAGCCTGGAGAGTGTTCCTTTTTCAAGCATACTTATGCAGAGAAGGTCTGAGGTGGTCTATACTTGTTCCTGGATTGGTGGGCTGTTGGTGTGTTTTGTTTAACTTACATTTGCGATTTTCAGTGTTTTAAATATTAAGAGTCTAAGAATAAACAGAATGGAAATTAGCTCCAGTGCATTAAAATTAGCTTCTGGAGCAGAAAAAAGATGTATAATTTAAACAAAATTTTAACCCAGCAAATACCTAAAACTTCCTGAGAAATCCCTCTGCTGTGACCAGGGGACCTGGGCCTGCCACTCTGATATTACTGAGATTAAAATGCAGAATAAGATTAAAATAAATAATCCAGACTTTCTCCATATGTCCTAAGGACAATTTTTAAAAGCCTTTTCATGCTGCTACTTGAGCCATTCAGTAACAAAGTCCCTGTGTACTGTTTTAGAAATGGCATAGTCCCACTTCTTTGCCAGAGATCACAGAATCACAGAATGGTTGGGGTTG
>WAAD01034879.1:93945-104928 GCA_013389945.1 Fregata magnificens | reverse complement strand
GGCGCCCTTGTCGCGTCAGAGGGCACGGCGAGCCTCCGCGGACGGGGCTGCCCGCCTCCCGGAGCCTTGGCGGAGCTGCGGCCTCTGCTCCCCTGGGCACGGCCCCCTGCCCCGCCGCAGGGCAGTTCCCGTTTCTCTCCCATTTCGGTACAGGCTGTGGAGGCATTGGTGTCGCCCTTTGATCCCGGTAGCAAAGTTATGCAGTGCGGTTTAGGAATGGTGCCCTCCAAGCAGTGACACGGCTGATTTGGGTGGGTGTTGCTGGCGGCCGTTTCTCGTGAGTTCTGCCCAGGCACAGTGCTTCGTGCCAGTGACTGCTCGAGTGCTTCTGAGAGGGCCTTCTGCGGTAATTTCATCATTCACTTCCACCCCCTGGGTGAAGGTTATTTTTTGGTTTGTTCATCTTTTGGGGTGTTTTTTTAATGCTGTTTCCTGGCTTCTTTCTATCTCTCTTTACACCTGAGGTTTAATTTAAAGCCTTGACCTTAAATGGTGGAATGATTAAATTGAGTGAGTCCTGTCATGGAAGCCCCTCATGCAAGCTAGTAATGAGACGATAGCGGTCTCATGAGAAAATTGCTGAATGATACCAACTTTACTGGCTGCTTGCATTCCAGTGCTTTATTAGTCTTAGTGCAGTGTTCCTACCTGCCCTGCTGTGGCCTGCTCCCTCATTTTCCTTTCTCAAGCAGGAGGAAGGCTGCTTGCACGGTTTCTGTAGTGGTGAGCAAGAGGAGTGGGCTGTGTCCGTCACTAGAGGAGCACCTGATCAGGGAGACTCAGTATTGCATAGGGGTTACCTCCGATTATCTCCTTATACTAGAGGAAGAGGGAGTCCAAATGCTGTCTTGATTTGCAGTCTCTGCCATGAGCCAAATTTCTCCAGAGGGAGCCCTTCTCTCTCCCTGCCTTCCTGAAGAGAGATGAGATGAGTAGAGGACTACTAAGAAAGACCCAAAAGAGAATCTTCACACTCCCCTTTCCTGGGGGCTTAATAGTATTCTGGCACTCCGTAAAAATATGCAAATTTTGTTTTCATTGGGAGAATTAAAGAAAAAAAAAGTTGTTAGTATTTTACAGACATTTGGTGGCAGATCTGATCTGTAGAATTTTGTTATTTCAGAAAAATGTTGTGACATTCTTTGGGTTTTCCATTTGGTCTGCTTGTGTTCCTTAGAACCACCTATGGTTTATTTTTTTCTTTGGGAGAAGCCATTGTACATAGCTGAAGAGTCCAAGTTCCAGAAAGAATCCCGAAAGTACACTTTCAATATAAATGCTGTAGGACTTGCTGCACTGCTTTACTTTTGTGATAATTCTACCTTTAGTTTGAGCTTTACTTTCTTAATTTTGTTCTACATAGTGCCCACAACTCTTCTTCACTCTTAGTTTTTGTTTCATCATTTCTTTGGAACATGAGCTCCACTAAATTGGCACTGTAATTCCGTGACTATTCTCTCTGTTTTCACCTGTGTTACTCATATGCAAATGTATTACTACACGGAAAGATTCACGTGCACACTTTCTCAGGCCAACTTTAAGCTCTGTGAAACCCCCATCCCTGTGCATTATATCTGTGACATGTACAGATTATTCAGCTACTGCTAAAAATGTTGTCTCTTAATTTTAGTGTTGAAAATGTGAGTTAGTAAATAGAACAAGAAATTGTAGTATTTTTACTATTTTAACCTCTCCGTGTCAACCTATTGAACAATTGCATGTTTTTATTAACACCACCACACAAGAGTAACCATTCAGTCTTCTTTCCTGAAGTTATACTAGGATTTTTTGTATTCACATAAATGCATTGAGCGCTCAAGTACAAATCAGTATTAGAGAAAATAAATATAACTTAAATTCTTCTAATTTTTTGACATAAAAAGTAAAAATAGTCCAGTTTTGCCATACTTAGAAGTGTTTGCAGCTTCAGGTTAAGGTAACTTTTTTATTCTGAAAAATTTGGGAGTTTCTGAATTATTACTGTAATGCTGCTGTCCCAAAGCATTTAATTCAGTATTTAGTTTAGGGCTTGAGTTAGTTTAGTGTTTTAGGATGCTAGAAATATCCTCTTGGCTATTTTTGCTGCAACTTTCTTAGTGACATCATAAACTTCTCATTGCATTAATGGGATGTTTTCTTATTAACATGGATCACTAGATGTAATACTGAATTTTCTTCTCTTTTCATGTATGTTTTTAAACAGGTACCAACTATGCGTCTTTTTGCAAGGGCCAGTTCATCGAGGGCTAATTTGCTATAAATGGTATTTCTGCTGGGACAGAGTATAGTGCTGATAACCAAACCTTGCACAATTTTGTGTGGGAGATAGCACTGGTTTGCTTAGCCACTCCAGTAATGATTGGGACAAGTGTCATGGAGTTTGATTCTGCCCCACTCTCCAGTAAAGAAGAATGTTTTATTGACTACAGTGGTAAAAGATCAAAGCCTTGAAGCTACTACTGAAGCTTTTGAGTTTGTAAATATACACATGTAATCTCAAAATCACATGGATTTGTTAGGGCTAAACTCCTTATGCATAAAGTACAGTACATACATGAACCTGAAACCCAAATCCTGCTGGGAGTCTGTCATTAGTTGGTAATGGTTTTCCACACACTTTAGTAAAAGTGACAGACGTAACTAACTTTCAAAATAACAAAAATCATGATTAAAATACTTTTTTCAATAGTTCTCTGTTTGGAATGGAACATCTAAAAATAGCTCAGGTGCTTTCCTAGTCTAGTATTAGCATTTATGTGAAAGACTGTGTGTTTTAGGATAATACAATCAAATCATTCTTAGATTCAGTTTATAATGAGGCAGTCATGGTTGTTACCTCCCCTGTCATAAGAAACTCTAATCTTGCATAACAGTCTTGTATACAGAAATGAGAAAAAACTAACTTTCCTCTTCCATCAGTTTTTCAGCCGTGGGCCAAATGTGCTGCATCAAGACAGCAATACACTGCAAGCTGCATTCTTTTCACCTCTTCAAAAAGTGATGTTGCCACCAAATACCTTTCACGGAAAAGTGGCCTTTATAACTGGTGGAGGTACTGGGATTGGCAAAGGGATGACAACAACTTTGTCCAGTTTAGGTGCCAAGTGTGTTATAGCAAGCCGGTAAATATTAATGAAGATGTTTTAGAGCTTTCATTTCATACTGAATGCTGAATGGGTCTGTTTTCTTCTTCATAGTGGATCTTGCTTTCTTCTCCATAAACAGGATACATTTATTCTATTTACTCTATTTCAGTAGACTTTTAAATTATAATGTGATATTGTAAATTCCAGAAACTTGCAGATCTGTCTACAAATGTCTAATGGTGTAACCAGCAGTAGGAAGGAATAAACTAAATGCATTTCCATGAATTGCGGCAGCAAAATAAACAACCCAGAATATTAGACATAAATTCAACTAAAGCCTAAAGGAGAATAAAAAATTGAAATGGACATTGTTAAACATTTTGAATGTATTATTGCAGGTGTTCCTGATACAGATTTGAATTGCCATAAAGAATTAAAGCCATTCCTCTTAATTCTTATAACTTTAAAAACAGCCCTGATTTTCCCTTAATGAAGGTGATCTTTCTACAGTTCTCTTAAGTAGCACTAAAGACTAGAAAAACAATCTCATTTTTAATCAAAATAAACAAGTGTTGTGACATTCATCCAAACAGTGGTTTAGATATTTAGTTTTAAATCTGAATATGCATGTCCCTTCTAAAATACTAGTGGAGTAGTAGCTAAAACTAAGTTTGTTATGATTATGTACTGAGAATGAAAATATTTTTTCTAGCTTATCACGTTTGGTTAGCTTAAGGTAGTCTCTTACTGTAGTCACTTCTGAGTTGCTTTGAAGTAGCACTAACCAGAAATTACTTAGCTTTAAAGTTTTCTTTCAGAAAGTTAGTGACTAAACATAGTTTTTGTCTCAAAGCTCAGTTTTCATGAAAATCAGCAACACACACATGCGCACACACATATTTTAAGTTTTAGCTTCTATTTGCTCAGAAAAAATAATCAGATTTTATTAATCTGAATCATAATTGCATTTAATTGAAATTTAGTGATGTTGTATACTTATTTCTAGGAAGCTCGATGTTTTGAAAGGAGCAGCAGCAGAAATTTCTTCTAAAACAGGGAACAAGGTAAATTTTTACAGAATTGTGACTATGTTAGTTATTAAACTTTAAATTATTATAGGATTTTTATGCATTTATGAGCTCCTGTGGGCTTGTTTAATTTATGAGTGATATAGTTTTGAAGTCTTACAGCTGCCTTTCCGTTACTATATAGGTTCATGCCATCCAGTGTGATGTGAGAGATCCAGTTTCAGTTAAGAATGCTGTTGCCGAAATAATCCAAGTGGCAGGACATCCTGATGTAAGTGTTCTAGTGAAAGGAAAGAACTTCAGTCTTCATTCCTGAAAATACTCTGCATAGTAGGTATGAAGAAAATGACGATGATAAAAGTTAATAGAATCTAAAGAGACCCCAGACAAAAAGTGGCAGTGCTTAAAGATAAAGCTAACATTCACAGTTAGACTGGTTACTCTATTCCTGCTACTCTGTTCCTTCAGTTCTTAAAATACTTAGTGGCCAAATAGACAAAACGTTATTGTCCTTACTTTAAGGACTAACATTTTCTTTGTAAACAGTGGGACAATTGTAATGGGATTCTTTGAATTAATTAAGTGAACCAAATATTCCCCTTAAATCCTCCTGAAAAGGTCACTTACCTGTGTTGGTACCAAACTACACCTGTTGCTTATTAACAGAATGTCTCACAAATTAGAAATGGAAGTAATCATAAACATCTTCTTTGGTCCTTGCTTAGCTTATTAAAATACACAAAGAAGGTTCCAACTTGAAAACTAAGTTCTCATAAAATCAAGGAAAAAAATCTTCAGTCAAGCTAAGCATCTGTTTTTTAATAGTTTGGCACAAAACACAGTCTCTTTATATAAGACTGTTGCTTTGAGAAGGGTGGTCTGGTGGAGTCTGAACAATGATAGGCACCAAATTCTGATTTGATCATGAGAGAAACAACTTAATTCTGCTAGCTGATAGAAAGTGTGATGAGCATGTTAACATCAATGTAAAGGATAGTCAGATTCAAAACTGTTTACTGTAGATTTAAAACTGTCATATGTGTATTGTAGACACTTTGCATTCACCAGTAGCTTCCAATAGACATGGAAGAGAACCTACTGAATTCTAAATGTGGTAAGAAGTGGAGAAACTATTTCTCACAGCTGTATGCTACAACAGTGCTATAAAATAAGGCAGCTCACTGTCCTGATTTGTAGACAAGATACTCTGGACATTATTTTGACTACTAGTTACTGCTGTTTTTGCCCAAAGCACATCACGATCTCCAGGTTTTAAGTGTGTGCAGAGAGGGAGGAGACTTCTTCCTGAATATTACATTTTTAGTACACCAGTAATTTTCTGAATAAATACTTCCCATGACTTGTTCTTTACAAGCATTTCATTCCTCTTTAATTTCACATACTCTGTGTGTTTAAGAGAGACTGCAGAGTAAATTGAATATTCAGGTTTTTGTCTTATTTTTCTCTTAGTGACAGACATGACACATATGTCTGTGAATACTGCAAGTCTGGGTATCACTGCCACTGTGCATGTGAGGTGAGATCTCAAAGACAGAAGTTAATGGCAGTATCATATTCTTCCTAGCTTTGTTTTCTTCGTTCCGTCCCCAAGACTGTTACTCCCAATTAGAAGGCAGTCATTCTTTTGTCATATGGATTGTTTTGGCAGTCATACATAGGTACATACCTCAAAGATCGTGTTGTGCAGTCCTTAGTTCACTAGTTTTATTATTGTGTCTTCACTATATTTATTCAGTGATTCAAGTAACCTCCTCAGTATCTTGAGGTGTTCGGATTTTTTTTTTTTTTTTTCAAACTGTAGGGAGGCCTTTAAATTGTATTTGCAATCTATATGTATAATTTATGGCTGTTTTATTTTATTTGTTTTCTATTCATGCAATATGTGCTGTGCTCTGTTTTTGTATTGAAAATTCTGATGTCTTAATTTAGCCCAGAAGTTCTTCAGGACAAAGACTTTGTTTTATGTGCAAACCTACATGAATCTAGGTGCCATTCCATAAGTAATACACCATTTTATTGCTTCAGCACATTATATTATTATTAAATACACAAGATCTGGCCACATAAGTTTTGGTTTAAAAACTGCTTATGTGGTGGTTAGTCCCGTTAAAAAATATATCTAACTTGCTAGCTTGAAGGGCTAAGTAGATATATTGAAAGTATCCTCTACCAGTTATTCTTTGTAGAAGGGCAACAAGTGACAGATATACATCTATTCAAAAAAAGTTTTGTAATAGTTGCTTGCAGTTCCCTATATCATAATATTCTCTTTGTCACAACTGATTAGACTTCCTGTTCTGCAACAGTCAGCTAATCCAGACTTCAGTCATCAAGTTACCTGAACTTCTTTTGGTTTTATTCTCATGCATCCATTACGTTAGATATGATATGTGACCTTGGAACTTGGTGGGGACAAACTTTTCTGTTAGGATGCACTTGACACTATGGAAAATAGNAAGAGTTATTTTTAGTTAACTCTTGGGTTTTCCTTCATGTGTTTCAGGTTGTGATAAACAACGCAGCTGGAAACTTTATTTCCCCTTCTGAACGACTTTCTGCTAATGCATGGAAAACGATAACTGATATTGTGCTTAATGGTACTGCTTTTGTAACTCTGGAAATCGGAAAGGAGCTCATTAAAGTACAAAAAGGTATCCTAAACTTAAGATAAATGGTAACTAAGCATTGTGACATAATATTACTTGCTTTCCTTGCCTTACTATTATTATTTGAGAAGAAACACAATTTTTAACATTCTACATCTTTTTTAGAAAGAGACTTCATTTTGAGTAAAGCCATACTTAAGTATCACACAACAGAATGGGCTAGCAATTACTTCATTGTAGAATCTGCCCTTAAAATTGGACCCAAAGGCCATGAGGTTGAGTATAAAAATCTGATTGCAGATCTTGTACTAGTTGTAAAACATTTTTAAAATTTAAAAAATAAGGGGTTTTTTGTGTTGTTTTATGTTTAAAACATATGCTGTTATTTCTTTTGAGTCTTTTATATCTATGTTGGTTTCATTGAGCAACTGAACATGTGACATTTATTTAAATGAACAGCAAGTCAAGATATCACTTTGAATTGTCCTCCTACACTTAAATAAATTAGATTCGCGGCTATGGTATTTGAGTAGTAGCACTAGAGAATATTACCTTTGAGATAGTTTGAAGAAGAAATTAATTATTGAAATCAGTATTAGGTTTTATTTTCCCAGGTATAATTCTTAGTTCTAGACTACCTAGGAGTTTAATCCAATATTTTGGCTTTACCTTAAAAGTATGATAGTACTTTGATATACTATTTAGCCAAAGATTTACTTAACCAGGTTATTGTCTTTAAGGGAAAGATAATGTATGGCCCTCTATTTTATATCATAGATTATATACAAAGAACTGCTTTCATTTTGCATTATATATTCTAGTTACCAATTGAAAAACATTGAGCTTATTTTTTGATCAGAATGATATAATCTTAAATAGCATTTAAAAGCAGTGAGGCATATTATGATTTTCCATGCGCCCTCACTTCTGAATCCTGTTTTCTAGGTACAGCCACTGTGTTGAAATAATGCTTTGTATTTGCACTGTATTTCTCTTCACCCCTGAATTAGTTTAATGTTTTCAAAACTCCTCTCCAAAAAGTACTCAGTGGGTTTACACTATTTAATGATAACAATGTAAAGTTAATGTTGTTTCAGTAAGTCTGTAACAGTTTTGGTCAGTTGACAAGGTATTTCACACATATATTTTAGCAGTACATGAAAAAGTCATTTCCACCGTTGCAGTGCTAATATCCCCACATTACAAACCCATCCCCAACTCTGACTTACTATATCATTATAGCAAATCATTGTAGTAGTCTGCTTTACAGCCTTCCAGTTGCATGCAGTGCCTCCATATAGTAATGTGAAATACGTCTTTAAAAATGCCTTTGTTTCTGCTGCTGGTGAATGAAAAACTACTTTCCTTGCTTCCACCTTCAAATTCAGCAAAATCCAGAAGTCATTCACCTTCATGTTGTCTCTTTTCCTTTCACTTCTAAGCTTCCAAAACATGTGAATTCCTTTTGCTATTACTTGCATGCCTTCTTTCTAGGGGATTCCACCTGTATGTCAGACTTCTTAATTAAGGCTTTCTCTAAGACATGTTTTTGCAAATAAATCAAGTATACCTGTTTGTCCTCTCATTCTCCACCTTCATTTTCTTTTTACTTGCTTGGTTTTTTAAGTTTGAGCAGAGACCCTGGTTTCTGAAGTGGTGGAGATGCAACCCAATGCAAATAGTTTAGAACAGTCTGTGAGGATGCTATACATCTGACAGTTGATAGAACACCGGCACATCCTTTAGGTCTTCAGCGTGACCTACATTAAACCTAATTTAGTAAATAAGAAAAGTGCTCTGCTTTTAGACACTTAGGTTTGTACAGGTTTTGAAAAGGGATTTGTAACCTGCTAGTGCGTTATTTATTTATGCACTAAAGTTTTACAAAATGAGAGGAGGTAATTGGTTAGATACTGTCCATTTTTATGAATGTAGGCTTTAGAAATAAGAATTGTTTGAAGTGTACTTTAAACTTTAGAGCTGTAAATTTATCAGTCATTCTTGCCTCTGTGTTAGGTTCACCCAACTCACCTCTATTTAACATGAATTTTAAAAATTCTGTGGTTTAATTCTGCAAAATGTATAACTAACAATCAACTCTAGATAACTTGAAAGTTGTTCTGTGTTTTTTTGCCTCTGTTGATCTTTCTTTTTG
Source organism: Fregata magnificens (assembly GCA_013389945.1). Classification (NCBI taxonomy): domain Eukaryota; kingdom Metazoa; phylum Chordata; class Aves; order Suliformes; family Fregatidae; genus Fregata; species Fregata magnificens. The sequence continues at coordinate 96,032 of WAAD01034879.1, read as the reverse complement.
AAGTCTCTCACTGTAGACTACTTTTTTTATAAATAGTTATAAATGGTTTCTGGATATCTGCTGGCATAGAATCATAGAATCATTAAGGTTGGAAAAGACCTCTAAGATCATCAAGTCCAACCATCAACTAACACCACCATGACTCCTAAACTAGGCCCTGGAGTGCCACGTCTATACCTTTTTTGAACGCCTCCAGGGTTGACGACTCCACCACCTCTCTGGGCAGCCTGTTCCAATGCCTAACCACTCTTTTGGTAAAGAAATTCTTCCTGATGTCCAATCTAAACCTCCCCTGACGCAACTTGAGGCCATTCCCTCTCATCCTATCGCTAGTTTCTTGGGAGAAGAGTCCAAGGCCTGCTTCCCTACAACCTCCCTTCAGGTAGTTGTAGAGAGCGATAAGGTCTCCCCTCAGCCTCCTCTTCTCCAAGCTAAACAGCCCCAGTTCTCTCAGCCGCTCCTCGTAAGACTTGTTTTCTAGACCCTTCACCAGCCTCGTTGCCCTTCTCTGGACACACTCCAGCACCTCAGTGTCCTTCTTGTACTGAGGGGCCCAAAACTGAACACAGTGTTCGAGGTGCATTTCTCTGAGTGCTTGTTTATGGTTCTCTCTAGTTTCTCTTGTGTAACATTGCTGTAGTTTTCTAATTGAGTCTCTACTTCATCATCCCATACATTCTATCAGGAACATATATTGTTTTAGAAATATCCCTTGGGTAGCTATTCTAATTAAATTATTTTTGAAATACAGTAAGTAGAACAGTTATTTTAGTTACTGTGGCGTAAGTAGTGAACTGCCGTCCCTTGTCCTCCATTTCCCAGTTACACTAAGTTCATGCTAGTCATTGATCAGACAATTAGAATTTGCAGGCTTTTGTAAAAGAAAGATTAAATAAACATTTGCCATTTCCATAATGTTTTTGCTAAATCTGTTGTAAAATATAACATATAAAAGAAAGTGGTCTTTTTATAATACGGTTTGTTGTGATAATAATGGAGAAAAAGTTATGCAGGTTAACTTTGTCATAAGCTCTACTGCAGAAAAAGCTTTGGAAAATTTCTTAAAAAAACACTTTTTTTTCTGCATAAACTAACTCAAGCCCTAAACTGTGTCATTTTAAGATTATACCAAACCTAAATCTTAATGCTGACTTTTTTTTTTTTTTTACCCAGCTAGGAATTGATGAAATTAGGGCAAATTACCTGGTTAGTGACTGCTAGGCTAGGGCAGCTTCTAAAAAGGCACTCTAAGATCTTAAGCCTTCAATCCAGTTAGACTGATTGGTACATGTAAATTCATTAACAGTAGAAGTCTGAGGGTTTAGACCTTTGGAGCCTAATCAATAGCTATTTACACTTACATGGAACAACTCGTAACATTCATGGAAAAGAGGGAACTGAAATAAAAAGGCTTGAAAGCAAAGCTTCCAAGAGTAGATTTTTAAAATACGTTTTTACAACCCAGAGTGAATGGGATTCCTAACACTTCAGCTGCAACCTTCTGTACCACTGAGGTTGCTTTTTACCTTAAGTTCAGAGTTTGATCTTCATGCATTTTTTGATTGTTTGGTGTGGGGTTTTTTTTTAAAATGTTTTTGCAACTTCCAGGAGCAGCGTTCCTGGCTATTACAACAATTTATGCAGAGAGTGGTTCAGGATTCGTGTTGCCGAGCGCCTCTGCCAAAGCTGGTGTAGAAGCAATGAGCAAGTGAGTAATATAGCAAAATGTGTGTTCTGCTTTTCACATCCTTGAGATAGGGTAATTGGTCTATAAAAATGGAGCTAGTTGGTGTAGTCCTCCTGTTCCATTGTATCATAAGAGAACCTTCCAGACTCCAGTATCCTAGCAAGAAAATAGTATGCTGACAGCTTCTTACAGAAGGAAGTATTAACTGTTATTATTGTGGTGATTTTTATCACAAGGACGAGTGGATAATTTTTATCACAAGGACGAGATAAGGACAAGTGGAACTACTTCTTTTGGCAATAGCAAGTTCTAAAGTTTCAATTACAGAGTTCTGATAATCAAATTCTCTTGCATTCTCATAGGCGAACCAACACTTAAAGACAGTTATTAGGGGAACTGC
>WAAD01034879.1:63507-87445 GCA_013389945.1 Fregata magnificens | reverse complement strand
TTTTTTTTTTTTTTTTTTTTTTTTAAATTGTTTAACCTGAGCTCCAGACCATCCACACATACAAGCACGGATGTAGCTGTATATGCTTTGAAATTGATACAGTGATTTAAGAGTCAGCAATATAGAAGCAATTCAAGGATGTCTTCCATCAAGTGCTGAAAGCCGTCTTGTCACTTTACCCACACTTCAGGCCATACTTACATATGCCAGCATCTGACTTTGAAATCATTTGATTGCATTAATACAAAGCTGAAGCAAGCTAATATATGTTCTGCTGAAAGGGTGGACTATATTAGTGCAGGCTTCCAAGTGCCAGCTTTCTCCTGATAGTGGTGGTTCTATGGGGGATTGAATAGCATCTGTGCCGCTGATAACAAAGCAAAGCAAATGTGTTTATCACAGCAACCTCCAAGGTGTCTCTTAAACATTTTTATAGCATCTTGGGTTTTGGTAAGTCTACTGTCAAGATTAAATTCTGACATCATATCCATGTCTTTTCCCCAAAAAGTGATTTAATTGAGAAGTTAGGCCCATGTATATTGTTCTTTGCTCGTCGTCCTTTGCATATACTTAACATTGTCTCTTCATATGGGACGCAGTTGCATATAAGGCTTTGACACTTGGAAAAAAAAGTGTTTCAGAAAAAAAAATCAATGTATGTTTGTGAGCTGTGGTATGATCAAGTATTTCTCTGTGGTATTTAGTAGGGTATCCGCTGGAGATGGGTTGTCAATAAAAAGAATTTCCCACTGGTCTCTTGCATCCATGGGTGTGTACAACTTTTACTGTAGGGAAGTTTGTCATGTGGTTGAAGTACTGAACTGAGATTGAAGATAACCATGTTCAGTCTCCAACATTGTTACAGACTTTGTGGGACCTTACGTTATTTCTGTTGCATCTGAACAGCAGGGCAGGTACTCTGCAGCATTCCCTCAGGAACTGGTCATCTGAAGCAGGGAGACTGGCATATTCCTTTTAGCTCACAAAATGTAGGTCCTAGGAGGGGCTCAGGTGGAAAAGATTAAGAAAAGAGGCACATTCCCAGTCTCAACATTAAGTTAGGATCAAGTCTATACTTGGCTTTGGGGGCCAGGAAGCACTGCTGGCTGCCACATATTCTTAATCCATCTCTCTTCCCTGCATATAAATTAATAGTAACACTTTTTTTTTTTAATCTTTATTGCATACCTTTTTTTTATAATCCTATGTACTATTTAATGTATGTTTTAGATATTGAAAGCAGAGGCATTTTTTTTGGTGGGGGTAGGGTGAGATGGAGAAGGAAGGTCAGAGGAGAAAAGGGGGATAAGCCTAGCCCTTCTACAATTATTTTTTTCCAAATATTTCAGCAGTAGGTACTGAGGTGCTTAGATGTAATGCCTACTGACACAGTAAATGCCAGAAGTCCGCTTATGTGGCTTTAAACACACAGACCCACTATTCTTTGGCTCAACAACCACTATAATATTGCTTTGCCTGTGTATGTCCTTTGTTTAGAAAGTAAACTTTTCAGAACTCAGTTCAGAAATGTTTCTCCTCCACAGCAGAAGGCAGTGGGTTCCTATGCAAAAGTATTTAAAGAATTTCAAGTGCTTTCACAGTTTAAAATGAATACTGCTTCTTGAGCTAAAAATAAAAAATGAAAAGATCTTTGCTTTTCCTTCATTGCTTTACTCATCAGAGAGATTGAGGCCAACTTTACATCTAGGAGAAACTCGCTGTAATTCATAGTGAACCTTTCAGGGCCTGAAGTTCTTTTCTGACCCATCAGAGTTACTGGAACATGTCCTTTAAGGGTGGGTTTTTTTTGCTTTATTTGATAAGGTCAGAATATTGAAGGGAGGCCTCTTAAAGCCTGTCTTGCAAATAGATACTGGGTATTTATTCAACAACAACATTTATCACTTGCAGAAACAGGTATTGCTTCTGAAATATCTTCTACCTGTTTACTGTCCATAGCTAAATGAATTATTAATTGTAAAGTGACAACAAAACATTTTTAAAGCATATATTATTCAGTGATAGAACCAGAAAGCACATTTTAAATTTTAATGAGTATCTATAATAAAAACAGAGTCTATTTTATCTTACTTATACTAATGACATCCATTTCAAACTCTGCAAGTTAGTTGCTTTTAGATTCTGAACATCCTGTCTTGACAAGATCTGTACAATGTGTTGATGCAGGTTTTAGGAATGGCATGTAATGTTTTAAAGAGTTACATGTTACTGCATAGTTTATAAAATATTTCCTAGTATATAGACTTAGATAAGTGAAAAAACTTCACTCTGATCTAGCCATCCACTTCTGCGGGGGAATGGAATAGTCTGGCTTGGATTCATTTCCTTCATTAAAAGAGTTGTTAGACTTGTTAGGGACAGGAGAGGAACATTACTGTGAAGAGATGAATCTTGAACAGCTCAAATTTATGTTTTACCTAAATAGAATTTTATTGTTTGTTACTAAAGTAGCAACACATGACACCCGAACTAAGGAAAAGGACAAGAGAAAGTAGCTTTATAGGGACTACCTAACGCAGGCAGTGTCTGGCTTGGCTTGGAAATTCCAAAACGACCTGTTCCTAAATGTCCACGAGGATGAGACTGTCCTGAAAGAGGCATAAAATATCCCTAAATCACAAGAGGCGCCCAATTCATAAACATGCTCTGCAGTTTTGTATTGTGCAGACTATCACAGTTGTATATCACTGACTGAGATAAGGCATAGTTGTTACCGTTACTTTATTCAAAACATAGCAAAAATGGTGGGAGACAATCTCCCCATTCTACAGACTGTCTTATGCTGACGTATTTGCCCCGGGACTGTTACATTTCTGACCCTACCTCAGCTTGCCAGGGAGCCACAAGGTAAAGGGGGGTATGAAAGAAGTATTGCTTTGCAGCATAATAATTTTATGGAGATGAAGTTGGAGGGACAAGAAAGTGGAGAGATGAGTTAGAAAAAAGGTGATGGTATACATTGGAGGTCACAAAAGGAGATCAGCGGGGTTGCAGAGGCAGTTTAATTTTCATGGATCACGAGGAAAACTTTCCTGGAATCTAAATACCTTTTGTTAAAACAACCCTTCAGTCAAAGTTGTTAACACTTCCATGAACTCAGCTGACAGACACTCACAAACGAGGATTTATTGTCTGTTTTCAACTGAAAAGTACATCTTGTCTGCTTTATTAAATCTTGAAGTTACCCTTTTTATTTCAGTTGATGATGTACTGCCTTTGAACATGTCTGTTACAATTACTTAGATTAATTCTGTGCTGTAAAAGTGGTATTGTGTTATCGTAGAGGCTTATAAACAAGTTACGAAAATCATTTGAGGTTGCAAATGAAAGAGATTAATTGTATTACGTCTTTGCTGTGATACCAGAACTGCTGTCAATCTTTGGTTGTCCTGTTTCTGGGAATTCCCTCCTCTTGAATATTTCATTACTGTTGAGAATATTGCTATTATTTACCAATTCAAGGATCTGCTTCACAAGCACAAAGCAACACTATCTGAGGGAACTGTAGGTTCCTACCTGTCTGTACTGGCTTCCAAGTTCATAGGCACGCGAACTGCTTATTTATCCTTCCTTTTTTTCACATGCTGATAACACGTGAGTAAAGGCACTGAAGAGCAAGGAAATTTGTAACTTCATCTAACTCCATGGAGCTTCTTGAGTTGTAGTTGCTAAACATGTAACCCCACTTTAACCAAGGTAAAAGCCCCAATCTTTCATGTGATAATTTAATATGCAGTAAAATAAAATGATCTTTGGGATTTTGGTGCATTGGTCTGCTTTTAATTAGTGCAGAACAACTTCAGTTGATTTCAGAGGGATTTGGAGGTGCTTAGCACTTCTGAAAATCAGGCCACATGTATTTGGGTCCCTAAACATGGATTCTGAGTCTCCTCATAGACTCAGCAAGTAGGTGTGGATTTCGGTATGCCTCCACAATCAGTGATTATAACCATGATTATGATGAGGGCTTAGTATAAATGCACAAGATGCCAAATGGAAATTAATCGGAAAAAGCTAACATTGTCTAATGAAACAAAGACTTAGTCCTAGTTTAAGTGGAGTTTAGCAGCAGCGTGTGCATATTTTGTGAGACAAGGTTCATTTTATGTAAAAGCGCTGCCAGGTCTCAGCATTCTGATCTGTATTTGACACTTGCACATGGAATATCCTGTCTAGAAATTTCTTAAGCTTGCTGAGGTAATCTTTTCAAAGATAAATAACTAAGTTGTAAACAGGGGGGATTAGACCGGTGCTATGATACCATGCATGAAATGTTCAGGATAGAACAGTGCAGCAGTGAATGAAAGCCAAATGGCTTGCTTCAAGGCTTTTGTTCAATCCTGATTAAATCATTGCTGAAAATCAGCATGACATTCTCCATAATGGGCAGGGGTTTGTATCACAGCTGCCAGTTGGGCAGTGTTAGTGACTTCAGATCAGGTGAGGCCCCTGAGGTGCACTGATGGACTGTGTTGTGGGCACAGCTGGAAGCAGGCACTGACTATGCCTGACCCGGTGCTGTTAAGGTTTATGTCTGTCAGCAAATACTGCATTTATAATGCCAAAGGTTTTTAAAGGGCCTAATAGTTACTGGAATTTTCTTTTTTCTTTGAGCATTAGTAAAAGTTTGGTGCTTTTTGCTTTAAAATTAATAGAAAATTACCTTCTAACTTGATTTGAATAGGAAGCACGTGAAGTTTTCATCTGTACACATTTACACTAGAATGGGCTAAAATTTTGCAAGCTTACTTGTTTGCAATTTGTAGGACTGTGAATATTTATTAGCTTGAATGCTTATTGGTTTGAGTATGTATTTAAATAAAATATATTTTTTTAGACAGTAAAATGGTTAACAACTTCAGTAAAGTAGATCCCTTGTAGCTATCTGTCAGCTAGTTTCCCTGTTTAGCAGGAATATGGCATACCTGCGCTACCTCATGTAATTAATTTTTGTGCATGCTACTGTTTTACTTTCAAGCTTTCTTACGGTCACCAAATGGCTCCCAGAAGAAAGAAGCTTGCAGTCTTCCCTATCATCACCTCTCTTATTATTCCAAGCCTCATTCTGCCCCAACCGTGACATTTTTAAGAGCTCTGCCCAGGAGTGTTTTAGAGATTTTAAAACCTAGAGTTTTTACAGCAGTGTTGACTTACCCGTATTTGCTACACTTTGCTTTGCATTGACATGGTAGACACCTTTGCTAGAACTGGGCTTTTAAATTGCTGTCTTTTAATCTAAGTTTTATTGATGAGAAATAACTGCAGGAAACTTTCTGCCTGTGGGTGACTGAGACCTGCTTTCTGTGTCGTGATCCACAGCAGAGCCAGCTGGTGGGCAGCAGCAGTAGTAGAAGGGTGACTTCAGAACAGATCTGTGACAGGTAACTTTACTCATGTTCAGGAAGACAGATTCCAATTTCTGTGATGACTTTGTCAAAACACTTTAAACACTTAATCTTCCACTGTAATGATTTTGGCAAACAGTCACATCATATTTTTACATACAAGTTTCTGTGGTTTTTTCTTTACACTTTTAAAATGTTAAAATAAGGCAAAATCCAGGGTTTCAAGTGTACAGCATGAACAATATAAATTGTTTATTGTACTGATAGGCAGATTCACTGTTCCTTCACTTAACATACACAATTGTATTTCACATTGCATAGAGAAACGACGAGAACAAGCCGGTGAGAAGTTAAATCACTGTGTGTGGAGTGGGAGTAAAGTGGTGAGAATGAGCTAGCTTAATCTTACTTTAATTTTTTTGTGGCTTTTTTTTCAGCAAAGCCCCACCCTGCACCACCTAGTCCTTAACTTTCCAAGGCTCAGACTGGAGAGACCCTAAGGCCATTAGACCATTCCTGAAATGGTATTTAGTTGCCTGAGTTCACCTGAGGAATTCAAGTATTCATTTCAGTGGGAGTTCAGTGACTGTAATCTTGAAGGATCTGAGCCTCATTGTTTGAGACACTTTTCAAATAAAATGCATTTGCTTCTGCTTCTTAAATAAGACAGAGAGATGCATCTGAGAAGTTGTATATAGCTAATCTGCTAACCTGGAATTGCTTCTGAAAGAGTTGTACATGGAGGCAGTGTAGGTTTATTGGCTTTAAGATACAGCCCGATTTCCTTCCTACACCAGTACATACTGGGAGCAGTGGCCTGGACATTCATGGAGTTGTCCAGCAAATAAAAAGGAAGCCAGGCCAAAAAAAAAGAGATGGAAGAAGACAGGGCTGTTTCCATACTATAGTTCCCATTTAGAAAATACCTCTCTAGCACAATAAAAAGCAGATCCCACCATGTAAACTAAATTACTAAATTGGTATAAAATATGTACTAGATCTTTTGCTTCTTTTAGTGTTAAATTTTAAGACTATTATTATAGATTAGTAATTCAGTGTAAGATCCAAGGAGGCACATTTTTTTTAAATAGTTGTTTTGTCCTTTACATGGTACAGAAAAAAGAATCCAGGAGATAGACAAACTAGACACCAACAATGTTAGGGTATTAAATTTAATTATAGATTACACAGAATATGATGTAAAAACAGCAATTTACTAGAATAATTATAACCTGCAAAACGTGAAAATAGTTTAGAAAATGGATTGTCATATTCTCTGACACAGCAATAGTCATGAAAGGTACACTTACAATATCATATGTTAATCTGTGTATTAACTATACTACCTGTCATTTAGCCAGGATTCCAAGACAGATTAAAGGCATTTATTTCTGAAGTGCCTATGTTTAAATTCAGTAAAGTTAAACAGCTAGATTGAAAACACTATATTTTTGTCAACTACTGCGTGGAGATCTATCCTGGATAAATGCTTTGTCTATATGCTATGAGTTCATAATGAGAAGAGTAATTGAAAAACTTCAGAGAGCACAGACCTGTAAGTGCGTAGTTTGACAACTGAAAATATTTCTTAGTGCCTTGGTAAATTTTGGAAATTAGACATGCCAACGTCTCTTTCCTATTTCAAATGTAAAACATATGTCATCTGAATTCATGTTTTGCATTAAAAAACATTTAGTTGTAATTGGGAAAGAGATCTGTAGACCTTTTTGTTATGTAGGTCAACAAGGAGAAATGTTGCAAGTGTCAAAGGATATGATGACCACAGCAATGTCAGCAGGTTTAATTTTTTTCCAGCTGTGTTTATGAAAGCAAAAAAAAAAAAAACAAAAAAAAAAAGAAAAACAAAACCAAAACCAACCCCGACATATTTTAGTTTCTTTTTGAATATACAGACTGGCCCAAACATAGACATTCTCTTTATCAATCTTATTGTTACAAAAACTGTACATTACAAACAGTATAGAAACAAACTGAAAGGAATGTGCCACACATCCTGGCTAATTTTCTATATGCAGTTTAAAAATACAGCCTATTCCCTTATAGTGCACAGTTATTGTGTAGATAGAGTACATCACTAGTTAGGTGGACATGATAGAAGAGTTCTAATTTTCCTCAGCACAGAGAATAAGAGCCAGTTCTGCTCGGTAAAGCTTTCCTCCATCAGACAAGGCCATGATGCTTTTCTTGTATGTCGCAAGGTTGTTAATGTCTAATTCCTATTTAAAGAACAGATAATGCTTTATAATCCTGTTTAGTTACCAGCATGAACAAGTTTGCTTCCAAGGGCAGAAAATGAGAAAAAAACCCCGGTATTCTCAGCCTGCCCAACAGTAACATTGCAAATGCTGTTTATGTATTTGTATGTTATCCATATTGTAGCCATATGTTAGATTGCTGATAGCTGATGTCTCAGAAGCAAGCTTTTGACAGTGTCGCTATGTAATCACAACTCCCCTAGTCCAGGATTTACATTGCTATGACTTCTGCCAAGATTTTTAGTTGTACTTTGACTTCAGGAATTATGACTTAGAAGCTCTATATTTATCTTAATTGGGTGGATTAAAGTGTCCTTAAAATCCAAATTAAATCTAATCTCTAAGGGGAAAAAAGCCCTCTAGGATTACCTTTTTGTTCTTTTCACAGAGATCCTTCAGTAGTGCATCAAGTTCATTTTCATCTATATAGCCATTGCCATCCTGAAAAATAACATTAAAGATAATTTTAAACATTTATTTTTCATTTCAGAGGTTATGGCTAGTTTTCCACAAATTCAGAAAATAAGTGCCATCAAATTACGCAATTAATAAAAAGGTTTTTTGAAGACTTACTTGATCGTACATCTCAAAGGCTTTATTGAATTCTTTTGCACACATTTTGACACCCTGAATGCCAAAAGGAAAAAAAAATCCATTAATGACACCAGTTATGTGTGGTGGTAACAGGTTACCTTAAGAATGTGAATATTCATACCTGAAATTTAATAAGAAAATTTTCCTGTACAGGGAGTAGTCTTTGGAGAAAAAACAAAGGTCAAAATATTTAACTGTTTCCATAACAGTGATTGGTACATGATATTTGTTGTGAAAAGAGACAGAAGACATACATACCTGGCCAGTTCAGTAAGCTCCAACTTTCCATCATTGTTTGCATCAAACATTCTGAGCTGAAAGAATATATAAGTTTACATTACTAATCAAAATTAATCAATACAATAAAGAAAACACTTCTTTGGAAAACTTAAATTCAGTGAAATTTAGCCTTTATTTCATGCTGAAACAATGGCCCCAGGTTTCAATGTGTCACATTTGCTGTGTAATACCTTTATTTAAAGTACTGAAGAATTCACTTATAGTAATTAATTCTACTGCAAAAGCCTGATAAGAAACCAGATGAACAATTCTGATTAACCTACTGTAAGGTAGGTCTTAACCTGCCTACAGTGATGAATGTCCCATATGAGAAACACACGTAATTATTTATGAGAGGAGTGTTGACATGATAACATTTTACTTTTGACTTCGTGTCATGATCTGATAATAGCATCATTACTCTCTATTCATAAAGGTGAAACAACAGTCAGGTAAAGTTCAATAGGATCCAAGGCATCCAGTTCCTTAGAAAATAATAGACATTTCATTCAATTGGCTGCTAGGTCTAAATATTTACATAAAGATCATGTTCTGTTTCTGTGATATAGTTCAAGAAAAGAGTGAACAGATGCTGTAGATGATCACATTTTGTTGATGGTATGAAAATGGGANAATAATTTTTAGTCATCCCATTGTATTATAGTGTTTTCCTTTGAGCCCTTGAAAGCATGAGCTCCTGCTGCTTGAGTGGCACAAACAGTTTATATTCCTGATTAGAAATAGAGGGAGATATTACACCCGCGTGGGGCTTCCTCTCCCAGTTTTTATGTCTGTATAGTTCTGTTTTTCTACTTGCAAGTATTATTTTGCCTTTGCTGTATAAAAGAGTCCCAAAAGCAGCAAACTGTACAAAACGTTGTTAGACGTTGTACTGAAAACAACACCACCCACACTCCATCCCATCACTTTCAATCACAGTAATTTTAGATGTAATTTTTAGACAAGAGGAAAAGCAGCATCCTGTACTGAGATAAGTGTATATCCTTTTAAAGACAGAATTAATGCCATGAAAAAAGACCCAATTTCACTTGGTTAATACACAATAAATGGCAAAGGAGACCAGAAAAGAGACCAATCCTATAAACATTTATTTCTACATAACACTCCATTTCCTTTTAACACTTCCTTTCCTTGTATAAAAGCATCTGCCTTGCATGCATTTCCCATGCAAGGAGATTTGCTTTTGGGGGAGGTAAGCAGTGGCAGCTGTGAAGTCAATATATTTTGCATTTTGATGGGTTGCTAGTGGCTGGCTGTGCCTGCCTGCAGCTGCTCAGGACCGTATGTTTTCTATTCGTCTTCTTTTCTAGTTTCTGAGGAGATTATGGGAGAGCTGGCCTTATATTTTTTTCTTATTGCTGTTAATTCTTTGTCATTGTGTCTCTCTGCAGAGGCCAGAACTTAGAGCACACTTTGAGATGAAGGTCAAAAAGCTCCCTGAATGAAAACGATATAAAAGCGACAATTCTAGGTAAACGGTTTATACTGGTACAACAAACCAGCAGACTTTTTCCAGGAGAAACACGTTTTGATCAGCCATTCTCAGGCCAGTTTGAGGGCTAGTGTGTTTACCTAGCACATTTTTGATTGCAAAAAATATTTTAGGATGAAACCAAGCTGGTAAAACAAAAAATGTAGTGTTATGCATTTCCTGAAGACAAGAATTCCAAGTCTTTTTTTTTTTTCTTGAAACGTCCACTCAGAAGCCAATACTAGTCCCTACCATGGAGCACCATAGCTGTGGGACGGAAGGAGTGCCCCAAGGACAGGCTGATTTAAGGCCAGGAAAGTGACAGTTTTGTTCTAGTGTTTATCTAAAACATCAGTTTCTCCTTCTTGAAGGGGGGAAGAAGGAAAGAGTGAGATGTTTGTAAATCTGGTAAGAAGCCACCATGCAGTGATGGCTTTTAAGACAACAGACAGACACTACAGCACTGGAAGAAGGCAAAATGTAGAAAGTAACCCCAAATTAATTTGATCTAAACATAATAATGTAATTATGACAGGTACAATTTTTCTCCTATGAACTGTGAAGATTTCGGTTTTACAACTAACGGCACAGGGAAGCATAACAGGGGAAAACAGTACGGTATGGTCTGGTATTATATAAATACCAAGACGATTCAAAATTCCTGAGGTTTTTTTTTTTTAAGCAGCACTGCAAACTGCCCATCAAAGCTCTATAGCTGCAGAAGTACTTTCAGTGCTAGATGCCACAGTCATCTCTCTGTTGCAATGACATAGCCTGATTAGGACCTGGTAGGGCTCCAAGTCATTTGGAGCCTTCCAGTGGCTAAAGATAAACAGAGTTTGGATTAATCCAGTCTTGATGAAATATGTCTGTAAATAATCTTACCATTATTTCTGTGTATTCTGTTAGCTTTGAGTCTTCAATCTGCTTATTCGCTTTCTGTAATAAATCTTTCAAGAAGCTCTGTTAAAATAAATAAAAGAGTAATAGGTGAATTTTTATCTACAGTATAAAATGCTTGACTTGCTAACTTCAGATTAAGGTAATGGGAAATACTATTTTATTCCCACTTTAGTATTTACTGCTGAAGTTCCAAATAAGTATGAAAAGAAGTAGTAATTAACAGCTAAGAATATAACAGTTTCTTTTGATCAATTCAAGTATACTGCATATTTTTATTTGGAAAAAGTGACTCATAAAACTTTCTGCATTGTATGTCATTTGTTGTATTGTGATTTTGGAAAAATAGTTTGGCTGTCAAGTACACTGGTTCTTAATCAGCTCTATCAGTAAAATAAACTAATTAACCTTGAGTCTCCTTGAAAAGTTGGATGTCTAATCACTTCTTGCAAAACAGGAACAATTTTACAGAAAAGATCAATGATTAATCAAGTTTTCTCCTTGCCTATGGCAGTACCCGGTGCTAGAAGTGAACGTTAACCTATGTTGCTCCTTCCTACCTTGTAATTTAAATGTGTGCAGCCAGTTTCATTGGATTTTTTTTGAATGAGGATGCGATATAATATTGTATGACTTTAAACACCAGCCATTTTTACTTTAAAAAACTAAGATTGTTTCCACCCATTCAGTGGTTTAAATATCCGTACTAGATCTGTGACATTAAAAAAGAAAGATATCAATTTAACAAGGGCATTACAAGACCTGAGATGTCTGTATGCCTGTCAATGCTCAATGGATTACCTAATTACTGTCATCAGTTGGAGTGCCATTATCTTTGTGGAATTTTGGGCCACATTTCAAGATAGAAAATGGGGTAGCTCATAAGAAAATCTATTTGTACATAGAGGACATTCTTGAACTTGAATGCAACCACGTCAATAGTCATATGACTAATACCTGCTATAGTTCTTCCAGTCTGGCCCCCTCCATGCCGGAGGGCCTTCCTGGTAGCTTGTATACAAAGAACATGACTGAAATGTTGTAAATGGATGTTACCCAGACATGTTTAATCTTGTGTGCTTTGATGGAAAATAGAACTGGAAAGAGTATTGAAAGGCTGTCCAGTCCATCTCCACGTCTCAGGACAGGATCATCTGGATCTGATGATCTGAATCTAAATTTCCTGAGTTACTGTCTGATCTGAGCTATCGCCAAACCTTTCCTAAATACAGGCAGTGATGGAGAGTCTGCCTCCCCATTAGACAATGTATTCCACTGCCGTTACTATTGTTAGAAAGTTTTCCTGATTTCCAACTTAAATTTCTCTTACAACGTTGTAAGTGGGTGTACTCCTCACTTAGCAAATACTTAAAATGTTTGGGCTCGTCAAGAAATACTGATCTAAAAATAAAACTGGACATTTATGTCTTATTTTCAACATGTTAAAATGGCCTGTTTCTCTGAGATGGACAAAGTCTCGCAGCACAAGAGAGATGGGACCATTAGGGATCCAGTTAAAATGTCTTCATTCTTCAGCTGGTCCTCAATCAGCCCTGCCTTTTTAAGTCTATTTTAAATTACAGCAGCTGGCAACAGCCCTTAAGGCATCATCTAACAGCTGAAGAGTTCTCAAGTGCTACACGCGTGGCCTCTTCCTGATCCTACCAACTTTAGATACACCAACCTGCTGCGACCAGCCAGCAGAAGAATGGTCTCGTCTGCCTGAGGGTTACCCTGAGGTAGGATCCTCAGCAAATGTCACGCAGATATCAAACTCGAAGAGGAAGGGAAAAGGAAAAAAGATGTGAATTGTCTGATGCGGCTTCCTCTTCTGAACAGAAGAGCTGTAAGGATTTCAGACGTTCTGATCTCCTGCTGCTTTAGTTAATAAAGCTTATGTAGTTCTTCTTTAGAACACCACACATGGGTAAAATAGTCCAAATTAGATGGATAAACACTACTAGGTCTTTCTCTTGCTATGAACTGTTTTGACTCCTCTGAATTTAAAGCTACAGTAATGTATCAAGTGCAATTGAACTGTGGAGAATGGCACCTTTCTACTCAGAGTCTGCTGTATATGAGCATCTCTCCTATGAGGAAGGGCTGAGAGAGCTGGGACTGTTTAGCCTGGAGAAGAGCAGGCTCGGTGGGACCTCATCAACAGATATAAATACTTCAAGGGAGCGTGCAAAGAGGATGGAGCCAGGCTGTTGCCCAGTGACAGGACCAGAGGCAATGGGCACAAACTGAAACACAGGAGGTTCCCTCTGAACATCAGGAAACACTTTTTCACTGTGAGAGTGACTGAGCACTGGCACAGGTTGCCCAGAAAGGTTGTGAAGTCTTCATCCTTGGAGATATTCAGAAGCCACCTGGACATGGTCCTGGGCAACTGTCTGTAGGCGGCCCTGCTTGAGCAGGGGGGTTGGACCAGATGACCTCCAGAGGTCCCTGCCAACCACTCTGTGATTCTGTGATACTGTGATTCAGCATCTACAAACTTCTGTTAGTTTTATGACTCTAGTTTTAAGGCTTGTTAATTCTGCAAGGCTGAGATGGGTAATGGAATAATCTCAGTTCTGCTCTTATTTGTGCATATTAAAGCCGATACCAAAATCCCACCAAGTTAACCAAGCAGGGGCAACACAATTCCAGTTGTGTTAGCCTAACAGTATTGCAGTGGAAAGTGTAGGGTTACATGATACTTGAGAGAGCGTGATCTGTCCAGCAGCATAGTGATTAATGGTAGTGATGCCCTTAGGAAGAAAAACAACAAAACAGCCCTCCTCACTAATATCCAAAAAAAAGAACAACATGGCTTTCAGAGGCCTATCTTGCTTTCTTAATCTTTCTAACTTCTAAGCTAGAGTACCCGCTACCTTGAGTCACTTGAGACAAACATTGATCTGAATTAAAACACACTTTAAAAAACATTGATCAGATTAGAGTTTCACTTTAAATAATTTACTGGTGATAAAAACATCAGCTAATCATATTGCTTTTTGGTCACGTTTGAAACGCAAAAACATGCATGGGTGGATATCTGAAGAAACCGATAGCAACACAGGCTGTAATCCAACGCCTGTTCTCATGTCGTGCATACTCATGGGGATTGGTTTACCTTAAGTTCCTCAGAATCAATGAAGCCACTGTGGTCGCTGTCATATTTTCTCCATGTCTGCAATCAGAACATGAATGCTTTAATGGTATATTTATGGCAAGTGGGTCTTGGATGATTTTACAAAAGGCAACTTTTCATATTGTACCTGCATGAAGTCTTCACTTGACTTTAGCTGCTGGCACCTGAAGAACAACAGGAAATTCTCTTCCGTCGGTAGTATCTGAGCAAGCTGTAACAGAATTTAAGAAAGATTAAATTTTGATTCTTCATTAGGCCAGCCGAGCCTGTAAAAGAGCATGAAACTTTTTAAAAGAGTATGAAATTCTTTGTGCTGATACTGCCCTACGGTGGCCCCATAGGAAGCTTCGTCCTGTTACCTGAAATATTTGGAAGATGCCTCTGAAAGGCTTCTGGCTTACAGCTTTGCCATATTCATCAAGGTCAAACAGAACTGAGGTCTGAAAGAAGGGAGTGAGACAGCACTTTACCAAAGGGGTAGCTGGGGAAAGAGGGGAAAAAATTCACCCACGTAGAGTTAGGATCTGAGGTGAAAACCTTGGAATCAGCATGAAGGGAAAGCATAACACAAAGATGTTTAGAGGATAAGTGTGAAGGAGCATGAATTAAGAAAGTGAGGAAAATAGACGGCTCACAGATACGGAGGAAGAGGAGAGAGGAACACTGACATGAAGAACACATGTGTAAGGTAAACAGAAAAATATATGGAAAAGCCAGGAGAAAAAAAGAAAGCGGGGAGGGTAAGGGGTTGGCAACCGGTGATCATTTGTCAGGCACAGAGATGTGTTCAAGAAGAGCTATAAATACCAGAAAGAAATCAAAAGGGCTTTTAGCCCTGCAAAATCAATGTCTTTGCTCTACAAAAGGCTTTTTTAAAATCAGACTTTATTGTACTGATTATTGAAAATGTTCATTTACTATAACTCAATTTTGGCAAGTGACAAATGTAGAAGATGGAGAGTATGCTGTATAATTTAATGTAAAATCATGATTTGTTTTTAACAAAAGCCCAATATTTTTTTCTGTCCTCAAAATGTACAAAATGTGTTTTGATTAAGGAAAACTTTTTACTTGAAGAATAGACCAGCTGTGCTTACTAGGAAGAGAAAACAGAGAAAGACAGAGTTCTTAGCTGCATTCTTTTATGAAAAATGACATCTGCAGACTTCCTGGAGCGCCATCTTAAAATTTTGATTCAAATTTTTGTTTTTCTGCATTCTTTTCACACCCTCAAATCCCTCATTCTGTCTATTTCAGTGCTATTGCCTAATTGCTCAGGTTTTTTTATTGGGTTCCAGCGGTGCCATAGGTGAATTCAGCTCTCCCTCTCACCCTACAGGCACAACAAGGGTACGGAGATAGATGTCTTGTTTCTCTAAAATTATCAGTGCAAGGAATCAGTTGTATTCCTTAAGTGTTGGTACAACTGAAAAGACACATCAGAGCACTCTCCTTACAGAAATGGAGCAGCGATGACAGACTGTCAGGCCCATCAGAGTGTTCTGAGTGCTTTTGCTAAATGGCTGAACACCAAACCCGATCAACTTAAACAATGTGTTTCTGTCAGCAGCTTTTGAAACCTACTCCATTATAAATAGCATATACACGTGTGGGTAAGTACATGTTCATATGTATGCAATAGCTAAATGCATGTAACAGTACTGATTTATGGAAAATTTTCTTTATTTCTCCCATGACAGGGGAGCTTTGATTTTTAGAGTAAATCAACATTCCTACTCAACAACAAATGTTGAATGGAAGAACTGATTATAGTAATAAGCAGAGTTTGGGGGAAGGGACTGATTATGACAATGAGGAAGGGTTTACATGTGTGGAAATTATAAGTAAGATGTCATTCGTGGGACCTCTATAGCTAACTCTGGTGAATTTTGCAAGGGCACTGTAAAATAGTACAAGGTGCAAGGATAAATGTAAAATAGTAACTTTCCAAAGAATCATTAACAGCTTACTAGCAGTACCAAACTGTTTTTGAGGTCCAGAACATATTACCTCTGGAAGAAAATTACCTTATTTTAAGCTATACCTCTCACCCTTTGTAAGTCTCAGGGGAAAGCACGGGCTTTGACGTTACAAAGATGTAGTAGCTCAATATCCAGGATTAGCTCAGGCTTCTGCCAAAAAAAAAAGTCTTTTGTGTTTTCGCAGTAGAAACAATATAACTAAAGGGAAGTCCAGTTCTCCAAGCTCATGCATCAAATAGCATTACATTGCTTTTTGTGGAAAACTCTGCATTACTACGGGATGAGGAGATCGTGTGGAAACTGGCTCGACTTCCCAGTCTCAGTTATATTACTACAGAGGGGAAAGATGGAAACCGGGTGCTATTTCTAATGACGACTGCTTTGTGAGGATAAGCATAGGGGGATTCCATCAGCATGTTTGAATAAGAGTGCAGACCACTACAAGTTCATGTATGGCAGCAATAGCAGTTTAGTGACCGTTTCTGTGAGCTCTGCTAGTTTTATGGAGAATGTCGGCTATTTCTGCATCGTGAGTAATAGAGGGCAACGACAAAGCCTGAGACTGGCTTGACTCCTCTCTGCTCAGCTGCAGACTGAGGTACGTCTTTATAGGTTACCTAGCAGACAAAATACTCTCAGTACTTAATATCAGAACTATTTTCTAGAAATCATTCTCTAAGTAAATTCTGCTGATATTTAATGCTATTTAAAATTCCTTTCACCTAATACAGTGAATTTGCTTTTTAAAATCCTATAATAGAGAATGGGAGTACAAAGAATATTTTAGGCTAATAAGTAGTTATTTTTACGGCAGCAGTAAGCTTCAAATAATTTGAATGTGGAATTACCGCAGTTCTGAGTTTCAAAACCTTGGATTTCACATCCACATTTTAGTGAAAGCGTTGGTCTGAATGAGTACAAAAGGTGAAAGGTCCCTCACACAAGACAAGCAAGTGGACAGGTCAGACTCTGCCTTTAGCTGGAGGGCACTGGATAAAAGCTAGTGAACTAACTGCAGTGTGCTTGCAAAGAGAGAATTGCCACTTAATCTGAGCTGAAAGTCCACTCCTTCCTCTGTGAAGCCACCCAGGCCTCCCTTTTATCTCATTCAACAGACCTTTCCTGAGAACTCGTTATTCACTAGGACATTTTCCATCAGGTGGGAGTCTGGATGGTTTTACATAATTTCTTTTTAAACAGTATTCATACACTTTTCCAGAAAACCTATTTGAGGTACTATGTAAATGGGAGCAATCTGTAATTACTGGACATTTTTATTTATGAGGAAGGAGAATCAAGTCCAAACCAACTTTAATATCATACTGCTCTACACGTACAACACATTTCATCTGAGTCCCATCAGCACTTTCCAAATCAAGCTTCATGCTGATGTAAGTGAAATAAAATATAGCTATTGGGTTAGGAAACTGCTATATTAAGGGAGAAAGTCCCTTCAGTCACTGAACTAAGTACTGTCACTATTCAATGGCTTCCGTGGATGCTGAGCATGCTTGGCACTTCACTGGGGGTTGTGAGCACCGCACCATATCAGGCCCTATCGGATTTGCTCACCTTTACCCATTAAGTCCACAGCAGAATCAGAAATAGCATTTGAAAGGTAAAACTTTCAGTTATCTTTCCTAAGCAAAGAAACACAGTCTTTTTCAGGCACTGTCTACACATTCTTCTTGCATCCAATGCTTGCTATTACACAGATTCAAAAATACTAAATTAAATAGGATTCTTCAATACCAAATGAATAAGCATTTGTTAGTCCAAAGCCAAATAACTGGTTAGTCCAAATAAACACTAGTTCTTTTTAGATGCAGAATTATTTGATCAGAGCTAAGTATTGTCAAAACATGCATTTTTTAAATATCAATTATAGCTGCAAGTGAAACAAACTGTTCATATTTCCATGGTAGTTTAGTCATAATTACATATGCATTTAAACAAGTATATGCAATTCAGATGCATGACAGAGGAGAAAAGATGCCCCGAAATGATCTATTATATCAGCAGTAATACTTCCTATTGACTTTTACAGATTCTATTCAGTCCTCTATTTTAAAATTAGCTACTGACCCAGAGTTGGTCACTGTAGAAATTTTGCAGACCTGGCTTGTTTCCAGCTGTTTCTTAATTAGCTCTCTAGGTCAGATTTCTTATTATCAGAAAAAAAATAGCATTTAATAATAAAACCACAGCCTCACTGCACTCAGTGACATAAATGAGTCGTAGATTTAGGCTTGAAAAAGTGACTTCTCAAGCTGTAACCCAGCGAACTCTCCTTTTTGACTTGCAGCACTGAACAGTGAAAGCGAGAGAAAACACAATGGTTCCCCCCTTCCTTGCAAGCTGTCTAAATTATACAATTGTTGAGCAGCTGTATGTGTAGAAGGGGTTGGTCATCTTTGCCCTCTTTAGAAAGTGGTAGTAAGGAATAGGCAAAATTTCTGCCCGAAGTTCTGTTAAAGTTCAAGAAAGGAATTAATAAGAAATCCTGATCTTTCACAAGCTCGATCACCATTACTATTAAAATTTTGTTTAAATTTAACATGATTAATGTGCTCTTTTACCATATATGTATTTTTTTAGAATAGACTACATACAGTGATTGCCCAATTGTGTTCACTTGTGTGTTATCCTCACTGTAGGAGTGGTGACAGAACATTAGTTCAAAATCATAGGTAGAAATAAATCACGTTACCTTTCACAATTTAAATTTCTAAAATAGAGCTCTTATCTGCTTTGCAGGAAAACTGAATTGCTGTTGATGCTTATTTGTACTGAATAAAGTGTGCAAACGTAAATGAAGTATAGTGAAATGTCTCGAGAGGGGTAAAGAATACCTTACTTTTCGTTGATGAAAAAATTTCATTAGTGAAAAAAATGCTAAAGATCTTAAGAGAGAGGAAGAAATTTTCTGTGTAACTAAAAATCCAAAATATTTACATATTATGCTCACATTGTTCTGTGTATTTTCTACAAGTAAACATGTCAGTCTTTTTTTATAAAGTAACTGTCTTACCTCAACTATTCCTATTTTTCCATCGGTAGTCTTCCCATATTGGTCCACAAAAGCTTTCATTTCAGGTGTTAAATCCTATGAAGTTACAATGAGAGAATCATTACTTTAAGATACAGAAAAACATATGTAAACTTACTGGAATATTCTATTAGTTGCCAAATAATATGCTACATTTGATGAAGTACTCACACTTACTGCAGCTGGATTCCTCAAGTTTAAATGAAATTGAGTATTTTTTTATCATGAATAATGTCCTTGTGATAAATTTTACTTCCTAAGGAATTATATTCTAGTCAGTGTGAATGATTGGCATCTAAATACTTAGAACTCCTTTTTTAGTTTACAGAATGAAAAAATTATAAAGACAGATGTGTTGGAAGATGTGTATAAGAGATCCTTTGTTTAAGAGGATGACAGTGAAGTTCATAGGCAATTATTAGTCAATTTTCTCAGTTTTCATTTTTAAATTAGTAACTTGAAGGCAATGCAAAATCTTTCAAAATAACGAACATTTCAGTATAATACATCTGAACACCAAAATAGCCTTTCCACGTCTTTGAGTTGATTTTTCTTGAACAATGGATGCTATTTTAGCCCTAAAAGAACTCATCACAATATCATATTTTTCACTGTTTAGTATTTGGTTATCATAAAAACAGAGTCAAAATGTCACTGCTGATAAGTAGAGAGGCAGATTTAGGAGGGAGAAAACTTTGAACACTACCTTAAATCTGACAGAGTAAAGCCAGCATAATTGTTCTTCATAGAAATTGTAGTCCCTGCTGTACATCCGTTCTCTAAAGGCTATCCTCACTCTAGGCTATGGCAAAGGTGCCAGCCTTGGGGTGAATATCTAAATATTTGATTTCACACTTCAATTTGACTTGCCTTGCTTTGATATGAGCTGCCATCAACCTTCAATACTGATTAAACTTTATTTTATATATATATATATATAAACTGTATTTCTTGTAGGTGTGAGCTAGTAAAACCATGCAGCAAGAGTCAGGACTAGAGTTATATTAAAATAATGGACAATTCTATGGTTCTAGATGAAGACAGAGCAGTCTTTGGAAATTAAAGGTTTAGTTGCTATAATAGATCTGATTATATAGGACCTAAGTGATTCTCTCACTGGAGACACAGGGAATCTCGGCTGTACAAAGTCCGTTGTAGTTTGTCCCAAATTTCAACTACCAAAGCTAACTAAAATGTCAGTTCCTTGTAGCTGATACAATCATGGCCTGGTGTCCTATTTCTGTCAAAGTCATCCACGGCAGGTTAGTAATTTGCCATGGCTTTAATTAGAGATGTGGTTATTAATACAATGCACTTCAATGTCACCTTTCATCTAATGATCCCAAAGTGGGGACAAATTTGCTTAGCAGATAGAATAGAGAATTTAGACACCTGGATTTTAATTAGTCCTGGTTAAATATTTTACTAATCTTCCTAATAGCAGCTCCGCAGTGCCAGACAGCGTCCAGTCGTTGAAGGAGGCACAGCCGATTACAGGTTAAACAAAACAGGATGCACATCCTCTAGCATGTTATTCAGAAAGGGTTTGGGGGTTTTTTTTGGGTGTTCACTTTACCTGCTCTTGAGCTGCTTGATGAGTTATTCGAGTTATGTTATTCAAATAAATGTTTTCAGTCAAAAAAACTTGCCTAAATTTAACCAATTTAACCAAGTCCTAAACTTGATACAGATGCAGTGCTCAATGTTTGAAATTATGAAACTAGCCCTTCACACCTTGGTCTCCCCTTTTAAAACTTAAGAGACACTTATCCAACCAAGTGAAGCTGTAGAAAAAAATAGCTTTTTCCGACACAATTTGAAAATGTAAGGATAGATGGCACTACAGAAACACTGACATGGCTGTATTTATAAACAGCTATTAAATCACGTATTTCTGCGGAGAAATATTGTCATTGCCTGCATATGCAGAGAAGGTGGGAAACAGATGTGGAATAGCTCGGCCAAGATCCACCTATTGACCCTTTATCAACCTCTGTGTTAGTCACTTATACCCCACAGCTTCTGGCGTACCTAAATAGAGAACGTATTACATAAATGGGGGCAATAAATGGAAGCTATGGTTCTATACTTATATGGCTTTTATCTCTAAAAAAGAGGCAGTTCTTTCAACATGTCTGAAAGTAGATCAGATCAATTCACTATCTACTATAATGCATGAAGTGAAAAGACATAGTGTTACCAAAGAAAAGCCCAAGCCCTAAAACCTCCAAGTACACGTCCATCCTTTGGGGCTAGCATGAATCAAGCTGCATGCTACTGCTCTGTCTGAGAAAAAGCAACTGTGAAAGTACAAGCTTACTGAGAGAATTAATAAAAGGATTAGAATTAGAACATAATTAGAACAGTTCTGTAGTTGGGAAGAATATTGGGAAATGTTAAACCATCCTATTCAATGACAGAATCAATGTGATTCTTTAATGCATATGGCATGACTGATGTAAAATCCAGCTATGAGGAATGCATAATTGAATATTTCAAAAATAGTGAGCAGGAGATGGACCTGAAATGCAGAAGTTAATGATGACGAAGAAGCTTTGGGTTGTTAAAAGAAGGACAGCAGAAGGAAATGACATATAACCTACACTAGTTTCTCAATGTGTCCCTTCTGGCAAAAGAATAGAAATTCAAAGCTACTGAATTAGTATCCCGTGAGACAAGACACGAACTAATGAGATGCTTGTTTGGCAAATGAGCCTTCAAATCCAAGAATCAGCTTAGATTTGAAACCTAAGATGACATATATCCATACTCCAGAAAAAGACTTCAGGGATGAAGGTAACATCTACCAAAGGCAGAGCCAATGGATCAAGTACTGAATTTGATGTTGCTACTGTAGATTGCTCTTTTCAGCAGAATGCTCCAAAGATAGTTTTGAATCAGAGAAATGGGAAAGGAAAACTTAATTAAACACCTGAGCATTTTTAAAATATAGTGTGAGATACAGGCAGAGGTTATTTTTTTTAAAAAGCATAAATTATGTAATTTGTAGCAGGTAAGAATAATCCTGCAAGGCTTTTCTGTGTTACGTGGAGCAGGGTCTGTTTTTAAGAAGAGATCCACACTTGCTTTGAGAGAGAAAAGAATCTGATCTTAAAATGATAAATATTTTTTCCTTGAGCATCTAATTCATTTTTTAACTACTGAATAATATATCAGCATTTCTACTAAGAATGCCATTCATACTAAATATACACAGGCTTTCATATCTTCTTTCTAACGGACATACTTAAGTTTCCTACACTTCAATATAGAAGAGAGATTTGTTCTGTTGCAGTACTTGAAAGGTATTGAAGTTGTGTTTAATCTTTTCTATGAAAAAACCCACAACTTTTTCCCTCTAAAAACCACATTCCTTTCCCAATTTTCTGTTTTGTTTTGGTTTTTTTTTTAAGTTGATTGGTTTTTTAATTTTAGTTCAAACTTACACTCATGAAAACAAGTGCCTACATCAACAGCTATAAGAATTAACTGGTACCGAAACCTCAGTAACATTAGAGGCATTGCTGGGAGACAGATTTTCAGATGCGTGAAGTTTACACTCAGACAATTAATAAAAAGATACAATTTTCCACAAAATAAATTAAGAAACATATTAATTTTTTCCATTTACTTCTAAATTATACAGCAACTTTAAAAGCAAAGTTAATTATTGAAAAGCTATTGCTCAATTTGAGGGTATTCTTACATGAAGTAGTAACCTATATCCCCCCACTTACACATGTCATCCAGTTAAACTTAACTGGGTTATATATTTGAGTTTGATACTAAGTGGCCTGTTTTAGAAACCGATTATTTTAAAGGCAATTTATTTGTTGAAAAGGTTCACTTCTATTTTAATTCAAATCTTGACACAGAATCTTTCATTTCTTTCTTTCTTTTTTCCCTTTCTTTCTTTCTGTTTTTCCCCCATGTGGGTACAGTTTGGAGGATATTTGTAATTAGTGTTTTAACAACTCATACACAGAATTGTTTTGACAACATTGTCAAAACCTTTGCTGTCCCTCTGAACGATTTAAACTAGCAGGATTTGGTACTCATACTCCTGGTGCATAACACTGGTGAAGGACAAAAAGTGGTTAGCAGTCATCTGCAGATCTATTTACTGACCACCAAGGGGCAGAAATGCATTTCAGCCCATACTGCCCATTAGGTATGAAATTAAAACAGGGTCCAACTAACTTGAAGTGTTTTTTTTTCTTTTTTTTTTTTTTTCTTTTTAGTATCAGTACATATCTGGATCAGGTAAGATTAATTGCAATGGGATAAGGTCCCATCTGTTACAAAAGGATAGCGTCCATGCATTTCTTGATCTTTCTTTTTAAGCACTGTAAGAAGTATCAGCCCGTAGCCTGGCAAGATGTGAGCGGGACCCGCTCGCCAGGGCTCCAGGACCCTGGCCTCACCTTTCCAAAGCAGACGATTTATTTCATTTGCGACCTGCTGATTTCTAACCGAGCTACTTCCCTTTGCCTAGTGAGGCAAGTGCATGAACCGTGCGATGGCAACAGAGAACAGAAGGAACCGGGGCACTGGAGTTTGCTCAAGAAAACTCTTCTTTCCCGGAGAAGGCGGGAAAGCAGGGTGAAACATTGACCTACCAAGCCTGCCTTCTTCCGCGCCTGCTGCAGCTCCTGGATGAAGTTTTGTAGCTCCTTCCCATCCATGTACCCGTTGCCTACAACAGAAAGAGTTACGGCTGCGGTCACCGCTCCCTCCAAACTCTCTCCGCTCTTCAGCGCTGGCAGGGGCGCCTCCGACCCGTGTGCTCCCTCCCGGCGGAGCGGCTCCCTGCACGCCCCGCCCGGCACCGACCCCAGCCCCTGACGGCTCCGGGGCGCCG
>WAAD01034879.1:0-63272 GCA_013389945.1 Fregata magnificens | reverse complement strand
CACCGAGGCCCGGGCCGGCCCGGCGGCACCCTCCCCGGCCCCCGGGGCAGAGCCCTCCGGGGACAGTCGCCCCTAAGCGTGGGTCGGAGTGAGGGGCCTGCCGGTGCCGGGTGGAGGCCCCTGAGCAGAAGGAGCAGCGCTGGGTGACCCCGGAGTTTTTGCGGGTCCCTCGCTGTGGGAGAGTGTGGCCGTGGAGACGTGGGGGACAGAGGGCGAGCAGAGTCTCTCAGCTTAGCCATCGGCTCTCCTTCGGGAAAGGGTCCTGGATGTCAGAGCATGGCTAAGAGCGCTGTGGGATGTCCCCGTACAAAAAAGCCACATGGGACACCATGTGGAGTGCAAGGAATCAGCTTGGTTTACACCATTCTTCACTGCTCCATCCCCAAAGCAGACCTGCAGATAGCACTGCACAGACTTAATCTTTGATGTGCTGCAACCCTTTAAACCGATATTCCCAGTGAGATATCATGGGATATTGAGATATCCATACTGAGATAGCATGGGAACAGGCATGGTAAATTTAAATATACTGCCCTAGCAGGTAGTTTCATCCCAACAGGTAAGCGTGGAAGACTTCATTAGTAAGCTCTTTCTGTCCCAGTGCGGAGATGTGAGGGACACTACCACAGTCACTTCTGACTGGGCAAGAGTGTTTTTTGGTAGACCAGCTTTGGAGACTTGCCCTCCTATAGCAGTGGGTTGGTGGGAGGGAACAGAGCAGCTAACCAAAGATCTTCCTTCTGTGAGAGGGTAACACGGTATTGCACCAGTAATAATGATTAAGTCCCTTTTGGGATGCCTCATTTTAGTCATTAGGATTACCTGGGTGCTCTGAAGCACTGAAACTGCCTTTCTCCTTCCGGCAATATCCTTCAGATGCTACATTGAGTTAGCATGGTTTGATGGCTAAGGTGATCGGCTGACAGGACATTGCCAAATACAGTAGGTACTGTAGCAAAGATGGGGGATGAGAACAGCTGGGAAACCTGGGAATCTCCATGTGTTAAGTGATTGACATGAGCAACAGTAGGACAATAGTATGTTAAGACTCACATATAGTGTGAGGATAAAAACCAGTGGGATAATGCAGAACAGAAGACAGCAAAATGCCAAGGGGAATGGATGACACAGCAGGATGAGAGGTGGATGCTTAGTTAAAAGCTGACATGTCCTGAGAAGGTTTTCAGTAGATTGGGTGGCTGAAATCTTGTATGCATTATGGAACAAGATGTGGGCATAGCAATTAAGTAACCATGAGACCTTATACTTGATTCCCTCCATCTTTCCATTCTCCTGTTTCTCCACCTGTTATGTGCAGCTTTCTCTCATTCTGCTGCTGCTGTTTGGCTGTGAGTTCTTCAAGAGATACATCATGTTGGTCTGTGTTTTGTGAGCTGCTGAACAAAGCAGCAGCTAAGATGAAAGACACAAGAATCTGATCATTAATCCCTTCAGTTCAAAATATTTGGAAGTATTAGTGAAAAATATTCAGAATACTTTTACAACCACAAATACCATTATACACTTGCAAAAGGACTGAAGAAATCTAAAATGTTTCCTTACAATCAGGCTTTGTGTTTCGCCATGTAAAAAAGAAAGAAAAGAATCATGGCTGGGTCAATTACCCATCTAGGAACTGTTTTTTGGGCATGGATTTCTCAGAGTAGTAGACTTCAGATCCTGAAACTTCTGTAATCTGCCTACCTCTTGACTTGAAAATAAAAATCTGAAATGAATGCATTTCCATAAAGTAGCAATGGAGACAAAAAAAGAGAGGATTCATGAGGGTTGTTTTACCAGGCGCAAGGACATGGCAGAGCTCTCGCCTTGACAAGCAGAAGCACAGTGACTCAAGCCTGGGATTATCCTTTGTACTTGGAAAAGACAACAGGGTGCCAGTGGCGCAAGGGCAATGGAAGGAGACAAAGGTGGAACTGGCATTTCCATCATTTTTAGATAGAAGAGGTCTGTGCCGGTGAGGCAACTTCTTATATTTGCCAAGTGTACTGAATTACTCCGGTCAGTGCAGAATTTCAGCTTCCAGCAAGCCTGCATGAATGGAAACCAAGCACTGAACCTGTTTCAACAGTCCTCTGACTTGCATCTTATGTTGCTCCTTGCTGCATACCATTTTCCAATGGCACATCAAATCTTGCGCTTGTTACTTTTCCCTGACCCAGAAGTCTGTTGCTGAATGGGAGAGAAGAAGTCAGCATTGTTTGGGGCGAGCCCAACCTTGCTCATCTGGCTGCTCAGACTTTTAAATGAAGAGGAGCTGTAATGTTTACATTTTCAAAAGTTCTCAGAATAAAATATTTTACATAGGTCAGATGTGGCCAGGAGGGTTTGAAGAAGGTCTCACGGGAACTTTCAAAATGTGCTGCTTCTCCCCACCAGGAACATGTACAATTGTGTGCAGGTAGGTTACCTGGACACGTTGACCTCTCATTATGCTAACATCTACAAAATCAGTATTATCTACAGAGCATTTATGTATCTTTGTGCATTCTTTGTAAAACAGTATGTCGAGGTGAACGGGTTTGTATGTTCTCGCTGCTGCACTTGAAGTGGTCCTGCATGGGCATAAAAGTAGCAGACTTGCATTTCCATGCAAAAATAATCACTTATATAACTAACTGCACACCATATTTTCATGATTAATGAATTACCAAGCCACCATTCATATTTAATCCCACTGGACTCTGTTTCTTATGCAAAACTAAATTGGAAACTGGTCATTTCAATACCAAGAAGCTATTAATTTCCATTGAAAGAGGAAGCATTGGACAAGATTTTAAAATGCAGATATATACAGGATGTGATCCATAACCCAATGAAGTCCATGCAAATTTTTCCAGTGACTCTAGAGGGCTTTATACAAGGACAAAGTTCTTCATATTTTCAGAAATTATATGTATGGTGATATGCATATATACACATTGATTAACGAATTACTTCACTGAGAAGCCCAAGCCTTGTCATTCATTTTAGCTAGAGATGCTTGAAGCTCTCCTTACAAAAAATGAGCCAGATCCATATCTGGCAGAAGTCAGAAATGCTACACTGAAGCCAGCTGGGAACTTGACCCAGAATCTAAGTGACTATGATTTTCTTTGAAAACATTTGTTGTTCATAGCTGTTCTTCAAATGCTTTTCATTAATAATTTTTTGTATGTGGGTTTTCTGAGACTTCCTAGTTCTGACTACCAGACTTCTGTCTTCACTCTCTGAAGAGCATCTAGCTATATATCCCAAGGGTTTCTCAAGATGTGTGGAAATCAAATATGCGAATTATAATAGCAATCCAACCTAAAATATCCCCCAAAAAAAAGCAAGAAATAACAAGATAAGTAATTCTCATGCAGAAAGCACCAATATTTCAGCATCATGTGAAGCATCACAAACTCAGATTTTGATGAGCAGAGACCAAGAGAGACCCAAATCTAAGAACTTTCGAATGAGAAACAAGAACAACACAAATGGTCCACAGGGACAACAGCAGTTATTTACCCAGTTATTCTCAGTCCACCATCAGAAGACACATCAGAGGCAGGGACTGTTGTGTCACTGCTCTTCTGAAAGGACAAATTCATGTGTGATCTTGAGGTGGGCTGGACTTCCTTATCAACTTCTTCTTTCCCATTTGATGCTTAGTGATGATTAGCAGCACAGTCAGTCTTGAAAGACGTAGAAGGAAATTCTGATCCTTGGCTGTTATTCCTCACTACAGTCCTGCCTTCCTGTAGAGAACCATCACATTAAGAAGCATTTTGAAAGAATGGATTCCCTAGATTTTAATTACAACCTTTTCATGATTATATGATATGGAAAAAGTCTCTCACACTTTTATACACGCCC
The DNA here is from genome assembly GCA_013389945.1 of Fregata magnificens. NCBI lineage: Eukaryota > Metazoa > Chordata > Aves > Suliformes > Fregatidae > Fregata > Fregata magnificens. The sequence goes on along the minus strand of WAAD01034879.1, from coordinate 59,414 downwards.
ACATTAAAACATGTATCTGAGAAACATCATAACTGGAAGAGAGATAAGGTTTTAAAAACTGGAACAGTGTTGGTACCTGGTTTGGGCTGTGGCAGTATTTGCAGAGGTAGCACTGGGCTCTAGAAGGCAGCTTCAAGTTGTGTGCAACTGCCAGCAAGTATGGCTGGCTGTAGTGGAGAAATGTGTCTTTTCAAAATATTTGGATAATACGACAGACTAATTTATTGCTTATTTTTTCCTTATCTACATTTCATTCAGTATTTGTATTCTTTAAAAATTAAAAAGAAAATGCAGCATTGAAGTGCATACTCTATCTTAAGCTGTCCTAGGCTTATACAGTCATCATGGTAAACCACTATTTGCACAGGAAATACATTATGTAAATAGTGATTTACATGAGCCTTCACTGTTTTTCAAAGACAGCATTATATAGAAACATATTTTTCATGCACCAGATAGAATTGTCCAAAATAATTTTAAGAGCATGAAATGTGTTTTAATATAAACTGCAAATTGGTGAGCCATTTGTAAATTCAGATTATAGCACATCCCAAGCCTTACCCATCTGACAGGTAAAGCCAGGGCCCTTTTTTACATATTTTATACACTTACAGTCTCATCTATAACTTTCCAAGGAGCAGCGTGCTGATGACAAGGCAATGCTCAACAACAGATTCCTCGGTATTAGAAAGCCCAAAGTCCATGCAATGATGCTTTGCCATGTCTTCCTACCCTGTAAGATCAGAGCATTTCATCCTTCACATTGCAGCTCCCTTCCTTCAAGGACCACATGGATGCCCAGCACAGGCCTCATGGGAGCACTGGCCTTGCACCTCCCTCCAGCCCAGCAATTCCCAAGGGCAGGGAGCATGAGAGCCTGTGGCTCCAGGCATGGGGGAACGGCTTTTTTGTTTGAAGGAATCCAACAACATATTAGTGCTACAGCTGCATGAAAGGCTGTACTGGGGTGTCAATCAGTGCCACCAGGAAAAGTGCCTGAGGTCAATGGGATCTATTTGATGCTCTATAACACTATAGACCAACTAGGAAACCAAGAAGAAAGAAAGTGAAACCATGCAGCATTCTTGTATTTAGCGCCATCTTTTCCAAGATAATGACTTGTATTTTGCAGGCAGATACCTGCCTAACTATGAGATTTAGAAGAGCCTCAGGGATGACCTAACTCATACCAGGAGAAAGCAGCTTGGGGATGACTTAACTCATGCCAGGAGAAAGCATCTCCTCTCACCCACCTGCCATGATCCTGTAATACCTTCACATTGGTGGGGTGTGAGCCACTGTGAAGTTACCGTTATCACCAAAGCTAGCCCTGGCATGAGGAAATTTTCAGCTGTTGCCTTGAGCTCTCTGCATGGCACGGACTGAGTGGGGATGGGCTGCAGCTGGCTGCACCCAGTGCTTTCTCTGAGAGTCTGATCCAATGTTTATCAAAATCAATGTTTGTCCTTTTCTTGATTTCCAGTGAGTTTCAGTGGATTTTTAGTGGCTTATGTTGCTATATGCCAGTCCAGGTTTTTATTATCTTTTTTTCTGTTTGGATAATGCGTACTTGCATGTAATTCCAAGCAAACTGAGCACAGTCTAATAGTCTAGCACGTAGTTAAATGGAATGTTAGTGCTACTGGTGGTGTTGATGGTTGGTTACCGAAGCTTTCAGAGACCAATCTTGTGAGACATCTTACTGGGAGACTGCTGGAAATTTAGCATCTTGATTTAGGAGGATTGCCTGTCTCTTCAGAGGATTTTAGAGCTCCTTTTGAGTATTTAGGACACTTTTGCTTTACCCTACCCACTCAGACTGTGTCTAGCTTACACAGCAGTATGCATGCTTTGGCTGAGCATTAGCTCCACAATGGGAGGAGAGCTGGGTGCGTATCAGTGGTCCCTGTTCCCAGAGTCCTCACTTCCTGAGCACTGACTTTTTTTTGGAAAGAAATTTGAGCTGACAGCTGAAAGGAAACTCCAGAGTACGCCCACAGGTACCGCAGTCCGCATGAGCGGGGGACTTGGGTTGCGGGGTGCACCATGGAGCACGCCTGCTCTGTTAGCCCAGGAACAACCATGGGTTCTAGATGAAGAAAAAGTTGACTGTGTGACCAAAACTTGGGGGTGCAGTTTAGGGGTATGTTAGATGTGATGGGATCCAAGCAAAGTAGTGTTATGGGTCAATCCCCTGTGAACAGAATGGGAGAAAAATGCTCCCCTCTCTTCTCCGTACTTCCCCTTAACTGAAGCTAATGCTCTTTAAGAAGAGCATGAATCACAAGAAATGCAACCTGTGTCCTAGAGGAGTTACGCAGGATAAAACATACTGTTAATTTGTAACTAGGAAATGCAATGTTCTTCAGAAAGGTTGAACTAAAAAATTAAACTGGAGGTTTTTCTTGTTTGAGCTCACAGCACAGCCCTGTCCTGTCCAATCTGTGTGCTGCAAGGGTCTACCACAACATAACAGCTGCTTGAAAAAGTATTCACTTTAGCAAAGTTATGCAATATGAAGGTGTTTAATAAGTAGCCTCAACCTTTTGTAAATAATGGAAAAACTTGTGTTATCTCATTCTAAATACTTTTATTACAGTTATAGGTCAACCCACACAACTTCAAAGCCATAAAATTACATGGTGAGACTCTCAAAGTGTAATATGGAAAAAACAATAAATAAAGCAAACAATATTATAAGGTGAACAGGTTCATCTTTCAACTCTGCTGAACTCAAAACTAGCTCAGCAAAAAATGACGTAAGTGCCGTTGTAATAAAGATCTCAGTCACTGCATGCTGCTGCACAGCAACGTGAGTTCTTGGTATGGACAGAAATCTGTGTGAGCAATGATCACTGCTACTGGAAGTCTACAGAAGCTGGCGTGTAACCCTATTTACTTTTTCTGTGCAAAATACCAACAACTGTCGTATAGCTGTAAGGTCCATTCTTATGCATGGCTCTCACTGAAGATCAATAGCTGGTAATCTTGCATATCAAAGGAAGAATAACTCTTCCATATGCTATTTATCTCCCAAATGATATGAGCTCTTTTTACATAGACTGCTGCATTCTTCTATTTATTTTTTTTTTACATTTCATATTTCCACCAGCTTATCTCTTTTCTTATCCACAGATTAAAAATTTTGTGTGACTTTATCAAGAAAATAGAATATTACATTGGGAAGGCAGACTTGCTAACAGTATTTTCCATCCCTCTGATCTATTAAAAAAAAAGTTTAATGTTCTTTAAAAATTTAAATAATTTACTTTGTAGATGAGTTCAAGATCAGAAAAGAGAAATTTAGTAAGGAATCTCTTTATTAATTCTCCAAGGCATATCACTTCTGAAGAGAATTGACAGCTACTTCTAAGTAGCTCCTGGAAATGATTTCAGTACCTGATAAGCACAGTGGCTTCTTGGAAGCTTGTAAATGGTACATTAAAAAGCATTTATTTTGTTTTATTTCAAAATTCGATCCATCTACCTGCCTGCGCTAGTGTTCAAGATTAGAAGCTTTCCTTCCAACAATTCATAACATAACCACTTATCAAAACTGTCCAAGGTTTGCAGTAAAATTATGATGAGCAGGTTTGATATAAGAGCTGGACCCTTTTCTGAGCAAAGATTGGGGCCTGGCCTCGTGATCATGGAAAGAAATGACATTTACAACAGCCAGAGAATGGAAAATGTTAGCAAGTTTAAGCAAACAGAAGCTAAACATTAGGCTTTCACAACACAACAGTGCAGTGTGTCCAACTTGTTATCGGTTTACAACTTTAACCTCACAGCCCTCTTTCCAAACTGACAAAGTGCTTTGTTACTTCTCAGTCGAGATCGACCTGGATTGCAAGGCTATTCCCAACGTGCCTCATGTGATACCAGTGGTGTGGGAGCCAGCAGGAGTTTAAGGGCTGTGCAGTCCAACCTGCTGCATTATTTCTCATCAGTAAGAGAGAGTATTTAGTACCTGCCATGAAAATGTTTTGGTGGCGTTTTCCTTCTGTTCTCAGCTAAGGACTAGAAGTGGCTACCAGCAGCACTGCCAGTTTGACCAGGTGGAAGCAATGTAAATCAGGAAAAGTTCATCCTACATTTTAAATAGCTATAAACTAAGCAAAGCAAAGAAATTAAAAAGTACATGTTGCGGACATACTGACTGATCAGGTTTTGCACTCAACCATACAGGAAAAGTGTGTCGTGAATACTTAAAATGACCACTATCCTGTCAGGGTACAAACTTACTTGCCCATTTGTTTTTCCCTCAGTTTCACCTATTTGCAACACAAGACTGACCTCAGCTCCAGGTTTCTACTCCTCCGTCTGTTTGTGAGAGAAGCATAGGGACACTCCCAGAAAGCCTCTTGTCTTCCATAGTCACACCAGCAGGATTTTTTGCACAGGTTTTCCTTGTGATCCACCATTAGCCGCAGTAGGGCTCTTCACCTGGAGCATGGAAATCCCATATATTCAGGTGCTTAGGAAGGCTCTGAGTGCCAGTTTGTCTGCAGTGAACCTATCCCAGATCTGCTGGGAATGAGAATAATAGCCAGAGGTTCCCTGCAACTTTTCAGCAATGCCTTGCTGGATACATTCAGTTGCTCAGTTTCAGAATGACTATTTTGAAATGTCTGTTCCTCTGCTTCTCATCATGTCCCTACTCTTCCCACAACCTGGAGGAGGGTAAGGAAGAACTTGGCTCTGTGCCATGGAAAAGCATGGAAGGTAAAAGTGGCAGATAAAAGCTGTCCCCTCAAAATGAGGTTCTCTGCAGCCTGAAACAGAACATGAATCTGTGGCCAGAATGTGCAGAGGAAAATGTCCTAGAAAGCTACAAAGAACTGAATAAACCAGCTGAGAAACAGCAAAATGTGAGCTTAACAGCAGCAACACTGCAGTCTGGCAGAGCCTGTGTTAGACCTGAAGGAGGCCCTGAGAAGAGATTAACCTTCTCCCTTCACCTGTATGGGGGTGACTTTCTTCAGCCATACATATGAAAACAAACTGCTCCCATTTTGGTGCAGCCGGAGCTTCCGTAACTGCTCTTGAAGTCGTTCTGCAGACTGAAGAACATACATGCCAGAGAGTAAATATCTGTGCTGGCACCGAGACTAGCCCAGCTCCATTCATGTCCTGCAGTTGCCCCGTGGAGGTTACGCTCATCTAACCAAAAGCTTGATCTGTGCATACCTCACATAATTTAGAGCGGTCTCATTCTGATTTTCCACTCAAAATTGCACTACTCTTTATTTCAGGAATATCCTGCATGCCTTTTGGGCTGACTCTTCCCCTCTTCTCTGTGATATTATCTAGGGTACAGATAAGTGGAGGATTTAGGAGTGTTTTGCATGGCTGCTCTTAAGATTTTGAAACGCTTAGAGCCTTTACCTTTGAGAAAGTTTGCTAACTTCAGCAAGGCTTTCCAGCGCTTTTCTAGAGACTTACAGGAACCTTTTTCACCATATAATTTCCATTGACAAGCCAAGTTCATAGAGCAGGATTAATCTTTAATCTTTGTAATTAATGTTTCAAGTAACCTGAAGATGTATTATTCAAGCCACATTTCTTCCCTGGATGCCCGGGTGTGCCTTCTTTTAACTCAGAGAGACAATGAACATGTGTACGTCTGGCTTGTTGACGCTCTGCATGTTGGTATAAAAGCTGTAGTACAAAGGACATCTCTAGTTTCTTACACAGGAATCATATTCTTCCCTTTTGCTACCCATAAATCTTCAAGGTCATCTGTTCCTAAAACTAATGTACGAAGCAGATACAATTCAAGAAAGTGGGAGGAGGCTTTGATTTCACAGGATGGCGTAGTGGGCAGGCTGGATTCTTTAGGCGACAAAGTTGGCGGAAGCTTTCTTAATGGTGACTTCTTCAAGGGGAGATCAGAAGGCACAAGAACGCATCCTAAAATGTTGCCAGCTGGAAAGTATCTGGGATTTGCATGTAGAAGACATAGCCCAGGAAACCCCACCAGAGGTGACCCCCATGGGGGAGCAGATGGCCTAAGTTCAAGAAGGATTTTTGCACTTATCCTTAGTGCAGAAGATAGGGAAGAGCTGCTTCAGTCTGGGAGGGGTCTGCAGACAGTCTTGAATGTGTATGAAGGTCTTTAAACTTTGAGAAAAGGCCTTTTTCATTAACTAATATGGTTGTAATGTACCGAGACCCATAGCTTCTGGGATGTTATTCATCCTTCCCCTGTCAAATGGTCACAAAGTATGTATGTAGAAAAGGAAAAACATGTTGTTGGGAGGCAGAATGATGGATTCATTTGATCAAATTGGTCTGTTTGCTGGTTTTACACACACAAGCAGCCCATACCACTTGGTGTGTGCAGCAACCTATACACGTGGCCATTTGTGTCCTGTGCCAGGGAGGAGCAGGCTAGACCACTGGTGGCAGGAGCTGAAAGGACCAAGTAATGTTCACTTCTTCCCATCCCAGTGGGGAGGGTTGCTGCCAAGAGCATGTCTTATACCATGAGAAAAACTAAAGAGTGTGGAACTTAATTTTTTAAAGTTTATTTAAAGAAGAAAGGGACCCAAACTTGTTTATATAATAAGGAAATATCTTAAGACTGCTTCTGGATGAGCTACATTTTCTGCCTGAATTCCAGCAAACTAAAAACCTCATTTCTTCAGTGTTTGAAACTTCTTAGAAAGGAAAAATTTTGGGCTTCTGAGTCCTGATGTTGCGATACAGAAATCTTTGAAGGTCTCTTGAGGATGAGTAAATTTATTAATAATGTAAGCTAAATGAATGGCCAATGTGATTTTCTGTGCTTTGAACCAAAGTAGTTAACAAATGCTAGAAAACAAGCAAAAATGTAACACTGTGTAGCTCAGTTTTTCAAATGGGTCTTTCTTTCACCTAAGAGTAGGAAAGTCTGGCAAATGATTATATATATATTGTTTTGTCAGATTGCCTGATACACTCCAATTTAGAGATTTATATCAGGCTCTGAAGTCTGTATCTAGGCACCTATGAACACACTGTATGACTTTCCAAAACTCAGGTGCACACAAATCCTATTAAAGCAATGGAAGCTGCAGATATTCACTATCACTTCATGAAGGCTTTTTTCTGCAGGCAGAAAAGATTATAATCTTCATCAGTTTTAGGGCCTTTTATGGTGTGTACCGTTGCTCAAGCTGGGAGAAGGCGAACTTCTTCCTAAACCTCCTAAGTGGAATAAAACAATTTTTTGATCAGGGCCATAGCTAATTTATGATTTCAACTGCAAGGGCCACTAAAACATGCACATAACTGGGCCCGAAGGGTCTTCAAATTTAGGTGTCTGACATTTTGTTTAACTCCACTGAGCTCAAGCTATTAGTTTGGAAAGTCTACATATTCTCTGTCTTTACAATTTGATGCAGGGTACACAACGATCGAGACATTATATCAAATTAGGGTCAAATCTTCCCAGCACCAAAAGAGAGGAGATGAAATGAAGAGAATAGTCTAAGATAAAACTAGTCGGATCAGACATAGTTAACCTGAATTACTGGTGAAGATCTATTTTAAACTTAAATTAACAACTTTGTATTGCTGCGGGCATCACACTATCAGACTGGTTAACACCAGTTGCTCTCCCAGACATGCTCTCCAGATTAACCAGGCATGAAGTAACAGAACCTAAATATAGGTTTCTATTTTTGTTAGCAGGTGTTATCCTCACCAGGTAAAATTTCTCCTTCTTTCTCTTGGTAGCATACAAGGGTTTTATACAGTCAATTGCTTTAAAGCAGACACAAAGCAGTTAGGGAGTGGTCACTCCTAAGTTATTTTACACTGGCAAATAAAAGTATTTGGAATTGTGAAAAGGAATTTGGTGCAATCGTTTTAGTAGCTTTCCTTGACAATGCTGAAGTCTTTCTAATGCCTTTAAGTACGTGACATTTATTAAAAAGTGAGTTAAATCATTGCTCATGCAATGCTGTTAGCTGTCAGGGAGTGCTAGTCGGTGAGATGTACCTGTGCTTCAGTCTCCATTATCAGCTTTTCTGGGTTTTTTCGTCTGCCTTTGGACCCGGGCCCTTTTCTAGGCAAACATTTGTGTACAATTCAGAATATTCTGGGTTTGGAAGGAGNAAAGTGTTAAAATGTGTCAGTTTCTCTGGTTGTTAGAAAAGGAGAAAATCAATTACTTCCTGGGTTTTTTTGCTCAGGGTTTTAATTAAGAAGAGGGTAAGTAGAGAGGTCCTTTAAGCTTTTGGCAGGAAATACCCTTGTTTTCTCAGCTCCTGCAGCCTTGCCTCAGTAAGGCACCTTGTTGCCAGTACCAGGTCGCCATGCCCAAGAAATCTCACTCAACTGGAAGGAGTCCCAAATACCATTGTCCTAGCACTCCCCAAACTTGGCTCTGTATCATACACACAAAGCAGCCCTGATGCCAGCTTAAGTGGCCACCAGATGATCCCCAGCTCGGGGAGATCCACGGGCTGAGCAAAATCAGTTTGACAACTGCCATGGCACCTCTGTGGTTAGGTGTGGCTGGGTTAGGTGAGCAAATGACCCTCAGTAATTAGAAAAATCCTTCAGCAGCTTTAATACTTGCTAGGACAAGTAGGGGAGGCTAGGAAAATGGTGAAACCCCAGGTCAGGGGGGCACAAAAGCCACCTAAATGCACCCTCATTAAAGTGACGAGCAGTGTCGGGAGGTCTCTGACTTAAAGCTACATATTTGTGTCAATGGCTTGAAACCTAAATTTGTTTATTGCATGGTAGTCCGCATTTGCGTTTGGATTAGTGACTAACCCGCTTGTCAATGGGTTGGCCAGTTTCTTGTTCCCACTTGTGTTAAAAAACTGTGGATCTGGGAGGGAAGAACTGCTCCTGCAGAGCAAAGATAATAATCTAATAAAGGAAGGGAATTCAGAAATAGAGATAAGTGGGCATCACTTCTATGTTAGCTGCTATTATTTGTAATTTCCTGGCTTTTACAGATTCAAGACCTGTAGGGTCAATATTCAAGATTTTGGCACCTGTAGTAAATATGCCTCCAAAACTGGTGCATGTACCCCGGTTCCCACAAACCTCATGTTTCCCCATTTGTATGCAGACAAAGCTTAGAAAGACTTTGTTTTAAATGTGTCAGTACAAATGTTGCCTGCAGAGCAGGAGTCTGACCTGGAAGGAAAGAATTCTGTTTTCTCCAGAGGGTTTTGAGTAAAGCCTGAAATGCATTTCTATGGAGGATGGTCGTGTGCACATTTGTCCTAGTGTTTCCAAAGGTATCTCTTAAAGCCATCCAAGACACTATTTCATACTTAGTACACTTGGATAATATGAAATGCAAGAAAGGATTAATCACTCTTCTATGATACATGACATAAAGTTCATTATTTACATAGTAGATAGAAATAGTTCCAGTATATTTGCTTAATACAGGGTTGAATTAAATTGTTATTTTATAAGTGAGCTTCTTGCTGGTGATCTGCATCTGATGAAGGACACTAGAGCTCTTGCCATGCTGGTTCTGCCTGCTCATAGCCCCGTTACCAGGGCTTGCGGGGTGACAGCCAGGTATGCCATAGACGTGACAAATTCTCATTATCCACAGGAAGCTCTTGTCTTTTATTTCTTCTGCATAACCAAAGAATCTAGAAGTCACTCGGGTCTATGACTCACAATTGAAAATAAGATTATAAAGAGCACAGGTAAATTTTTCACGGAATATTTTCCCATTATCATAGGTGATTCAGAGCTAAATAACCAAGGAAGAAAAGCAGTGTTTTTACTGAAGTCTAGAGTGGACCATAAGGCAACCATCAAGCTTGGGCACACAGGTCCTCTGTGCTGAGCCCCCTTCTCCAGAGGCTGTCAGGCCTCCTGCTGAATGCCAGATCTCAGACTCTAGTGCTGCTTGTCCCAGGCTCAGGAAACCTGCTAGTGCAGCCCTAGATGCCACCGTTCCTTATTTCTGTCTCCCTCAAATCCCTCTTCCTTTAGCGAGGGGTACGTTGAGCTGGAGAGAGGAGAACAATTCGCAGAACTCCAGTTGCTCTGGACTCCAATTGCTGTGGACCCTGGTGAAGCATCTGTCTTACTTCAGGATTTGTACCTCTCCCTGTTCTCTTCCTTCATCACCAAAAGTGGAAAGAGCAGGTTTGCCCTCTCCTTTCTGCCCACGTACTCAGTTGCAGGCGATGGGGTACCGCAGCCTGGGGCTCTCCTCCATTCTTCCCTTGCAGCTGTTTGACACTGCATTGTGTAGCTGCATGTTCCTACAGCTGGAGAGAAGGAGCATTGCCCCAGCAGCTGGGCACTCATCTGAGCAAGAGGAGAGAGCAGGAGAAGAGATACTTGCTTTCCTGTCCTTGCTCCACTGCTGTTCAGGTGGTAATGGGAGGCAGGACCAAAACACAGGTATCCCCTTGCCCAAAGGAGAATCTAGAGAGCAATACTTATTTTCTGGCCAATTAATATTTAATGATCCTATATAAAATAAGCAACTCCAACAGGAAAAATTGCAAGTGGGCTTTCTTCCTCCTCCCACACCCCTGAGAATATGTGATAACCTGAAAGTGAGAGCTTTCCTCTCCTGAAAAGTGTGAGGCACCATGGATTCAAATCTTTGTGGGCAGAGCAGGAGGGTATAATCTCAGCTCCCACACTCCCGTGAATACTTCACACAAGCTGATAGGTAAAGAACGGGGTGTGGGAGCTTCCTTTTCTCTGAAATCAGGTGCCTGGCTGGCCTTGCGTTACAAAAATCCTTGACAAATTTTGCAGGTTTATTTGGCTGCCCCATTCTTAAGTCTTCTTTATATTGTAAAAGGAGCCATACATATTCCGAGGAGAAATGCTTTAAAGTGCCCTGCCATCGTACCATACAGGCAGCCTTTAGGGGCTGTGTTATAAAACCCTTGGGACCAGTGTGGTCCCCACCAGACCGAACACTTCTTTGAAAATTTCCACTTGGCTTGTAAGAACCTTGTGTCCCTGCCTTTTGGCCAGCTCCTAATTCTGGAAGCAAAGGTCAGAATACATGGTCAGAATATTTACTGATGAAATGGCTGGGTTTTACAAGGTCTGCACTGAGGACTGTTTTTAAGGGAAGCACTAGCCCATTAAAAATTGTATACTTATAGACTGGAAAACTTAGAAATTTACCATCTCAAAGTTTTTTGCTGCCTAAGTAGTAGAATGATAAGTCACATTGTTTACTTTTATGGTCAATAAAGTAAAGCCTGTTCTCAGGTGCAGTGCTCTTAAGTGACCGCCAATCGCTAACATGAGACTTTAGACTGATTTTATCCTTCTGACGTTCAATGGAACAAATATCCCATAGTTTGCAGATAAGGATCACTCCAGGATCAGTTTCAGTTTGACACAGTTGTTTCAAAATTCACCTTGGGTATGTTTTTTCCCTTCAACTTTATCTAAAAAACTAATCTGCCTGGCTAATGAATTAAAGGGGTCAAAGGAATCAATGGTCCTTATTTGCATTCATTTAAATGAATACATACCTGTTTTATTGAATAAGGAGTTACAGCTCTGGTATTCATAAATACCTGATACAGAATGAACATAATTCAGTAAAAAATATTCTGGTTTTCTTGTTATGAATTAGCATATGCTGAATATAAGTATTTTTACGATTAAAAAGGTTTATCGTGTGAAAGTGATCTCCTGACAGGTAAAATGGTGCTATTGAAAGGAAGGATGATTGAATAGCTGAGGTCCTGCTGTTAGACTTAGGAAGTCTGGGCTCAGTGCTCTCTGAACTGACTCCCTGAATGGCTCTGGGAGCTCTTCGGAGCTCTGGTGCTTCAGTTTCCCACTCACGAATTTTCTTTCTTAGAGCAGTTGGTGAAAACGAATACCTTAGAAGCTAAGGATGTCAGATCTTTCTGTTGTGCAATATGGTAAGAATAGAAGACCAATACAAAAGAAAAAAGGTCAATCTCTTTTAAATGGAATAAAGAAATGTAGTGGGAAAACTGGAAGGGCTGACAAGGCTTTTTTGTTAAAGTCTATCTTGTTTTTCCATGATGTGCTAAGCTAGGTCTGGCTGTAATATGGAAGGCTAGAGGGAACCTGATTTGAAAGCATATTGGGCTGTTTTCAAAACTGTTCAATCCCTAATCATTCTTAGGACTGCTGGAAAACTGCACTACATTCTTCTGGAAATTATTTTATGTATTTAAGGTAATGGAGTTACTTGTCCGACTGCAGGCTGCAGAGTCAAAAGACTTCTCACTATTCCTGTAATATTTTCCCAGAAGAAAAATACTCTGAATTTAGGTTCCACTCCTGCTGAAGCACACCTGCTTTTAATTGTAAGGGCACAGGATGTCAGTTGGCAGGACTTTATTACTGTCAGTGAGACGGCTCACTCTTCAGAGCCATTCCCCTTTATGCAGAATTAATGGATGTGTCAGTGCCACATAGTTCAGCGCCGTACGGAGAAACCTGAACTGTTTCTGCTGCTCTGGCTGGGACCACAGAAGCCAGGCAAGCTACGCCAGGCAGTGTGGAGTGCTGCACTGACATGGCCCTGCTGAGACAAAATGGTTTCATTTGCAGTAGCTACTAAATGTGAAACCCTTTCGGCAACCCATTTTAATTCCTAAACAGTCATAAAAATGTACTCCTCAGATTATCTGTAGTAGTCTTTTACTGAAAATTACTTGATGTAAACCACATATAGTCAGTAGCACTCAGGTGTCTCTCAGATGATAAGCATCCTCAACCACTAGCCAGAGAAAGTGTTTGTCTCTATCTTCCATGCAGAAATGAATGGCTTTTATGGCAGGGAGGAGAAGCTTTTTTTGCAGCCCACAAAGGAGCCTACAGATGCATAGACAGGGCCCTCTCATGCTCAGAGTTCAACCCCATTAGGACAAAAGCAGGAGCTAAATGCAGATCTCTACATCTCAGATAGCTGCAGGCACCATCAGGGGAAGCAGATCGCCATCAGAGCTTTGAACGAAAGGGCTGTTTCATGATCAGTTCAGGAAAGAAACAAACTCGGAGGAAGATTCAGGAATATTGTCGCAACAGCTCAGCATTAATCAGCGCCCAGTGTAACACCTAGAGTCAGAAGATTGCCTGGTACAACACGGATGCCTGAAAGGCCACCTCAGTTTCTCTGCGGACCTCAGTGCTTATCTGTACAGGAAAAGATTTTGAGCTAAGAGTCGCAGATAGAGAGAATCTTAAGACACCTTTTTCAGGGCTTTTCTGCTTTGCTGACGTAGGTGGCTTTCCCCTAGAGTACCAGTTTTTGCATCTCTCTTTCAGAAATGCTGCATTATTTTCAGCCTGTGGAAGCCAGGCAGGCTGTAGTTCAGAGGGCTGGAGGGCAGCTGTCTAAGGTCCTTTGTGTACCTACACCCCTGTTAGTATTAATAACAATAGTTCAAAACTGAAGGCATTCAAATCTTGTCTCTAGAGAAAGAACTGAATCAAATGTTTAGTTTGATTTAACAGCAAGGCAGGAAGAATTGTTTTACAGAGCTCCAAGAGTTTCCTATTGGCTTTCTCCGTGCATCACACCTTTAAATTTCTTCATTCTTAATTGGTGAAGATTTAAGGACAAGACTCCTCAAGCTCTTTTTATCTCTGTAACAAGTTGTGGTTTTAACAGGATTCATTCTGGGGGTAGTGGAGAAGGAAGAGGGAACATTGGACTCTGGGGACACATTTCCATAGGGTAATGCTATTGAGCTGCTTGATATGTGCACACCATTGTGCCTCGGGATGAAAGCCAGGGAGGTGTTTGGAAAGCTAGCTACTCACTCAAGTTATTTGATTGAAGTTTGCCATTACCTGCATGTGCACACAAAGTACTCATTTGTGTTTATAACAACTGCTCTGAGCAGATTTTTGGCAGATGTTGTGCTGTTATCCTGAAATATGGCTCTTTGTTCTCCTTTATGAGCAAGAGCTGTTAATACAATGCTGTGTTTCTGATGTCTTTTTGCTGGTCAGTACTCACTGCCCTCTTTGCTCCAGCAGAAGCAGGAATAGAAGCAGTGATAGCAGACCACTGCACCTCCCACTTATCTGATGTTACAGACTGGCAAAGTGAGGAGATCTCTGGGAGGAAGGGCCATTTTCTTTTAATCAATTATTAACTGGTAAGTCACCCCAGTCAATCTTTGCTCAGCAGTTGAGTGAAAGTTGTGAGCAGGTTTTTGAGCAGACCAGGCTTAGCTGAAACCAAGTGAAAGGAAAAACATATTCTATGCAAACCTACTGAAAAATTAAGCAGGTGGCAAACTGTGGAGAAAATGAGAATGCATCCACTTATATTTATAGAAGTGCTCTTGTCCTAAGTATCGTAAAGCTCTTTAGAAACCCAGAAATACATACAGTGCACAGGGACTCTTTCATTTTCCCCTTAGAAACAATAAGTGAATGAAAGAGGCCTTCTTATGACAATATATGGCAGCACTGCACTGAAGAATACTCTATCTGGAAGCAGGTTATGTTAGCCAAATATAACTACCTAGTACCAGCTTGGCGCAGTGTTGTTACTAGCGCAGCTATTTTTGCTGAGTGATACAGCACCTGTAGCTAGTATACGTAGTCAAAACACTGATGATGTCTTCATCACCACAATACCCCTTAAAATGGAGGAGTGCACAGATGCAGTACAGGAAGAAATTCCTCATTTAAACTCTTTTTCCCTGGGAAAAAATTCGAAGCTACTCAATTGCTGCTTCTTTCCTCGCAATAAAGCCCATTTGTTAATCTGATAGAAAGAAAGATGTCTCCAGTTTACTAGTCAAACTAGCTAGGTATTCTGACAAATGTCGCCAGAAGGTGTGTCATTAAAGGAAGTAGGGTCAAAGTTTTGGGTTTGCAATGATATTGAATGCTAAGCAAGCATGATCCAGATTAAGGTTCATCATAGTAAGCGTCCCAGTTGACCTGTTGGAAAAAGTAATTCCCTTAAGTTCTCTGTGGAGGAGCTGATATATGTTCTCTAGCTCTGATTTGTGGGTGACACGACATACAACCCTGGTCACTTTTTAACAGCAGGAGGACTTTTTAGGGCTCCGCAATGCTAGCTTTCTTGGAAGAAGCACTCTGGGGCCCCAGATTGCAAGTCCTCCTGCAAGTGTGTGCTACAGAGTTTAAATGGGGACCTGATGTAAACAAATACTGAACATTTGTTAGAGGTAATTAAATGTTCTCAGAACACTAGATTCTCAAAAAATACGGCTGTGTATAATTTTTACGGTTGTCTTCAAAAGAGAATTTACTATACAGTCACCAAGGTGTACAGTTAATGAACAGCAAATTAATCAAAACATTCTTCTGATAATGTGCTTGTCTTCAACTTACATAAGCATTACTTTCAGCAAAGAATCTGCTAATGAGTTTCCTGCCACACTAGGACTTATTCAACAGAGAAAAATGAGAGATGCACAGAGAGAACTGTGTGAGGGTGTGATGCTTCTAATTCATCAGAGCTATTCAAATGCCGTCCTTCTCTGAGCAGCTCCAGTGTGAATCTGTCTCTTCTATAGATAACAAATCTGCTTTATATCATTTTATCTACTTTAGTGCTTTATTTTGGATCAGAAGTTTGTTTTGAAACAAATGTTCCTACTCACACTTACTGTGCTTTAGTTCCCATCGTGGAACAGTTTTTGAAGGCACAAACTGGATTCCTTTTGCATGAAACTAAAGTGGAAAATGCTCCCTAGAAGCATAGCTGATGCATTGCAGCCACAAACAGGTCTTCAGTCTGTGGGACTGGACCAGAGCTGTTCTGAAGAAAAAGGCAAAACAAAACCCTGGGATGGGTGCTGTGTGGGCATTGGGTTCTCAGACTCTTTCACTGTATAGATCTGCTCCTACCAGTCCACACTATTAGATAATACAGATGTAGGCTGCATCAGGGCCATATCTACTAAAGGGAATGACAATGTGTTGCTTCTACCCTTGCTGAACCAAGCTAGCAAAGCTGCTGTTTGTTCTTGTGTGTCACTTTATATATTTTCTTCTAATCCAGTCATGTTCTAATCCTTTCCTGTGTTTAATAAACAGACTTGCTTAATGAAAGGCAAAGAATAACATCTGGCAATCCCACTGAAGTAAAAAAGGTTGCGAAGGTGTCACTGCAGAGCACTTGAAATGCCGTTGGGTTTTTACACAGCAATGTTGTTTGACCTTGCCTACCTTATTAATGCTGGTGACATGCAAGTAGGAATAACATTTTTAGTCCTGATCCCATGCTGAGTTCTCCAGACTGTAAAGCGTGTACCTTATTTGTATAGATAAGACGGTATAGGTGGATTCTAGCAGTACTAGATTTAGAGAAGAGAAATGGACTTGACATGAGGAAGAGGCCCAGGCCAAGAGACTGGAGATGGATATCAATGTGGAATTAATGGACTAGGAGACTGCATTCATAATAATAAAAGAATAAGGCTATTTGGTTACTAGACTTCTGTAATTATTTTCCGTGTTAGTCCCTAATGTGTGGGTCAACCCTTTTGTCTGCTGGTGTTGATAAAAATATTCCATCTGGCATCAGAAGGACACAGGCAGGGCCCATGAGAAACGAACAGCTCCTCTGACATACTTATACTGTCGTGTGCATAAACTCTAATGCACTCACTACTGCCTTTGTGGAAATAATACACATCTCTATACTATACTTGTATATCTCTGTATATCTGTATATAATTGAAAGTGAAACCAATACAGATTTCAATGGTAGTAGTACCATGATCATTTAGTAGAAAAATCCTAAGAGTGTGTATGTCTTTGCAAGGAAAATTCTTCAGACTTTCTGTAGGATGGGCTCTGGCTAATACCACTCTGCAGTGCACTTATATGCCTTAGAAAAATGATTGGGTTTTCAAACTGCAGGTGGAGCTGAAACAAGCATCTCTTTTCAAGTTAATTTCACTTCCAAGCCATCTTGGTAATGCTACTAATGAATTTCTGTCTCTATGTATATGATATTTCTGAATGTCTATGACCAGGGTATCTAAATGTCATTATAAATTTAATGAACAGCTGCTGCCCATTAAAAGTAAGTGTAACTTCTATTGCTTAAATTAAACTAGTTTAAAGTAAAATGAGCATTTAGGTTAGGCAGGTGTTACTGCTATTTATATCCAAAAGTCAAATTTCTCCTAGACTGAGGGCTAGTTTCAAAATTGCACTTTTTCTGCCACTGTCTAAACTGCAGAGATGGTAAAAGAGGTGCCTACATCACAGTTCTGGTCATCTCTAAAATGTGGGTATTCATGCCAGAGGATTGAATGATCTTCTTACATGAGGAACTTCTAGCATTTGCCTTCTATATTGCCAATTGATGACACTACGCTGAGGTTAATTGGGCCATTCAATCGTGTTCTGCCACCCTGTCTTTCCTTAAAGGATTCAGTAAGATTGCCTGCTAAAATTCTTATTATCTCTGTAACAAATCTTAGTTTTACTACTGCTGGCCTAAGAGCAGAGGAAAAGGATTGGGGCAGCTCCACAGCAGAATCAATTAGTGTCTTCAATGTTTTTTTGAATACTCAATTACCAGAGCTCACAGGGGTGTCCAGATACAAACTTGGTCAGGGTAAATATACCAGGACAATTGTAACCTCTCTGCCAGGCAATTAATAGCAGCAAAAAGGGCCACGTTCAGTATATCTAGGACTGCTCTTCACAAGTGACTGAGCAAGGTCCAGCCCCAACTCGTGGAGCAGTGCCCTGCGCAGGCAGATCATCCCCCTGCTAGCTCCTTCTAATTGTAGGAAATCTGTTTACTGAGGCATAAAAAACGGACATAATTGGAGGGAACTAGAGAAGCGTATCACACATGCACAAATATTGATAGCATCTGTGAGTCAAGAGGAAATGATGTTGTAAATAAGCCATTTAGCATCCTTCCTCTTCACTGCTGAGTATCTCGCATCACACCACTTTAGACATCCACCCCACCCTCTCATCAGCTTAGCTCTGCAAAGTGCAGCTCTGTGAAGGTCTCTGCCTGTCTCAGGTCCTCAGGGAGCTTTTCTGATCTGGCTGTGAGCTGCTGTTCCTTAGTGATTCAGCTGCATGAAGATGCTGAGAAAGCAGGACTTGATAGGAGAGTCCACCGAGCAATGCTTTCCGCCCCATCTCCTCTCATCCGAAGGATTTCCTGCAGTGTTTCCTAACATGCAGCGTTTCCCAGCCTGGGGAATGGCAGTCAAGCCCAGGGCTGGCCATTTAGAAATAAATGGAGGGTAGGGGAAGGTGAAGGCTGAGCCCACAAACCCCTTTGGTCTTGTGGTAACTTCCTGAATGTCGCTGGAGGATGTGTTAGCCTGTGCCCATCCCCGTCCCCAGGGAGGTGCCCGATACCCGGGGCTGGGGCTGCCCCAGCTGCTTTGCTCCCCGTCTCCCTGCCCTGCTGCTGCAATGGTGAACCCACAACACCCCCAGCTCCGAGCAGCACCCAGTCCGCTGGAAACTGTGTGAAAGGCCCCATTTTAACTGTGTGTCTGTGAACATTTCCAGGTTGTTTTCAGTGCATAACTTCAATTATCAGAAACCTCAGAAGACTTCAGACACATCTGGCTGGGCAGATCTGCAAACAAATTTCTTCTGAAATTTGAATGGAGAGTCTAAATTTTCCATCATCTACCTGCAATGGTTGGAGCCTACATACATTTTGACTGCACACCTGCACACCTTGGTAGAAGTCAGGTGGAAGAGCTCTTTTAGGTCTGGACTGGCTGGCACTATCCCAGGTGACAGCAGATCCTGCACAGCTGTCCTCCACAGTTTCTTCAACGAGCAGATGCCCATCGAATTCATCATCTTATTCAGGCAGGGAAATGTAATCCTCCTGTTCAACAGTGCCACTGCCGCCCCTCGTTTTCTCCTGCTCTGGGTATCAGTCTATCGCTGGCCTCATTAATACACTTATTCCTTCCTGCAGATCCTCTTTACGTTTGACCTAATATTTGCCACTTTTATTTTGAGGAGAAATAAATGCACTGGGTTTGTTTATCAGTCTGGCGAATTGTTGCTTTTGAGTAGCTTATACGTGATGCTCCTGTAATTTCTTAGTTTACTGGGAAATTGTCTTTCTATCCTTATGAACTTGAAACTTGGGATTTACCGTGTTGCAAGGGAGAGATGGTGGCTCTGCGAGACGGTGCCTGATGTCTGACTGTGGTATAACAGAGCAGGTGCAGATCTCAGTAGGGCAGTAAAGAGTTCATGTGGCACGGTGCCTGAAATGGAAAAAGGAAGGACTCAGCGGCCAGGAGATCTTTTCCAGCCCTGTGTTATTTTTGTGTTATTCTTTGCTGGATTAGGAGGATCGTCTCAAAGGACAAGATACAAAAGACAGGTAAGAAGGCTTCAGTACACCACAGACTTTACGTCAACTGTTGCATCAATCACCCTCTCATGGATTTCCTTTTTAATTGCAAGTAATTCAGTAACAGCTGGGTTTGGTTCATCCTTTACATGTAACTTCAAGTGAACGAGGGAAATGATTCAATGATCAGTGCCAGCAGTCAAGTGCCAGCAGTGTATGTCATGTATTTTAACCCCAGGCCTTATCAGGCAACAGAGGACTACGAGCAGAAGTTAATCTACCATATCCAAACATCCTTCTGAGATGTGAGAAAAAAACCCAAATCTTTTAGACATCCTGAAGCCATGATAATACATAACTGCCCTAGAGCAAAAATTTTTGAGGCATGTTGCTGATGAATGAGACACTTCAATACAAGACAAAGCCATGCTGAGGGAAGCCCTTGAGGTGCTGTTGTATGATCTGGAATGTGGGAGTTGGAGGTTTTGCCCAAGTTCTTTGGCAAAACTGGGGGAGCTAGTCCAGAGTCTCTAACACTCTTAAAAAGGCTCTGAGAAATGCAAAAATCCTTTATTCAAATTTCCTCATTTAATGGCTAACATTGTGTAAATGGGTCTTTTCAGGACGTTTCATGTATGCCCTCTCTCTGCTCTGGATGAAGAGCTATTCCTTCAGCTGGCTGCGTTGTGAATATGAAGACCCTGAGCTCTATTCCAGATGCCATGTGCAGCAGGAGTGACTTTTAAAATCATTATATATATACAATGCATACATATACAATACACTACAGTTCATTAGTCACACTGCAAACAGTTTTCCTTCAATGGAAGTAGTCAAGCAGATATATATCCTCTCCAGCCACTGAACTCATTGTCAGCATGACCCTGGCAACATTAATGCAACAACAAAGTGGAAGATCTCAGTGCCAACTGCAAAACTACTGGACATGTAAAAAAAAAAAAAAAAAGATTTAATGAAAATAATAAGCAGCTCTGTTCACTCCCTCCCCAACAGATATACTCTCATGCTCCTAGATACCATCTGGTTTATTAATGGACTAAAGAGGGGGAAAATGCTGTACAGAGTCACCTCTTCCATGAGGAACAGTTTGAAGGACTACTTAATGAAGACAACTAACATGATGGACAGAACAACAGTTTTTTACCTTCCTCATAGAAATAGGACATTTTCTTAGTTACAGGGAACTGATTATGAGCAAAATGCTAGTCAAAGACTTTTGGGCAGCCTGCTGAATCCTGTTTAGTGCCAACCTTGAGGTGTTACAAATAAGTGTTAGGCAGTTCAGAGCATTAAATACATTTTTCTGCCTCAGAATGTAATTGATTTTGTTTAGCTCCAGAAAGGTTTGAAAAATATGGTGACTTTTTTTTCACATTGCAGCAGCTGCACTGGTGTGAAACGTTAATCAATTCTCCATGATTTTTTAATTAATGGTCTCCAGTCTCTAGAAGTGTTGTACAATGGGAATGGTTTTCATTTGCACTCTTCTACTGTATTTGTCTTCCTTCAAGAAAACAGACAGTCTGAGTCAGGAACATTGCTCAATACGAGAACTGGGGTCCTGAATTTTAAAAGCAAGATGACCACTATGGTTATTGCAGCAGATCTGCAAAACCTTCAGTCAGGGAAGTGGCATTCAGAAATTCATGTCTCAAGCTCGATCCCTTGTGCATCCCATTTCAGAAAAGTTAAATATTATAGGGAATTTAACAAGCACAAGATCCCCCCACATCTCCCAAAAAACTAGAATTGGGACAGTAAAGACGACATCATCAAGCAGAACGCAAGCTGTTAAAACAGCAGCAATCCGCTTAAAAAAATCAATACAGTAGAATTATGAGTGCATGTAAGTTGCTTCTTGCCGAGTACACGAGGCACTGGAAAAACCTCTGTAAGGGATATTATGCTTTATCTTGGACACGTGTATTGCTGCAATTAGGTAGTTTGCTTTTTAACTTGGAAGCATGAAGTGTCTGGACAGTAGTATTAGAGCTAGTTGTACTCTCAATTCCCTGCTGCGCAGTCAGCAGGAATAATTTTACCGTTCTCCTTCATGAGCCTTTGGAGACATAAACACCTTGCCAGCTTTCCACGAGGAGCTCTGTAACTGGATAAGCAGTGAGTCCATTAGCAATCTGATTGCAGAGAAGGAGCTGGAGCAAGTGTACTCCTCCGGAAAACTAGATGTCTGCCTTGTACTAGCTGGTGCAGCCCTCTAACAAGGACTGACAGCAATTTGCTGCTTCAACACCACCATGTGAGAAATTCAAGGGAGGCAAGAGAGAGGTGGAGATCAGACAAGCAGAATCAACCTACATTTTTCTTCCCCTTGAAACATATAGATATGTATATAATAAACTTTTTGTCCCTCAGTAAGTGTTTCACACCCAGTTCTTGTTAGAAATACTTAAAACTGGCACGAGATGATGCTTGGATTTTGATTTCTATGAGATGTTCATTTCCACATGGATGGAGACCGACACTACAAACTCCATGACCATAGCTGACCCCAAATCTGACAGCCTCAGCTGGGGCCCAGAGCTGTAACCAAACCTCTTAGCTCAGAGGTGGTTCTTTCTGCATCAGGGTTGATGGCAACCGGTGGGTCTGTCTATACAGGGAGCTGACCCTGATGTTAATCTTCAGAGGTTAAGTGCAAGATGCTGGTCATCTCCACCATTTTTTTAATGAGTGTTAAATTCGCTTGAAAATATGAACAGTGTCTTGGAGGATTGAGTGTCTTGCATCCTCAGCTCTGCAGAATTTTCTGCTGCCTGACTGTGGGATGGTGTGATGAACTGTCATCTATGTGACAGGTTAATAGAAACAGATTTTTACAGGCATGAGACCCCCAGAAGTGTGTGGTGGGAGGGAGCAGTGCATGGGTTTTTTTAATCAAACTTCTGGCAAGGCAATGAACTTGTGATCTTAAATATGCACCTTTTCATATTCATTGTGTAAATCTGACATGGCCCATTTCTATGGGAACATTAGCAGGGAAACACACACCTTCACTGTGTGAATGTGCAGCTGGCTTCCTTGCAAGTACCATCTTTCTTTCTTCATTCATGCATTCGTGAACACCTCATGGGACCATGGAGAATTGCTCAGCAGCAGGCATGAAGGGACGATACAATTATTCCTCCTGTTCTGATGGACAAATATGGTTGAAAAATTTTCAAATCTAGCTGTTTAAATCCAGATTGCCTCTCCACACAGACAGTGTCTTGGAGGAGAGAGATAGGAAAGCAGGAAGAATTTCACCATGAAAGGAAGAATTCCCAGTTCTTCAGCTGGAAAAGGGATGCTGTCCGGCCACACATGCTCTCCACGGACCTCTAAGGAATGGTTCCTCTATTGGCCAGCAGCTAACAGAGCACCCTGGGGTGTCTGCACTGTCAAATGGTGTCAGGAAATGTCACTGTACAGTGAAATTTCATTTTCTACTATGCTAGACTGTTAAAACTGTCCCCAGTGCAGTCCAGGCTAGCTGGCACTCTTCCATAGAATTCCCAAGCAATTTGGGGGTTAGTGCAAGCTAGGGACTATTGCCAATACACAATTTGTCTTGGAGGCTAAGGAAGTTTAGCGTCATGGCCACAGGCTGTTTGGTGATGGAGAAAATGTGTAAGACTAGTGTAAATGTAACTGGCTGGAGGGCAAGGCATCCCTCAGTCTCTGTTAGAGGATGGGTGGTAAAGCTTTAAATAACAGGTGCTCTGCTCCTGGTGTAATAGTGTGTTCCTATTGCTGAACAAATAGTGGTTTGGTTTTGGGAAGAGTGGTTGAAGCACTGAGTTTATCACTGGGAGCAGTTTTGTAGAGGACTTTATGGGTGTTAAACTCAGCTGGCTAAAGGGTACGTGCAGGTGAGACACAGGGACTGTGATCCCAAATGTAAGGGGAAGGTGGAAGAACTCCTTCAGGGCAGGAAAAAGGCAAAGGCTGACACCAGAGAAGGTGAGTAGGAGGCCAGAAAGGGGATGAAGATACAGGGACGTCTGGCTTTGCTGAAGCAGCAAGCACGCCATGACTTGTTTGTTTTACATTACCTCATTTTCCACCAGATCTGCCTGATTAGCCCATCTGTTGTGTCATCTGCACGATCCACAGAGACCGAAGAGTGCATGGGAGGCTACCCATAGAATCATAGAATCGTTTAAGTTGGAAAAGACCTTTAAGATCATCAAGTCCAACCATCAACCTAACATTGCCAAGTCTACCACTAAACCGTGTCCCCACCCACCACATCTACATGTCTTCTAAATACCTCCAGGGATGGTGACTCAGCCACTTCCCTGGGCAGCCTGTTCCAATGCTTGACAACCCTTTTGGTGAAGACATTTTTCCTAATATCCAATCTAAACCTACCCTCCTCTTCAGGAGTTTTCCACACTGTTGTTGGCACAGGCAGACCTTGACCCTGGGCAGCCCACCAAGTGCAAGGTGTTAAGGAACATAGCCAGACCCTTGCTTTGACCCTTCTTCCCTTCTCATGGGAAGACCAGTTCCCTGTGTTCATTTTTTCAACAAACCCTGCTAAAGAAGCAGCTATGCGTTTCCGGGAAGAGGGGTATGGTATAGTGGAGCAAGACAGAAGAGAAATCTCTGTAGCATGAAATTCTTCCGGAAAAGGAGGTGAACATCAATTTCAGCACCCTCTCACTGGGAGCATTGCCTGGATGAGGCTTCATAAACTTACTATATCGTAATACATACTTAAAGAAATTGAGTGGCATCTCACTTAAGCCTCTTGTGCTGGAGTTTGCTGAGTACTGAAGCTCTTTCTGAAGGTTTAGAAAGTTAGCGTGGTATTGCAAAGGGGTCCTCCCCCCAAATGTTCAGAATACAGGCACTGACATAGCTAAACCAAGGTGTAGCATGGGCAGGCGGTACCAAAGGAAGAAAGGGATGGGTTGGAGGTGGCTGGAAATTACACTTGCACTGGGAGTTATGTTTAGGATCTTATGTACAATCACAGAGTGTAAATGATATATGGCTTTCTAAATTCTTCTTATTAAGAAATAACTTATAAGGTGATTGAGACCACTTTGGAATATAGAATAAGAGCTGATTCAACAAATGAGATGTGTCTAGAAGCACAGAGCATGTATTTATGCATCTGACCAGTGTAACTAGATCTCTACTCCTTACCCACTCATTATTCTCTTTTCAGCAGGGGTCTTATGCTAAAAGGGATGACTGGTTTAAAGATAGTATCAGTGGGAAAAAATACAAACTTAAACTCCTCTTTTTTGGCTCCAGCTTTGTTCTCAAGCTGAAGCACGTGTAGTCAGGATGGGATGCAGCATGAGGCAATATGCTGGGGAATGCAATGTCTTAAGGGATTTGTGAGTGAAATACTATAACCTTCCACAATCTGCACAGATTCACCCAGTGTAAAATAATTGTTACATCCTGAAAGTAAATCAGCACAATGAGATAGGGAAGCTGAGTACCAAGTTATTTATGCCCCCTTCTTGATGTAAGATTTTAGCAGTCCAACAGCTGTTGGAAAAGATAGCTCCCTGATTCCTTTTAATCTTCACAGCTAAGGCTGACTTCCATCTCACCTTCTAAGACAAAGTTTGATGCTGCACTACTAAGAAAGTTCTCAAGGTTTATGTACAGGAAACTGATGTGTTTGCATTTTGTCTCCCCATCCTGATGTCTCTTTTTGGGGGAAAAACCAGCTGCTATATTTACAGAGCAGTTACAGACACTGCAGGCATAGCGTAATATCCAAAACTTACGTTAGCACCATCACCAGAATCATGGGATGTGGGAAGGATAAGGGAGTGGCATTACATATGCAAGGTAGTGCAATAGAAGAAGCCATTCTGGCCAGTGGTCAAAGCTATATTTTTTCTCTTCCCAGTAAATTAGTGCCTGGTTTTTTATTTGGTTTGAGTTTGGGTTTGGTTTTTTTTTTTTTTTTAATTACAGGAAAATCTTTGATTCTGGTCCTGAGTGCTATATGCGATGTTGTTTTTTTTTTTTTTTCAAAGAAGGAATGCAAAGGAGGGAATTATTTTGAGCTCTTGTTCTTTGCTAACATAATGCATCTTCTTCAAAGAGCTCTTTGGATACTAAATCTGGGGGCCTTACTTTCTAACCTGCTTACTTACTAAAAAGGATGATGTAATTTACCTAGAGTATGGTGAATGCTTTTGGGTGAGGGTTAAAGCAAAGGATTTCCTCTGTCTTTCAAGTTTAGATCATTTTAAGACTTCCAGCCTGAAATCCTGAAATTACAAGTAGAGTTTTCCAGGTCTGTATGGGATGATTTTCTGTCTCACAAAACTGCTGCACAGCTGAACTGATAAGATTTAGGGGAAGCTGAAGCTTATAGAAGGCAAAGACTGTGCTCTTGGACCTAGAGAGCAAAGCCTGCTTGCTGTAAGTCCTAGCCTAGCAGGAGGACAGTTTGCAAATCAGATTGGCTCATGCCCTTGTTGACCCCGATATTATGACGATATACACAGCATGAAAGCTCTCTTATGAACAAGAACAGATATCATACAGTATGGTAAATCCAATATTTTCCTGGAAGATAAAGAAAGAGGAGATAATCATGATTGCCTCTATTCTTGTATTTCTCTCCTCATATAGGAAGAATAACTCTTCAATGCCTTTTCAGTTTTAATCAATAAATAAGAGTTATTGAACATATAAAAAATTAAAGACAGTTCTGTTGGGGTTGTTTTTAAATTATATCCTATGTCCCTCCTGTATTTCTTTGTACATGTGACCTCTGCTTTTACCTTGATCTTCAAACATTTCTCCCTCCTTTGCACTTCCATAAGGCTCCAAACAATCCTGCTGGTGTAAAATGGACCTGGTTTTCATGTAGTCTGAGCTTTGTAATTAAGACTTGAATGCTTTCCTTTTAGAGTAAGTGAATCAAATCTGACCCAGATTGGCCACAGTCAGACGTTTCTATCTTCTACAAGCTTCTGGAGAGCAGTGTTAAATGTTCCCCATTTCTTTCCTGATGGAGAGTGTCTCAGCACAGAAGTGTCTGACTTTATAATTAGTTCTTTTGTTGACAGTTTCAATCGAAAGACCCAAGCCAGAAAGAATTGGAGACCGGACAACCTTAGCAGGAGTGACCCACTTATCTATGGGATCCACGGTTAGCCCAGGGCTTTCCAGAAAAGGTAAATTAGGGGCTTTGCTCAGATGTACTGATGACTTAGGTGTCCATGTGGTATCTTCAATTCAAGGGCAGAGCACCTGATATTCAACACTGCCAGACCTGATTTCTTTATGCAATGAAGAGAAATAGGAGCTGGATTCAGGCTGCCCTCTACAGCTATGTGTAATATAAGTGTTTAGCATGAATTGGAGAACTTACCATGGCCATGCAGCAGCAGGGCTCCCTATGCAGTCATGGGGCTCCCTAGGCAGTCAGGACAGACAGTGATCAGGAAGCTCAAAATAAAGCAACTGCATTGTTCCTGGTAGTCCAGGCTGTCACCGAGCTGGGTGTCACATAGTCTGCATCACCCTGAAATGGGGTCTGCCTCTTGCCAGTGACTGACAGCGCAGGTACTTGCTCTGATTCAGGTCCTGATGCACCCTTGCTGCTGCTGTGCTTGGTGTCAGGGGCCTCTTGCCAGAGGAAAAGCTAGTGCCCTGTGTCCCCCTCAGTGGAGAGGGTGTTTACTGAAGGTGACCCTTGTCCTTCAGTGAAGGCTTAGCTTAAGTTAATAACTTTGGCCATTTGGCCATCTCCACAAAGTATCTCAACCGTGTGTTCTCAATAACCCTGGCAGGCCAGGAAACTACATCTAGGTGATACAACATCAAATGTTGTCCAACCCTAAATCATTGCATAGAGAAAAAGAAAAAGCGTCACTTTTCCTAGGAAGATATTACTACAGTCCACTGTTAATTCCATGTTCACAGTCCAAGTCCTTTCCTCAATGTCTTTGCAATCTCAATATTAGTGACATTAGCAGAAGTCTTTTCCATTAAAGCAGCCTAAAATCCGCCTCTTTCACTTCATACACAAACCCTGTTATCGCCCACGTTTGTGTACGATTGCGGAGTATGACAGAGCAGGGAGGTGCGGGTGATATTCTTTGCTTCGTGTCACTCACTGGAGAGCTTGAATTTATCTCTTTTCATGCTTCCTGATTTATCAAGATAAAGCTGACATCAGCTGTTGAAAATGGCTCAAAACTGCTGTTCTTTGACAAAAAGTGAGTCATTCATGGCTAAGAGGAATACGATTATCTTTTCAAATTCTCCAAACAATAAACAAGAACAGCAGCAATACTGATTTTTCTCTTCTGTGCTTTTGCCCTCTGTTCTTTGCTTTATTTCAACCTGCACAGCTCGAGGCTCATTGGGGAGTATATCAAGCATTCACAACTCTTACAGAAGTCTGCGCAATTTGTGGAAATTCAGTACATCTTCAGCTTCAGTCCTGTTAAAGAACTTCAATAAGATGTGCAGAAAAATCTCTTATCTTTGCATAGGAAGCTGAAGCTTTTCACTGACCACTTGCGATGAGTCTTTAACAACTGTACTTCATGTTGTGGATGCTTGTCTTCATGCAGTAAGTTTGGTTTTAGGTTCTGTGTTTACCACAGGCATGCTATTAGCAACCGCACCTCAGTGCTATGGTGAAGTCTGGTCCCACAGGTCCAGTTAAAGCTTCCGTAAGAAAGAGCGTGGGTCTGGTTACCTCCCAGCCTTGCAAGGTTCTAAATATTTCTCTGCACATTTTGGGGGTCTCTTATTACTCAGTCTTTTCAGTGGTGTTCACAGTGGTCCCTGCCTGAGTTTACAACAGGATAAAACATGTAGTGGAATGGCCAAACACAAGGCAGAGCAGATTTAAAAGGTCTCTTTTCAGATGTATGGGGAGCTAAGACCTAGGCATTTTACAGCATACTCCAGCAGCTACGCTAAATAAGAGTTTATCTGCTCTGGTGAAGCTCCCACCAAATTCAGTAGGAGTTTTTGTAGCTTCCCTAGACTATGCTTAGAAATAGCAATGACTTCAGATGAAATATTTATGCCTACAACAAAGAATCTAACTTCATTAATGACACACAAAAAACTTTTTGCTTCCATGGCAAAACAGTAGAATAACTTAAATGAAATATTTGGGGACTGGTTTATATTTTCTGATATGTTGAAATAAAGTTTAAAATTCCTTCATTTTGAGTCTGCTGAACTTTAAGTTGGCTTCAGAATGATTTGCTGAGTCTCTGTGTTGGGAGGGTTTATTAACAAACAGGCTTTAAATGTCTTTTTTAAGTATAGCTTTTTTGCGTAGATGAATTTATTTTTTTAATTCTTTAGGAATTTAAGCCACCTTCAAAAACTGTATTTTTGAGTAAATAGATTGTTCACCTAAAAAGTTCAGCTAGCTCTATGTTGGCTGGTCTGATGCATTCACTATAGTGAGTTTTTGAATCACATCCAGTATTTTTTAATGAGTGATAGACCAAGCTCTAAGGTTTGAATGCGAACCCACACCTTATGTCTTTAAAGGTTCTTATCTGGATGAGATTTGGTGTTACCATCATCAGATTCCACTGTGAAATGAAGCTATTACCGAACATTGAGATCAACTGAGCATCTCAACAGCTTTTCAATGTTACATCAGTATGAACAGAATTAAGCCAAAATTGGCTTTGCTGGAATCTGCCAGTTCTAAATAAAACTTGTAGCAGGAAAAACCTTATTGCATACTGGATCAATTGATAAGTCAATAAACTGAATTTGCGAGACTCAATGTATAAAAAGATCAATGTCCTCTTGGGTTCTTACCAGTTTCTCTTGGCAAGACACTCTTAGTACTTTTAAATGCGTTTAACCTTCACTATAGCCCTTACATTTTCTCTGATACGATGCATATGAGATGAAGATATTTAAAATAGATAAGGTAGGATCTCCAGATTTGGTCTTCTGATTGCCTTGTATGATGGGTAAGTAGGGAAGGAGAAGGACCAAATTTGACTACAAAGGTAAAATATCTTTGGATAAAATTGCCAGCTAGAAAACTGACAGGGCTTTATTCAGCTTACTCACGTAAGAGGGATCCAAGTTCAAGAAAATGATGAACAATTAATCTTCATTCTCCAAGCTGACAGACTCTGACTCTTATGAAGTCTGTGAAGAGAGGCAGGTGGGATACCTAGGTTAGTCCAGTGTGTTGTGGCAACTGGATCTCTTCACGGATGGTGCAGGAGGTCCAGTGATGACAGCCATGGACAGCAGGGAGTTTGGATCACTCCACCTCTGTATTTTGTAATTACTGAACATCTCACATGCAGCCACTTTAGGCACCACCCTCATCTTTGCTACCCATCTGTAAAAGACATACAGATTATATTATTATAGACTCCTCTCCAAATACCAGCTAGGATAAAGCTGCCAAAACCCAGGTCTGATCACCACCAGTCTATGGGTTCCTCCACCTTTTATTTGGACAAGAAATCTGCAGAAAATACCAAAATTTGAGTCACATTGCAGATCTGTGTGGCCCAGCATCCTTCTCTGATGATAACCAATGCTAGGAAAACTATTCAGAGGGGACAGACATGTGTCATACATCCTCCAAGATCTCTCCAGCTTTCTGAAATTTGGGACTAAAGTATTTCCTGAACCAAGGTGTTTAAGTACTTCCAGTGGGTTCCTCTTTTATTATCCATAAACCTATCTGGTGTGGAAATAGAGTCTAAATTCTAGAGACTGCATCTGTCTCTTCACTAGGCATCAGGAGTAGCCTGCAGGTCATTCATATAGGCAATTAATTTAAAAGCACCTACCCATACAAGTCCCACTGAAACCAACAGCTACGTCCACAGTACCTGGAGCAGTGATCTGCCTCCCCCACACCTCCTGCACATGGAGCTGCCTTGAAGACAGCCTGCCTGAGAACACGGCACACGTTTGAGGATATGGCATCTGTTGGGATCTTTGAGTTCATTGGCATGTTCTGGTTGCACAGGAAGCCAGCTTTGCAAACTTTCAGCTTTGGTTTTCCATGTTTTCTTGGGGCAGCTGTTAACACACAAATCTAGAAATATCACTGAAATCTAGGTTCCTAAGTGCCTCATCCTAAATCTACTCTCTGCAAAGGACAGAAGAAGATTTTGCCTTTTCTACTTGCAGTACTATGGATAGATGTAATACTATTGGTAAGGCATGCAGCTATTATAGTGACAGGAGAGAACAGAATGGAAATCTTAGATCAAAAACCAAATTAAAAAGGTACCAGCCTGAATCCCAACAGCATTAAGGATGCATTTGTGGCACTAATTGATTTACCTCCTCAAGGAGGTAAACTGTTTTACTATCTCATTTAGAGCTAATTTGGGAGTTTCTGCACAATTCTTCTTTGTATGATGCAAAGAAACCTCATGATTCTCTGCAGCTTTCAAAAAAAAATAGTCAATCCTTCTTGCATTTTCCTTTTCTTATACGTTGGTCTGGACAAGTGGTTCATCAATGCTAGCGCTCCTGGAGTTAAAATGTTGACAGTTTGTATTGCATTTTCCTGTTACCAAATAACATTTTATGAAGATGAAAACAATTCCCTTGAGTCTGTCCCCCCAGTGTCTGGCTCCTTGCCTCTGCATCATAAAATATTACAGTTTGGTCATTACGGCTGTCTCTTACTAGTCTATTTTTGTGCAGGTTATTTGGGGACATCCCCAAGTCTTTGCTTTCTGTTACCCAATTTAGCCCCAACTTCACCAGTGAAAATTCTAAGGATCAGGGAAGGATTTTTTTACACTTAGCTTGTGACATAAGTTAAAATTTTCATCAAGCTTAATTCAGAAGAAAATGCAAAATAAGCCAGTTACCGAACTTCTTCCATCCCTGCAGGTCTCCCATTTCACAAGAAGAGAGGGGTCTAACATGCATAAGACTGGATTAAGAGACTTTGAAAGAATATCCAGAGTAGCAGTGATTCCCAGCAGACAGATTATCTCACTATAGGACAGTCAAAAATACAGTTTTGTAAGAAGTACTTTACAGATCACTCTGCTTTGGGAGGCTCTGAAGTCCTTTATGACTGAGACTTTTAAGTATTCAACACTGAATATATTCAGTCCATCTTGTAGGACCACACTCAGGGTTGTCAAACTGTAAAGGCCTCTCTCAGATCTATGGAAGCAAACTAGATTGTGGGAAATAATAATTAAGTATTGGCTCAAACAAACATTTAACATGAAATAACAAAACACTGGCTGTTAATATTTAATGCAAGGACATGTAGTTTTGGCTAGTGTCAGCAAAAACCACGAGAAGGCACTGAACTACCAAGGAGAAAATTCATTTAGCTAAATTTAGAACCTCCTCGAAATGACAGAAACTCCCATTAACTTCAACAGAGCCAAGATTTCATGCAGAGCTCCTAAATTTAGTACAGAACTTGAAATGTTCATAATTAGCAAAATGGGAGTTCTGAAATGGTGGGAATGGCTTTATTTATTCGCCCGCTAACTCTTATTCCACTCTAATTTGAACAATCGTTCATTAGAGGAATGGCTCATCTGTTTCCCAAGTTATTGTCTTAAATCTTGAGAAGATTTCTGAGGGAAGACTCCCCAAGTCTTGTATTGCTGATGGGATTTTAGCATCCTTCTGGAATCAATAAATGGTAAGCTTCCTTCAGAAATCTGTTTTGATTTTCAAACAGCTGATGATAGCCTGTTCCCTGCACCAAAGTAGAGAAAAAGACCTACATGCTTTGTCAGTGTGAGAAAAATGTAGAGCTACATTTTCATTCATTCATGTCTGGCTTCTACCCAAACACCAGAAGGGATTTCTTGTTTTCTTCATCAATTGTAAACCGGAATGAGCTTGTATCTTCTTCCTCTTTAAAAGGCAGCTGTTGGGTAAATGGTTTCATAAAAAATAATGCTTGTGCATACTCTGCGGTAAGCTTAATCTGTACATCCAAAAACTGTGAATTGTGCAGAACTGGATCTCTATTAGCTGACCTCTTGCAGGCAGAACAGTTAGCTTCAGTTAAGAAAGCACAAACACTAAACCTGCTGACTGGCCTGTATGCAATTTCACCTTCTTTGGGGCTTTTTGTGGGGGAATGAATTCAATATGTAGGGGGTGAATGGGTCAGTGAATCTTTGTGTTTGCAGGGTCAAGACAAGTCATATCAAAGGCTGACTAGGTAACTGTGGTAACTTTGATAAGCTTTTCCTGGAGGAAATTGTTAGGAAATTTTGTGACTCTAATAGCGAGTATATAAAATGTCCTCCCACCTACCCTAAACCTTATGCAGCCATGTAGACCTCAAGAGACTGCTCAAATGAAGGATAAATTTGCTTACTTTGTAGATAGTGGTCTTTAATAGTGGATACGTGGTCTTCACTTATGGCTATCAGCATTGCATAAGTAGTGGTTTCTATGAACTGTGTGCATACTTGCTGCTCTTAGAACTGGCTGGATGTGAGCTGAGCCATTGGTGGCTGAACACGTATGAAACGCTCAAGATAACTTGTATCTCATATTCCCACAAGTATCTAATCTTAATATTTGTCACACATGAGAATATACAAAGTGAAGGATGAACTCACTGGCTTGAACCAAAAGATTGCCCAGAGAGCTGTGTCTTCAGCAGCACCCAGTAATGCAAAGCTTGAAGAATATGTGTAAGAAACAGGCATGACTGGCTGATGCTTCTCTTTGTGTATCTTCCTGGCTATTGCTTCTCAGTTTATTCTCCTTCCCTATCATAATTTCTCCATTTCCATAAAAAAGCTGTTTAGAGATCTCTGGAGTAGAAAGTTGCATCTGGACTACAGTATATTCATTCTCCAGCAATCTGTTGAGCTTCTGAGTGCACTGACACTTTGGCCTCCCCAACACCCTGTGGCAGAGTTCCACCATTCATCTATATCCCACGTGAAAGAGAACTTCTTTATATCTTCAGCGTGCTGCTTGATAACACCACCATTTTCCAAAAACCTGAAGCACTTGAAAAAAGTACATCTCATACTAATTCTCTGTAACAAAGAAGGCATCTTTCCAGGGAGCTGCTGATTGCCTACTGGCATACGAGGTGTATTGTACCAAATTCATCCTCTTTCTAATTTAATTCCTGGCTTCCTCTAGGATACATCTAATTGGGGATATCTTGTGCTAGCAAAACAGAGATTTGTACAGAACTCTCATAAATAACTCACAGTTCCCTCCATCTCTGGTCACTATGCCTGCTTACTTTGCTAGGGTGTTCGGAAGCTGCTGAATGATTGTTTCCTTTGCCATGGCAAGCTGAGAAGAAGAGGTGCCTCTAGCAAGGTCTGTCACATGCTGACTAGGAAAATGAGGCTTTCAGAAGTTCCCTTTGTCCTTCGCTCACCACACACCCACCCCACTTTCCAGAGCACAGCAAGCGTTTCTTTTTTTTTTTTTGGTAAAGTGATAAAGCAGGGTTTTGTCATCCTATCCTTCTCCATATGCTTCTTTTAGCAGAAAAATAATCCAGCAGCAGCAAGAAAGCTCTGTTTGCATGAGTGAGCTCCTGTCAGCAACCTGGCTGAAAGGACCTTTTCTCTTCTTCCCCAAATCTATTTATCCAACTGCTTAAGAAAATTTGTGTTCTTAAGCAGAAGTTGGGTAAGTTTGTTTGTTCTTTGTTTGTTCGTCTTTGGGGAGAGTCAAAAAACTTCAGTCCTTAGCAACCTTAAAGCTTGCTAATGAGCGGTTCAGTTTTCTAATTATAGTTTCTGTGCGTTAAATAAAAAAATGCATACTTTTGTTGCTGTTCCTCTTTTTCTAAAGAAAGAAAGTTCCTTTAGTCACCTGAGCATAGTTGCTCAAAAACAAATGCACAGTGTCACTAGTCGTTTTTAGCAATCTTGGGTTTGCATTTGACAGCACATCCCATATGTGGGTGTTGAATACTCCTGAAGGCAGGTGAGAAGTGCCATTACAGTATTGCTGTTCATTGCTGAATTATTGCATGAATAGCATTATGTTGCTATTCAAGGCCAGAGTCATAGCAAGCACCCCAGGCAGACTCTCAGTTTAATTTCCCAGCTAGGATGGGTGTGTGGCCCTGCATAGTTTGGGCCTTCTGCAGGATGGTTCAGCAGTGCCTCCCATTTCAGGTGCCTAGAAAGAGCCAGGTTTGATGGTAGCACCTCTGCTCTATCCTTAGAAGCCTCCAACTCTCCTAGGATGCTTGGAGTGGGGCCAAACTGAACATGATTTTAGGTCCAGCTTTTCCTCTTCTACAAACTTTGAGTGGCTGCCAAAGGAGCTGTGCCTTGTCCTTGTGGTTTGTGGCTTCCTGACGTGACAGGTCCAAGCACTCAGCTGGCTTCTGACCCAACAGCAAGGCAGGGAAGGGGCAGTCTATGTTTATGATGCAGACTGTCATTTCCTGGCTGTGCAGCTTTCTCTGCCCATGGCCACGCTAAAGAGTTCAGGGACTGTATGAGCCTGATATGCAGCTGGCTTCTTTGCCGAAAATTAGAGGAAGCAGTTACCCATGGATAATTTTTTGTAAGTGAAAGACATCACCATTTGACCTGTAAAAGAAAGGGGAACAGGTTTCTTAGGGTTTTTGCAAGCCTTATATAACTTTTGCTGCAAGTGGGGTTTCTGTGAGACACTGTAAAGACCATCAGGACTACTCATGGAGAGCCAGACGAATTTGACTGTCTGTTTTTTAGGAAGCATCTGCCCACCTCACCCAAGATCCAAGGACACCATCTCACATAGTTCAGGGTTACCAGAGAGCCTCAAAAGTGCCTTTTCAGGAAGTAATATGCCTGTTGGCACAACCCCCCACCAAGCTGAAAGGGACACATTACTAATTGGGAATGGTCCCTAGCACATCCTGACCCCTGAATCATCCACAGGTATTATCTTCAGGAGTGCTGTTCCTGCAGACCAAACCTGTGTTAGACAGTTACAGGATGGGCAACCCACAGGCTTGTGCTTGTTCCCTAGGTTTTTTTAATCAGATTCCCCAAAAGTGGGTGATACCGTTCTGAAAGGTGCAGACAGAGGCACTGCTTAGACACTAGAACAGCAACAAACTTGATTTAGCCTGTGCCACGGATGTACAGGCCTAAATTCCAAAAGCTGGTCTGCTTTGACTCAAAACTGGCAACATGTTTCAGACGTTGCTCTTCTCTGGGCTCTCAGTTCTTATCTGATGAAGAACCTGATACATCTGCAAGTACCGGTGCTCCTATTCTTTCAGATAGGGGGTAGAGGCATCATATATCATGGCATCTCGTTGCATCTCCACAGTTACCATATACTTTGTCACCATGTCAGTGTCCTGCTGCAGAGCAGGGTATTTCATTGGGGGATGCACCTAGAATTCCCACCCCTATGTATGCAGAGCTCTGGGAATGAGTCTGGTGGACTAGGATACTCCTAAAATGAGTCACGTTTCTCCACGTGAGGAGTTATGTACCACAAGGGATTACACTGCAGTGATGGGTGCCTTAGATATGCTTGTAAGCATTGAAGATCCAATTGCACCAGCAGGGAGGGGTGCACACAGTCTCTAAAGCTAGCCCTGCTTGCTACCTTTAAGGAAAGAAAGGAACAAAGTTGCCCCCTGCAGACCTGTGAATTTGGGTTACCTGGAGATCCCTCAGCCTCTTGGTACATTTTGGAGCAACTGGAAATCTTTCAGGACAAAGCATGCGATGAGGATAAGCATTTAGAAACACATATGTGTACCCTACCTTCCTAAGACTCCAGCTGGCAAACTCAGCAGCTGCTGTCTTTCTCCCTGTTCCTTATGCTCTTGTGAATCCAGCCTGTGATTTTGGCCTGTTTCCTGGTACCCCCAGAAGACTAGCTCCACAGCTAGTCTGGACTACAAAGACTCTTCCAACATGTGCACTCCTTCTCAGACCAGGGACCAGCGAGTTCCCTGATTTACAGAATAATTACCTCCTTCCACTGTCAAACAGTGCTTTCAGTACCATGGAATATTTCATATGCTTCCACTTGGGAAAAAAACTCACCCCTCCAGCTGTCTTTTTTTCTGGAACATTTCTGGCAAAATGTCCTCTGAAATCCTCAATGCTCTCCAGGCCTGAAGAAAACACATAAATGCAGTAGCCTTGTTCCTTTCCCTAGGAGTGGAAAATGTTCTGCTGCTGGCCGTATATCACCCGGGAGATCATTGCACTGTGAGGTATGCTTAGACCTTGCCAAGGATGGAGAGTAGATGAACAGATTAACTACTTTACTTGGTCCTTGCTAAGACTTTCAGGAGAATTACTCTTCTCTCAAATACAATTTTTCATGCATAGTTTCTTTTTCTTGCTCATTATGCCTGAAAGGTTATAACGGAAAAGTTTTGAAGGTATTTGGACAGCTATGCTCTTCATGCAGAGCTGATAGGAGAATTCAGTTTTACCAAGCCTGAACAGTGGAGATAAATTGGTTTCCCCAGCCCTTAGTAGGAACTGCGTTTTGGATAAAACCTTAACTGGCTAATGATTTCTTAGACATATGGGGTTTTATTTTTTTGAGGATCCAGAAGATCTATTTCCAATCTTTGTATCCCTAGACAGTTTCTCTTAAATTCCACTTTCTCCACACAACTTGTAACTTTCCAATTTTGAGGTTCTGCTGCTGACCTATAATTATTCTTTGGCTGAGGTTACACTCGAAGGTCACTGGGAAACAGTTCCTCATGTGCATTGCAAATGTACACCTATTAGGTTGTGTTAACTAGTAATCATTACATCAGCTCTTTTCTAGTTCTGACAGCTGCATCTCACAGAATCACAGAAAGGCTGAGGTTAGCAGGGACCTCTGGAGGTCATCTGGTCCAACCCCCCTGCTCAAGCAGGGCCACCTGGAGCGGGTTGCACAGGGGTGCGTCCAGATGGCTTCTGAATATCTCCAAGGATGGAGACTCCACAACCTCTCTGGGCAGACTGTGCCAGTGCTGTCACCCTCACAGTAAAAAAGTGTTTCCTGATGTTCAGACAGATCCTCCTGTGTTTCACTTTGTGCCCATTGCCTCTTGACTTCTTAGTTGTTCTGACTGCAATTCAAACTGTCAAGCTCCTTATGTGAAGCCCCAGAGTGTTTTTGTCCTTCCTTTCTGAGAGACTTCCTGTAATCTTCCATAGCTCTCTTTAAACACTTCTCCTCGTGCTTGAAGCTTCTCCAAAGCAATTCTGAAGATGAAGAGTTTGTGGATTCGCAACTTCCATCACATTTAAGGGCTAATGTGTTACTCTCACCTTTCAATCAGAAGATTGGACTTTGTTCTTCTAACACATATTTACACCCAAAATGGAGCTCAAAGTGTGTGTTAGAACTTGAGATTTCTTGACTAGCAGTCGCTTTAAAAGTTGGAGTGGAAATAACAGCTGTGACTGTTCCTATTTAAGAAAAGCCTTAGCATTGCTTGCCTTTGCATTTGGTGCTCCAAGCAATAGATGTGCTTTTGTGCCTTGTTGAGCCCTGCTGTGCCCTGTTGAACTCCCTCAGCTACTGTGCACTCTTCTGGGTTTGAAGATGCTATGAGAAACAGCAAGATAAGAAGACACCTAACATAGGGTTCATCTATAAGGACAGAATTTCCCATTCCTTTTCAATATTCAGACCTGAACCACAAGTTTGTATACTTGTTTGTAAGGCACTTGTCTATGCAAATTCCAAATCACTGCAAGTAATCATTTGGGGGATGTAACAGGTTAATTTATTCCTGTGCATGTTTTATTTTGTTCCCATTTAAAACCTAACATTATTCTTTTGCATTAAAACCATTATCAGATTTCTGGAGTTAATGAGCCAGGGAGACTAGGACACAGCACATTTTCTTCCACTGAGTTGGAAAAATGTAGTCATTAAAAGAAAAGTCATCACTTGTTATTCCATAGGTCTAAAAGGTTATTTATTTATTTATTTATGAAGAAAAGTGAGGAGAATGGCAATGGCAGATAATTAGACCTGGAATGACATATCTCAGAAGGAATTGTACGAAGTTTAGAGGTATGTGTTATTTGAAACATTGGCCGATGTAAATATCTCTGCTTTTAACATTTCCTCTGGCTCCTAAATAGGGTGAATGCTGAGTAAAGAATCAGGCCCTATCAGCAAGGTACCGGCTGTGATGCCAAACGTGGTTCGGTGTCTGTTACATCTCTTTGCAGTGCCATTGCTCTGCTATGGGCTGTCTGGCATTGCTTAACATCACTGGCTATTCAGGGGGAAACCTCTCCAGGCAGCTCCACGGAGAAGTTACTGCTGGAACGGAGCATATGGCTTCCTCTGCAGCTGCTCAGTGCTAAGCTCAGTGGTAAGTATATAGTTAGCACACATCTGTGGACATGTATGCAGGTGTAGATACATCCTAAATGAACCCATTTACCCACAGCAAAGAATATTTAATAAATAGTATATCCTGATGACTAAACAGGCATTAGCAATGGACAGACTAAAGAAACTAACCTTTTGAACTCTCTACCCAGTGATTATTCTCAAGGTAAAGCTATCCTTGCCAGTGTTTGCATTAGTTACTTGAACTCAAGGAAAATGCTGCAGAAATTTCTGGAAGGATGCAGAGTGTGCCAACACTGCCGCCTGCAGTGTGGCACTGAGATACCCGAGCTTTTCCTCATTAAAAAACCTCACTGTGGTTAATGGACTGGGTTAAAAGCAGGTCTCTTGGCAGTGTGCCATTCCTCGCCATTGGGGGATGGGAACGATGGGTGAACCTGCACCCCAGGGGATGACCTGTCACCCCCACCGGCCTTGCTGCCCTGCAGGTCCTGCCAACAAGTGTGGGCATCTGCCATGCAGGAGGTCATCTTCACCATGGAAGTGATTCCAGTTGTCCATACTCGAAAGCAAATCTGAATGAGGGAGTCCCTCACTCATTTAGGCGTGGAGAAATAAGTAGTTAAACCACTCAACTGCCACTTGATTTGTATCTTTTTTAGATTTCCCAAGATTTAGTTTCTACATGACAAAATGAAACCAAAACCTGCAAAGATTTGTTTAAAAAGGGTAAGGTTCACTCTGAAGCTGTTGGTATTAAACTTCCAAACATCAAAACTTTAACAAGCACCAAAAAAATGACATTTTATATGAAAACGGCATGAACTTCTCTGAGTCAATCTGTCTACTTGTCAGCAGCACCAGACTATAAAAACACTGACCAAAATGAAAAATTGCTAGACAAATTTCAGTTGTAATTGAAGAGCCATTTTAATTGAACAGATGTTGACTAAATCTAATACACTTTTTACAGAGTCAGAGTAAGAAATGGAGAAAGCCCCATTAATTTAGAGAGGTGAGTTCTATTTTGTTCAACTAAGCACATCCCAGAGAGTGGAAGGATAAAAAGATTTAAAGCCTCACCTCCACCAAGCCTAACATCCAAAGCATTTTTGTTTAACAGTTTATTAAGCAAAACAGAGCTAATTTCTGCACATCTCTCCTTAGAAAGTAATACTGCTGAGCTCATTATGCCTCTCTCACATCAAAGATATGAAGAAATCAGCTCTGTTTGGGTCTTTTTCTGCTGCAAGGATTCTTAGCTGGGCAACTGGGATTCAGTAGTATTTTATTCATTTTAATACCTTACTCTTTAAAATTTAAAGGCATTTTAGTGAATCTGCTGTTCCCAGAACATTGTGGGAAACAGTCAACAGACATTGTAGCTATTTCTACAAAAGCCCTCTATTCAAATGGCTTGTAGCACCAGGGGGCTTAATTTCCTTGAACTCACTTATAGTTCAAATATCCTCAGAAAAATAGGACCTTGCTCTCTGCTTTACAGAAGCAACATCTGAACTTGTATTTGCATTTACAAGAATGCAAAGAATGTATTTACTCATGGATTTTCTGTCAGGCATAAACTCCACCTTTCTGAGACCAGATTTCAGCTAATTGTATGAACGCATGAACTAAATGGTTCCTTAAAGCATTTAAAAAGCAAATGCCCATACTAAACTTTAAATAAGGTGTCTCAGACTGGACCCAAGAGAGTAGTTTGCATTCAGTACTCATAACACTAATATTAATGAAAGACATACAATACAAGATTCTTGGT
Source organism: Fregata magnificens (assembly GCA_013389945.1). NCBI lineage: Eukaryota > Metazoa > Chordata > Aves > Suliformes > Fregatidae > Fregata > Fregata magnificens. Next base: position 19,059 of record WAAD01034879.1, on the reverse strand, counting down.
GTACAGTATATGTATGCATAAGATAAATTGTTTAACTTCTTTCTTTTTATACACAAACAAGTGTTCTGCAAGCCACTTAAAAAAAAATCCTAAATTGTCATCAGATACATAGAGATAATCTACTGTGTCAGTAATTAATGCCCACAGATGATTATAAGGATAAAGTATTTTTACTACAGTGGCTTGCATTTAGTAAATCAAAAATAAGATGTCAACTGGTAAAAAACCGGGGGATTTTAAGAGACATTGGGAAAATGCAATTAAAACATGCATGCATGCATGCATTCTTGCTTTTGGGTACGCAAACAAACAGATCTACTCCTTGTTCTTTTTCATTATCTCCTAAATTAATCCCAGAAAACCTCACTGTCATGAATCTATTGGTCATGGTTGTCCAGGTAGGAGCAGAGGTTGGTCATATTCTTCACCAATTTGATGATCCCACTTTAACGGCCAGACCAAGCTTCAAGGAAAGTAATCAGACCAAACATGACTAACTAAACCTTAGACCAAATAATAAAATACAGCTTATTTTAATGGTAGTAAGGCAATATTTTCATAATTAGCAGCCCAAGATATCAAGATGTAAATTTTGCATACCAAGTTCCAAAAATAAGGGGCACCTGTGGAGCTCAGTGAGGTTTGTTACCCTCTTACACACTCTATCTAGAGCAGCTTGACCTATGCTATTAGCTGGTCAACTTGGATGATGATTCCTGTTTTCTTCAATATGATAACACATCCATTCTGTGGACTATCCATCAATGTATATTTTTAGGTAAGCTGTCCTTCCTGTAGACTATCCATCAGGGTATATTTTTCAGCCTGCAGACTTACGTTCATTCTAGACATGGTACTTTACTGATGTGTTTCCAAATGTGGTTCAAGATAGACTTACTATACTCTTGATCGCTCATAAATTCTTACTTTAGGGTTCCCAGATTTCTCAGGGTCCCTTAAATTTAACTTCAAATTATATAGCAATAGTAAAAAAGTATATATCTAGATGAGTGTATGCGTATAGGTAATAATTTTATATCTATGTATAACACCTTTCTAACTACATGCTCTTAATGTATTAACACCTATCTCATTCTGACTATGTTAATGGTAGTTATCAAATTTCTTTACTTGTACTTCCTTGATTCTCTTGAGGCTACAACATATGACAGCCCTCTGCCTAAACTTCCTGATGGATTTGGTGGATCGGAAAAAGGAATGGACTAAAATGGCTGACCTCTGATAAAGTCATGCTTTTTTTAACTTCAGTGCCAGTATCAGTGCCTAAGAGAGAGAGTGAAGAGAGTGTTTGGTAAGGAAAGTCATCCTGCCCTAATCCATGAAAACAAGGCATTGCTTTGCAGTTATCTTGGAAACAAGACAATTTGATATAAGCAGAGTTAGGAAAAGGGAGACAATGTGTTTGGACATTTGAGGGGTGCTTTGTAAACAAACACCACTGCTTGGATGGAAATGGGCTGCCTTGTCATGTGGCTGTCTTGAGACAAAGCTGGATTTTTGTGATCCTGATGTGGCAGTTGCACCATTTTGTTTATTAACCGCTGTTGTTAATTATCATATAAACTACTATTGGGCCATTGTTTAACAACTGGTAATTTTTAAAAACAAATGGACAAGTCTGGCCTGCATTCACAGTTGGTGGATATCTTGTCTATTTAGTTAGTGGATTGAATGTCAAAGAACTTGAATGTCTGAAAAGACAAGGAACATTTTCTACCCACTTTTTTTTTGTTATGGTATACTTGTGCGAGTGGGTACAGAAAGGTGCCAAGGCAATGGTGATTCAGCCCCTTCATTAAATTCTTGGTTATGCCTAGGCTTGGGTAATTCCCTCCACTTTGGAAAGAAATGGAGGATTGAGTCTCTGGCAATGGATTTCAGTTTCAAGCCTGAGGAATATGAAGAATTTCTGAAGGAGAGACATATTAAGTACAGGGATTCTTTAATTTATTATCCTCAGGCCTGTGGGGAAATAAAACATTTTAATTGTGTCTGAAAATTTGTTTGCAAACTGCTGACCCAGAAGAATAGCCCTGGAAATAATTTGTTATAGGCTTCTTGGTGAACTACTGTGTGAGCTGACATGCAACAAAACTGCCTAGATATCTTCTGCTGCTGGGAGGAGAATACAGCTAGTTGCTGATATCCTCCAAAAACTAAAATCTGATACAAAGCTATTGCAATATTCAGTACTGCAATCTATGAGAAACATAATTTGACGATTTAGCAAGAAGTAAACAGCACAGGGCATGCCTCTGAGTGAGGCTGCAGGAACTGGTTGTTTGAGGATCAGTGTGCTTTGTTATCCAGAGCAATTATGTCAAACTGTGGATTCATGTAAGAGAAATCCCCAGGAGCAGGGTGGTGAAGGCATCTTTACAGCTGCTGTGCGCTGATGGAGCAGGGAAAAACATCCTGGCCCTGGAATCATAATTCTAAATAGCTGAAATTCTTGTATAGTTCTTTTGCAAGACTTTGTAAACACAGACTGGAAATAAATAAGTGTGCTCCTATGCTCTGACAAGAACTGTATAAGGAGGAACTGGGGAAATGTAAAATCATTATATTTTTCAGGAAATGAAATATGTATTTGTTTTCTTCACGTGAAAACGTGGCAATGTCCTGTAACAATAGGAAAGGCAGATGCTTGCTCATGGTTGTTTGATGGGTAGAAGTATAATGCTTTTCCATGTGCCCTACAGCAAAGTCTCCACACAAACACAAGAAGACAGACAACCTGTATCGGTCAAAAAGTCATCTTGTTTATGTAACACGCCTAAAAACCTCTCTGCCAGCCAAGGGTGAGAATACGTGCGGATACTTTGGCAACTGTAGCTTGAGGTAGAGCAAGATCTTATGAGCTTCTGGGGAATACGGCAACATCCTGCCAGTCCTGAGGGGGATGTGGTCTGCTCCTCGCTCAGTCCCTTCCATTGGTTGATGGTGGAAGAACAGAGTCATGATGATCTTGCTTCTCCACAGCCTTTCCTAAAGCTAACTCTGGTGTGCATAGTGCAGGAGCAGGACCTGTAGTCCGTAGAGGGTCTGGTCAATGAGGACACCCCAGCAGGAGCTGCAGCAGAGCGTGGGAGGGCTCCCTCTGCATGTCCATCCTGGAGCATCTGCCCACATGCAAGCTGTGCCTGGGTAGCCTGAGCAATAATAAACTGAGTGCTAAGTGTTACCAGAATGAACTTGGTGGTTTTTGGCTTGAGCTGAGGCACTTTGTGAATGGCAAACTTAAATCTGTTTCTTTTTTGCTACTTTCTCTCCCGACAGTGGTTCTGACCCTGTATGCCATGCACCAGCTAACAGGGAGGATGGACTTGGCTTGGAAACCAACGTCACTAAAACCCTATGGCTGAAAATTTCATGATGGAGCTGGGTGGAGCAAGGCATTGACCAGCAAGACATTGGAGATGGAGCAGGTGCAGGCGATCACAGCATGGTATGAAAGGCAGCTTCTCTGAGAAGTGGGGTCCTCACATGCTCATTTCAATGTACTTCACAGAATGAATCACAGAATCACAGAATGGTTGGGGTTGGAAAGGACCTCTGGAGATCATCTTGTCCAACCCCCCTGCTTGAGCAGGTACACCTAGGGCAGGGTGCACAGGACTGTGTCCAGATGGGTTTTGAGTATTTCCAGAGAAGCAGATTCCACAGCCTCTCTGGGCAGCCTGTTCCAATGCTCTGTCACCCTCAAAGTAAAGAAGTTTTTCTCCATATTCAGCTGGAACTTCCTTCCATTTCAGGTGGAACTCGCTTGCCTACAGAGGACTCTTAGCCCTGAGATTTTAAGAAAAAAATTTCAAGCCTCCACAGGACACTAAGCTCCATCAGAAAGCTTATGAGCATTGCATGTCTCCCTGCAGTTTGCACCATTCAAGCTTCCCTCTCTGCTGAGGTCCCAGCAGCAGCAAAGCTACTATGAAGAGAGCTCCTACATTTCCTGCTAAGCTGAAACACTGTGAAAGAAATCTTCAATTTCAGTTTTAGAAGGAAATGCCTGAATGCAGAAAAAAAATATTTTAAGAAAATAGAATTTAAATGGTCTGCCTCATGTTAGCTCAGCATTAATCTGCCTCTGAATTGCTTGTATGTGTGTGCTGTATGACGGTATATGTAGTCCAGTGAAGGAGTCCAGCTCACAGAGCACCATGGGATTGCAAGGTGCTTTTAACTACAAATCCCATGAAATACTGCTGTGGCTTAAAGAGGATGCAGGTCAATATTCAGTAAAATCAAAATTAAGTACTCCAAAATTTCTGTATTAATGTCATCCAGAAAAGGGACATTTTCTTTTGCCCTATTCAGTACAAAATCAAATGTTAATAAGTATTTATGCCATAAATTCTCACTTTTAACAGCTCCAATGAGTATTAACACTCTAAACTATGTGATTTCACTGGAAAATATATCCATCTTCTAGCAGATTTTACTATGAGAAAATATGCATTACAGCTTCAGACAGCCTGGTTACTCTAGCCCAAACTACAAATTTGTGACCAGAAGCATCTTCTCCATCTATAGCACAGTGCAAGAGGGCCCACAGCAGCTGTGCAAGGGTGCAGGGAGAAGCCCCCGCAGAGCGGCAGGTACCAGACCTGGCCATTGTTCTGTGCAGCGGTTCTGGAGAGAAATCTCAGACCCAGTAGCATGGTTCAGCAGTCTGATTAGCTGGAAGATGGATTTTATAAACTGATGAACAGTGGTATAACTTGATTGTCTGCAGCAGCTGGTAAGTGGATCTGATGATACAAGGAATCTTGCAGGCCTGTATGCCTGTATTCCTGTTTCATCTGTGCATCCTGGAGTCATTCTCAATGCAGGCTCCTATTCTGAGAAGCCTTCAGGACACCTCTCTAGGGACATAGCTCCCCAAGTTTCCATGTAATCATATTGGTTCATGCAAGTTACTTTCTCCTCTGCTTTACATGGGCAATCCCCCTCCTGTCTTGCAGAGTTATCCCTGGTTTGATTTTTGTCCTAAGAGAGCATAAGCCTTTTTTCTAAACAGAGAATTTGCTCATTTTCCCCTGAATTAGGATACAATTTCTTTACCTTCGTCTACATCAGGTCCCAGGACAATTACTGGTAAAACACTCCACTGCACCTACCATAGCTGGTTCCCGTGCAAGACACGTGGGTGTTACAGAATTAGACAAAAGAAAGTAAACCGGGGCAGTTTAGCTGATAGTGCTGTTTCCTTGTAAGGTTATAGAACGTAGCAATGTGTCCTAATGAGAGAAATCTCTCCTTTATCAAGGTAAAGCTATTTTTAACTGATTCTTTTAATTGACTTGCTGTAGCTCCTTACATGGACCAGCAAATGTTGAATCATCTCAAAATGTTCTTCTCCAACTTCCTGCAAAAAAAATCTCTTAAGAATATCTATCATTTTTGTATGCTAAAATCAAGACCAAAAATGTGGATTTGGGCTTTAGTTCTGACATGAGTTACTGTAGCATAGTATGAAATTAAAAGGAAGTGAGGAAGGAAGAGTCTGTCCTTCTTTTTTGTTTACTGTCCCTCTTGCTCTCTCTGTAAAGCTCTGTGTGTGGATGTGATATGGAAGAGACAAAGGTGATTAAGGGTCCCAAAGAGGTCCAAGTGAAATGTGGATTATTTTCTAATTTCTGTCACTTCTACTATCCTGATTTTGCTGTATGAGAGGCTCTTTGTTTTATCACTCCTTTTTAAGAAGGTTGTGAATACATGAGACTTTCTGTAAGCTGAAGTCTACCTGATCCTTACACGGGGATGCAAACGGAGAGGATGGAAAAGGAGAGGATGCAATGGGAGAGGATACTTTCTCTCCATTTTTGGCCAACCTTTGACCAAAGAAAATGTGGTCAAAGAAAGATACTCACCACTCCTGCTCTGTCCCCTAATGCCCTACAGGGGATGTTTCCCAAGATGTTAGTGCCACCTGAAGGGAGATAGACTCTCTTTAATTACATATGCCAGGTTACAAAACAAAGATGGCAGGTAGTAAGGCATGGGCTGTCTGCCTTTTGTATGTGGGTTTATTCTTCTTGTATAGTGAGAGTTTCAGACATTGAAATGCTTCCAAGCATTTCCAAGAAGCACAATGCCTCGTGGTGCTCTGGGACTGGTTGTTCTGCATTACCCTCTCTTTGAGCTGAGCCTTGAAGTTATATTTTAGTCCTATACTATCAAGAAAGTTTTTTCTCTGCATAAGTTTAATCTTGTGTTCAACTGATTTGAAGGTAGTGAGAAAGCAATTTTTTTCCCTACGCACAGAGGATTTACCTTGCAACCTACAACAGAGCAATTAGTGTTACAAAGAGTTAGGTGCATAAATTCAATCTCCTACATAACAAGTACATATTAGCTGCATGGTTATGAATCAGGTGTGTTATATGTATAGAAAACCTGTCCCCTGACAGTCGCCAAATGTAAGAGCAATCCATTCTCTATGAAATGCTCAGATTAAAAAAACAAAGTCAAAGTAGGCTATTTCTGTCCATTTACAGTCCAGGAAGTCCTTGCATCTGATCTGACACAGGTTATTTTCAGATATCATTTAACAATAAAAGTAGACCTCTTTAATTGTGATGTGAGGTTGCAATATATGCTAGTAAGCAGAACTAGCATCAGAGGACTGTACTGAGCAATCTGTTCTCTGCAGAGCAGGGCAGTAGTACATAATCAACTTAAGAGCTCAAGTTCATTGACTTTCAGTAGGGCTCAGTTTCCTAAACCACTAAATCACGAGATAATTTTGTGAGCCTGAACGGTGCTGTCACACCAGATCCCTCCTCAAAGGGTTCCTGTGCAGTGTTTTTGGTGAGGCTATCCACGCTGGGACACGGCATCCCATCATCTGTCATGTTGCAAGACATAAAGCACCTTCCCCATGACCTGGGGAAATCCCTTCCTACGCACCTGGAAGTAATAAATTCCCTCCTTGTAGCTTAAGCCACTCAGCAGACCTTAGTGAGGGATATTTGGAAATGTTACCTGCATGTGGGCTGACTGCCATGCCTCTTCGGTGGGACGTACGGCATAGGACATGTTTGCTCATCATCCAACAGCAGATGGGCCAGAGTCATGGTGTGCTGCATGTCCTGCCATGGCTTCCCAAACTGCCTGCAGTCAGGTCTGTGTTCTTAATAACATTAAGGGTTCCAAGCAATCCTTGAAATGCAGATATTTCATAGGTCTTTAAAATAAGTAGCTGGGATCTGCACCATGCTATGACATCTGCTATATGTCTTGTGTGCCCTGCAGTGAGATGTGCGGGCATGTGGACACGCACCATGGAGCAAAGCACAGCGGCAGGGAGCAGCCCCTGGAGAGCACTGATGCCTGAGCTGCCCCCACACTCAGCTCACTCTGAAAGAGAGGCAGGGAGGGGACTAATGTATAGTGAGTGTGAACAATTAGGGACTGTGGCAGCCTCAGCTGTGGACTGCCACATTGCAGTAATGTAATGTACATGCTGTATCACCAGACAGTTTCTTTGCAACAAAATATTATGTGTCCTCATGAACATACCAGACAATGGGAAAGTACTAAAATAAGAAAAAATTTCCCCTCCCCTCCACATCAACATTGTCTTTCTTAATCTTATTCCCTCAACCTAAGTAGTCATAACATCCAATGTACCCCAACATCTAGGACAAGCTGACTAGTGCCTTCCCAGAAAAGGCTGCATCCTTATCAACTTCTCATACAATAAGGGCATAGCCTTTCTGCTGGTAAACCATGGACTTCTTTTTGGTTCTCTGTATTTTTTTCACTATGTTATCCCTAGAATTATCAGTCAGGTGGAGGTTTTGTTGTCTGCATTTTTTAAATTATTATTCTGTGGGATGTGCTCAAGAGTACCAACATTTCAGTTGTCAAATATCAATACTTATGATACTTATCTTATTGTTAAGTGTCAGTGTCACATTACTGGCAATCATTAAACCAAGATTAAATTTACTCTTTGCATAATTTTACTCTTTGCTGTCAAAGAGACAGCATTCATACTGCATCTGTATGAAGTGCGACACTCAGTAGCAGGAATAACTTTCTCTTTCTATTCACGTGGATGTATAGCTCTTAAATTATTTACACCTACAAAACATTGCATTATGGGACTTGCAATGATAACAGAAAATTTTCAAACAAAATTAAATCTGAGCAAAGCCTTTTCTCAGTATTTTAAATTATTTAGATTACAGAAAATATGATATTTTTTCCTAGAAAAGATTTCTGTACAGATAGAGAGGAATGGTGATTAGCTTTGCAATGATAATGAGACCAGTAGTTCAGTTCCTAAGGGTATGAAATGTTCATCTGCTTTTAGAGTACAGTGATTGCAGAAGAGTCATAAAATCTCCTAAATCTGTATATCCCAGTTAAGACCGCATGTCTCTGTTTCTTGGTAAATATAGAACAACCTTTTAAAATCCCACTTCTGATATCAGAACTCCTAGGATTCTCCATCCAGTACCACACCGCATCTCTCTAAATGATTTTTGCCTGAAGGAAAACTATAAACAGCCTTTTCCATCAGTTAAGTGTATTAACTGAAGACCGCTGGAAATCTGCTGCTATCTTTTCTGGATCTGACATCTGTTACAGAAATCTCACAGAATCACAGAATGGCTGAGGTTGGCAGGGACCTCTGGAGGTCATCTGGTCCAACCCCCCTGCTCAAGCAGGGCCACCTGGAGCGGGTTGCACAGGGGTGCGTCCAGATGGCTTCTGAATATCTCCAAGGATGGAGACTCCACAACCTCTCTGGGCAGACTGTGCCAGTGCTGTCACCCTCACAGTGACAAAGTGTTTCCTGACGCTCAAGAGGGAACCTCCTGTGTTTCAGCTTAGATGCTGTTATCCGATGTTTCAGTTTCAAACCTAACCTGAACATACTCTGATTTGACATCTTTATATTCTTGTTACAGCAGGGAAGTGACCGATTTCTTGATAGCGCTGATGAGGAGGTCGGCTGTTTTATTGTTAGCACAATGATGGTAACTCACAGGGCTGAAAATGTTCTGTCGCTGTAGCATCTACTTTATGCACTCACATGGCCTATGGTGGAGGTATCAGGATATCTCAACTTTTTAATATTCTGAGCTTCAAAACATTTCTGTGAACTATTAAAAGGTTGTTCTCTTTATTTGGTAGCTGAAGAAGCCAAAGACAAAAGAAGGCAAGTAATTTGTCAAGGGGTACCCATATGGGTAGTGCAGTAGAAGGCAGCACTGATCCCACTTCCCAGAGACTTCCTTGTAGCCCTTGCTCATAAGGAGGGTAAGGCTCTTCTCCTCACCCAATGGTAATGATGTCCTTCACCAAAAAAAGGCTTTATATAGTGCTGGCTGGACAAAAACATTCCCTGATGTATCTCATCTGCTGTCATTGATGATGTATGTCACCATGGTTCACTGAGGACAGACCTCAGATGAGCCTGGTTCACAGACTGAAGTACTTACTTTAACAGAATAATGTTTAATTCTGAATTCTAAAGTGAAAACAAAATGTTGGTGATATTTTTTATATCCAGAGTATTTGATCCAATATTCAAAGTTTTTCTTTTCTTATTTGTATGCATTTTATGGTTGTATAAAAAGACTAAACAAAATACCGATCCAGAAATAAATCCTTCCCATCAGACAGATTTCAGGCTGGAGAAACTGAAATGAAATATTCTATGCTGTTTTCAGATAAAGAGAATCAGCACATTCAAATCCAGTGAGTACTAGCTATGGGTACAGTGGAAAATTACAACTAGACTTTTATTATGTCAAACTTCCACTGCCTTTACTAACTAAAAACTTACAATATCAACTTTTCTCCTGAAAATGGCTGCATGGTAGCAGAAATTGCATAAAGGCATGTAACAGGCTCCCTCTGACTTAAGATCAGACAACAGGCTATAACCATGGCAAGCATTATACAAATTGGGGTTTTTTTGACAAGAACATTCTTCCTACCAGCCTCCAACTCTACATTGTAAGAGAAAATTATGACATTAGCAGTCACTTTCCTATTTCTAATTCCTAACAATAATGTTAGCCAAACTCTACTGCCTATCTGTCACCCTAACCAGACAGCTCTCAGTGGAAATGAGTAAGATAAGAGGGTTTTGTTGTGTTTTCTCAGTGCTCACAGGCCAGCTAATCTTTTTGCTGAGAATATGAGGCAAGTCAATTGTTTCACTGACTTCAGCTTTCATATACCAGCAGCTAGGCATTGATTTCAGTAGATTTTTTTTTTTTTTTTGGTCTAGATTTGTCTAGATGCCTGTTCTTTTCCTGGAAAGGTACTTTTCTGTCAGGATCAGTCTCACTTTTGCATGTTGGCACCCAGGTTCTCCTGGCAGATGCACCCTACCATAGTGGTGGGATTCTGGAGTGGCCAGTGCCCGCTGGCTTCAGTGGAAGTTGTGTTATTAAAAACTTCTCAGGTTCTGGCACAAAATCTGTAGGGAATCAACAGTTCTGTCATATTAGAAAGTATTTCTGAGTTAGATCTATAGGTTGCATTATTTTTGTCAAGCCTTTAGAAACAGTCTGCTGACATTCTTAAGTGGATGTTTGTAAAATAATTATTTTCTGCCTTGAAAAATAACTTGTCGTTAGATAAACGTATACCTAAAAATAATCATGCATTACTTAAGACACTTTTCAGCATTAACTTTGTTTTATCCACTGAAAAGTACAGTGTCAGTAATATGCAAAAAGATACTGGCATATCTTAAGGTTTTTGCTACAGGTATAACATTCACAGATCTAGTCATACACAGATTAAACAAAATGACAGGCTGGAATATAATTACTGCTGAGGAAATAACTGCCCTGCCTTCATTTGTGAACTGCATGAGAGAGCTTTGCACTCTCTTAAATAAAAGGCAGTGTCAACTGCAGGATGCAGTTTTGGATTGTTTTCTTGTTTATGAACCCCACACAGAGCAATCTAGTCCATTAATTTTGTATTTCCTCTGGCTTATCACCTATCGGATTTCTTACCTCCACTTGTCAGGATGAAAGCTTGCTACTTTCTTCGTTGGCTGTTTGAAGCAGAGGTAGCATCTGATAGCCCTGCTCACTCAGCCCGTGAGGTGGTCAGGCAGGTGGGGGCACTACTGGCTCCCAGCAGGTTACTGAGTTCATCTCAGCCCAATAACTGAGCAGGAGATCTCTGGAAATCTAAGGTAGTGAAAGAGATATGGTAAAAGCCTCCATTCAAGGCAAGCTTTGCTGTGTGTGCTAAAAGGTAGCCAGGAGAAGAACTCCCTCTCCTTCACCACCAAGCCTCTTGCTGGTGTCCTGGGGAGCCAGGCATCTGCCAGGGATGCAACACAAGAACACACAGCAATATGGGACTGTGTAAAAGCAGATATAGATATATACTGTGCTCCATTATGAAATATGGGTGCTTCTTGTCCTCCTACATCTTCAGTACGCCCATACCCATGGTTGCAGTCACTCCCCCAAAAGGTTGTACATCATGAACAGAGTTCTGGTTTTGCAGCAGGCAGCTGAGTGTATCTTCGTTCCAAACTCTACAAAACACCACTTTGTATTCACTCAGGCTAAACTGTTTCCCTTTTGACACATCTCTGTTAATATCTTCTCAGTTTCCATATCAGGTTTAAATCTGACTTGTCACCCTTTAACATCCACCCTTTAATTTAACACCTGCATACCACTCTTCTTGTTTTCGGCTCTTTCTCTTGCAACTCTTTTATTCCCATCTTCAAGACTTCAGAGACTGCGTCTTCCATGTCTTTCCCTGATGCTTCTCTTTTATGCCTCCTACTGGAAGCTCTTATCTCCACCAAATAGCCAGTATCTTTCCCATGAAGATCTCCTCTGTCAGGCTCTTCAGCAAGAATCCAAGAAACGAAACAATCATTGTTTTCTGTTGTGCTTTGGTCATTTCTTGTTGTCATGGGGTAGAATTTGAGTACCTTCTAATGTTAAGTTTGTTTGCCTCATGCCGTGCTTTCTAGTGGATGAAATTGATAAAAAGATTGAAGACAGCAGTAAATACTTACCTTCATGACTTCCTTGCTATCTGCTTCTTCCTTTCTGAAAAGAAAGCTATTGAAGTCCTCTGTGCTTTTGGTAGCACTGACGCGATCCCTCGTGCTGCCTCCAATACCCTCCTGCAGCTCCCCATCCTTCAGCATGCTAGGTCCACATTTCCACATCTCAGATAGCTACAATCTGCAATTATATATTAGCTCTCACTTTCTCTTTCTTGTCTCACCCTTGATTGTCTCCCCATCTCACACCTAACCACCTTGTTTTAATGTCTCTTATGCTTATAATTCTATATCTAACCCATCGAGAAATCTTTCTCCCTTGAATTCGAAAGCCCACTTCTTGCTTTCTCTGTTGTGTTTTTTTTACTGGGACAAAGCACCACCACCTTCTTCCCTGAATGTTTTGACTAAATTTGTTTCTCTTGAAGACCTTATACTGTAAGTTCATTTCAACCACAGTTTTAAAAGACACAGCGGTATAGATGTGAAGGATAATATAGATTAGAAGCTGAGGAAGTAGAATATCCTTTGTCTCACAGAAGGACAGTAAGCATTCAGAACTGGATATGTGCCAAGCACACAAGGCTTTGTTTTTTCCTTTCATTAAAGGGAAAGGCGTTATCTGTAGGCATGAGCAGGCATTCCTGCGCATGCAGTGGGGAATACCACTGACACTGAACTATCTTCTGGGAGAAAAGATTAAAGACCTGCTGCTGGCGTACCCCAGCTCCAAACAGCGCTGTGCTTACTAAACACACTCAAGCTTGTTCATGTACATAAACAAGTCTATATACCAAGGGGGTCTATGTGACAACAGAGAGAGATATCAAGGATATGTGGCTATTGGTATGCAGGCACCTCAGAGACCTTATAAAAGGAAGATAATCTTGGAAAATTGAAATAACAATATATAAATTATATGAGAGAATAGGAATTTAAGAATGGATTATTCCAGCAGGGGAGGGGTGTTATACATTAAGGAAAGTCTGGAAGGAAATGAGTGAATCTGATTAACGTACAACATTCTCTGTCAATGCATCCCTGGTGATTGCACAGAATGCCCAGCAGCTGCAACTTCAGACCTACATGAAAAGTAGACTATGAAGCTGTCCTATAATTGCCCAGGGGAGAGACCACCAGGACTGCTAAGGCAGTTATTAGAGAAGCCACAAAGGCAGAAAACATGCTAATAAAAGACAGGTCTCATTCCTCCCTGCTTCCTTCTACACCTCCATGCCTAGGTGTATGCCCCGATGGGACATTATTCTGAGGCTACATTTTTTGGACATCATAGGTGTTTTAAAGCTACTTTTGCTTGGAGCATCTGGTTAGGAAACCTAGAAGCAGAGAAGCATGATTTGATGTTGTCCTCATGGGATCAGCTCACAGGTCCTAGTCTGAAGCATTATTAAACAACTATCTTGTAATGCTGACTGCAATATTCTCATATTCAGCAGCTATGTAGAACTAAGAAAAGCCCCCCAAAAGACAGGAGAAAAACTCCTAGCCCCACAGCCCAGTATCTCTTAGCTTCAAAACCAGGAACTACATAAAAATTATATAGTTTCTTCAAAGGAAATTAAAAAGTCCTGGTAAGAGAATAAAATGATTGCAGGTGGCAGGGAGGTTGCATAAAAGCATTAGATTAAAAGCTCACAGTAAATATATTCCTATCCAAAAGAAGTTTAAAAGGTCAAGAAAGACTGTGCGGTCATGCAGCAGAGCAAAGACATTTCTGGGAAGCAATCTCCAAACTAGAAAACTGGAAAAAAATCATATATTCTGGCATGCTGAATGTAAAACTATTGCAGGACAGGCCAGAATGAGTTCAAGGAACAGCTAGTTTAAGACATGAATGTTAGTAACAAATCTTTTCCAGGTGTATCAGAAATGGCAAGTCCGTTAGAAAACTTGTAGGACCAAAAGGTAGTTGAGTTGTAAAAGGATTGCTCAAGGAAGATAAAGAAGTAGCAGAAAAGCTAAGTGCAATATTTGCATCAGCAGTCAGTATGGCAAAGCCTGGGTCTGGTCTTACCCCTCAGCCTTTCTTTACAGGAGACAGAGTAGGGGAACTGTCTCAGTCAGAACTGTCAGCAAAAGACATTTTAGGACGATTTAAAAAAAATCAATAGAGCATTGTCGGTGCTGATAACATTTGCCCAGTGGGTCTTAGATAATTCAGATTTGAAATGGTCGTGCTGTGGTGTATAACCTATCACTTAAATTGGCCTCAGTACAAAAGGAAAGGAAGATAGCAAATACAATGCTAGTTTTTAATAAGGACTCCTGGGGAATCTGAGAAACTACAGAGTAGGAAGTTGTACTTTTGTATTGGGCAGATTAGTAGAAACTATAATAAATAACATAACTAGCAGTATACATGAATTAATATGATTTAATAGGGGAGAATTAACATAGGTTTTGCAGGAAGAGCTAATAGGTCTCAAACCTGTTTCAGCACATGGAGGACTCATTAAACATTGGTTTATCACTAAGCTAGTTTATTTACTGGGCTTGGATTTCAGAAAGGCTTTTGATAATATACCTTTCCAAAAGCTCTTAGAGAAAGTAGGTTGCTATGGGGTAAGAGGAAAGGCCTTCTGCAAGAGTAATAGCTAGCTAAAAGATAGCAAAGGGGAGAGGAAGAAATTATCAGTCTCGAAAGGGCTGTGATGGTACCTGTACTGCTGGGTATATTTATATATGAGCCAGGAAAGGGGTTTCATAAGATGATTGCAAAACGTAAGTATATGTAAGTTTTCTGACTTTACAAAATTATTTAGGGTAGTTAAAAATAAAACTGATCACAAGGAGCTGCAGAATTATATTGTGATACTGAACAACTGTCGACAGCTGCAAAGAAATGCACTTGAGAAAAATAACCCTGACATTAACTATTACTTAGTCAAAAGATGGATCTTAGATTTATTGTGGGTTGTTTTATGAAAATGTCATCTCACTGCTCACTATAATTCAAAATGAAAATGGAAGATTGAGTACTATCAGGCAAGGAGTAGAGCGCCAGCCTTTAAATGTCATTATAATAACACATAAACTCAATCACATTCCCATGTTCTGGGTTTTGGTTGCCTCAGCTCTAAAATACAGAAAAGACACCAACAAGAGCAAGGAAAATGATCAGAGGTACGGCATGGTTTTCAAGCAAGATGAACTTAAACCAGGGCACACCAAATATAATTATTCTGCAACAAGTTCAAAACAAAGCAAGTCAAGCTTTTTCAAACCTCACATCAAATAAACTCATTGCCAAAATATGTTTTAGATACCAAAATAGAAATAAGTTTGAAAGCAGATTAGACAAAAATAGAAAAAAAAGTCCCCTAAAGCTTCACAATATAAAGATGCAGGTGCCATGTCTTGCTCAGGAAGCCTCTAATCTGCAGCTTTCTGCAGTGGGTGGAGAAGGTCACTAAAGAAATATTGCTTGTCTTATTATACTCAGTAAACAGCCAGTACTTAGTCTACCCAAGGTAGACACTCCTTGTCTGAACCCATTTCAGGTGTTCTTATGTTTTAAGGTGTGCAGAGAACCAAACTGTGAAGGACGCATCTCAGAAAAGGTTGTGACAAGGTTTTCTATAATGAAAAATGATAACTCCCACTGAAATCCATGCAACATTTCTGGGAGCAGGAGCTACTCAGTAGGTCTAACATTGCCTGGCTGTCAAGCGACTTCACATGCTGTTATTCCAGGCGTTCAGTGAAAAGTTATTTAGGGATGTTTTTACACACACAAGTAGTAGCACACACTTGTGCAGACTACTCCTTCTAGAAACATAGCAGTATTTGGCTAACAGCGCATCACTCTTTTGACTATGTTCAGTCCATTGTATTTAAACAGCTGCTGCCAAAATCCCTTCATGCAAATATTTGCTGCTTGACACTCCTGCTTCTCATTAAATACCAAGATTGAGGAACATCTGCCACTAAACCTTCTTTTTTTTTAAAATGATCCAGTAGAAGACTTATCAAGACTTATTTCTGTTGGCTTTTTAAAGCCCCTTCTGCTCAAGATCAGTGATTTGTTAAAGGAAAAAGAATTATGTCAGGCCTTCTGAATATCCACTTTATATATTCATAAATATTCTCAGCCCAAAATCAATCTGGATCATAATCAGTTTACTTCTTTACTCAGCCACGGACAATTATTTCAAATCTATAAATGTCCGCATTCTGTATGATGATTAAAACTCTTGATGGATCTGAAAGTCTCAGCCACAGACTGCAACATAGAATGTATTGCAATGATTTATTTTTATTCTCCTCGTCACACTGGCTTCAGTTTTCATCCTATGGTTGGGTAGTTAACTTCACCCAAACCACAGGTTTTTCCCTTTCCCTTTGTTCTTTTATCCTCATTCACCAAGTTTCTCAGACGTTTCCTTTTTGGAGGCAGTGGACCGCATCACTGAGTGCAGCTCTTGCTTAAGGAAAGCCTTATACAGCACACAGTGATTCCCAGAGGCTGGTGCACAAACCAGTACTGTTCCCAGGTGATCTCCTCAGTGCTCGTGGCTGTCCCACAGACCCAGGGTAGCTTATCACATTTTCAGTTAAAAGTTTGGTGATGAGAGAGCCCGGCAGTCTGTGAGAGATCTTGAGGGCTGAGGACAACAAACCCCAGAAGATGGGAGCTGTGTGAGTGCCGTTGTTTGTCACCCTCTCAGGCATGCCCCGTGACTGACACTGCAATTTTCTGACCTCAGTTTCAAAGTTCAGATCAAGGAATCAGGCCTGGGCTTAACTTTCTATTTCATATTAGGCTTCTATAAATACACCAGCTTTGCAAATGTAAGCATTACAGTCACACCAAATGCTTTCACAAAGAACAATATTACCTTCCACTCTTTTTCAACTATTAAAGTTTATTTTCTTTTGTTTTGTTTTGTTTTTAACACAATGACAATGACAGGACATCTTCATATGTATATAGATCTGATCTTTCAGAAACATTTAATAATGAAAACATATAGTTCTCTAGGCTGGATTTCAGTGACTGCCCAGTGTTCATACTTCCCTCCAGCTTAAGCAATGCCTAAAAGTCATCTATTACCCTGCTAGGTGCAACACCACCTTTGGTACCAAGTTGCTGACGTGGTGGGCCTTATTCTTTGAACTGTTTAATTATCTGCACTGTGTAGAGCAGTTGCATAAGCAACCAGTGAGAGTGGCACCTGCCATCTTCCAGAGAGTCGTGCCTCGTGCCCAGGGTACCTACTGCAAGGTGACAAACGGCAGGAGGGAATCAAACCTTTCACCCTTCTGCTGCGCCCTGGGTGCTGCTGGGACGCCTGAGACACCGGCAGGTGGGATGAGGATCTCTTTCTTCAGCAGCTCTTTGGAGAACTGAGTCTTCACTGCCTTGTCTCACAAACATTATTTACCAGGAGACTTTAGCAAAATTCATATTCGTCTATAGCTATATGGGACAGACAAATCAGTTTGAAAGGAAGGTGTGGGGATTGCTCTTTTCTGGAGTAGCATTGTGGTGGCTAGCACCTTGCTACAACTGCTGCAGCTGCTGCCACACATCTTCCTTTGGGGACAGTCGTGAGAAGAGCAGGGTGTTGTTGCTCATTAGGCTGATGACTTTCCAAGGTAAGGAAAAGCAAGAGATCCCTCGGTGACCTGGCACTGCAAATCCTCTCTCTAGAGCATGTTTCCGGATTACAGCTGAAGCAGACAAAGCTCCACTGTACAGGAGCCAACACAGTTGATACCTTGGCTGTAGATTACAGGGTTATGCAATGAGTGAAGCAATCCTAGCTGGCAATATTTTTATGATGTAAACTAAAATTCAGCCGTGTGAAAGACCGCGGTGTAATACGGTGGTGTGGCTTTTGGTTGCTTAGCTCCGTATAGCTCTGTTTAGCAAAAGTGTATAAATAGCTGTGAACAAATAGCCATTCAAAATTGTCACCAGCAAATTACCAATTCTCTGCCTCTTGCCATGAGAGCATTAAAAAGTATTTTATGTATTTATCAAAAAATAAATCCCTCTTTCATGACAGATGAATAGAATTCTCTCAAGTGTTGATCTGCACTCTTACATGTTTATTGAATATATTTGGCATGTGAGTATTCAGAGACATTCCATACATGCCTATAAACATGTTGTATAAAAGATATTTAAAACGTGAAATGTTTATGATATGTATAACATCACATTAAGCCTAGAGGAAAAAAATTTCTTAATGGAGGCAAAAAATTCTGCATTGATCTGTACGCCTCTCAACTGGGTAATGCCTCTTCACAAGGTAAATAGTTTCAAATGAAACCCTGGAGATTGCTCACTAACACCATCCCCTCATGTCATCCTTAGAGAAAATGTGAAAACTATCCTTTTAATCCCATAGGTCTTAAAAATTAATACCCAAAAAACCTCACTGACAAGCATGTCAAAGACCAGGGTCGGGCACTGCACTGCCTTTACTGGGCATCTGACAGACCCAAAGACTTGATGGTGTGTTTGGCAGCCGCACGGCAGTTTCTGTGGGGGTAAATGGTTTGAACCGTGAAGCTCCCGCATGTGCCCCAAGCCCTGAGTATTCCCCTGATCACTCAAGAGAGGTGTGAAACAGCCAGTCCCCCAGACACATGCACAGCTTGAACTGTGAATTATAAACAACAAAGATTTGCCGCAAATCTGTTCAGAGCAATACTGATAAACTTTCTGTAATTTTGACTGTTTGCTAGAAGTTGATTTGCCAGAGCCCTTACAAGTCTCATGTAAGAATTTTCAGGATTTTAAAGATGAACAGAGAATGTTCAAACAATTTATGAAAGAAAATTAACAAACTGGTTTAGTGTTGATGATATCTCGAAAGGTGTTAGTTTCAAAAATAGGAACAACATTTTTGTTGCAACCCTAATTTCTGCAATCCGGGACAAAAAGTTTTGAATTTGAAGACCTAGATTCTGGGTGAATTCATTGAGCAGTTTGCAAAAAAAAGAATCATTCTCATTATTGGAAGCCACCGAGGCGAAGGGCTCCGGAGCAG